>JAZFAU010000325.1:0-582500 GCA_037178615.1 Dione vanillae | reverse complement strand
TATATATATATATATATATATATATTATATATATAATTATATATATATATATAATATATATAATATTATATATATATATATATATATATATATATATATATATATATATATATATATATATATATATATATATATATATATATATATATATATATATATATATATATATATATATATAATCAAATCAAAGTTTTGAGAGAAGAAACTGCTTAGCATTCCATGGATTCACCGTGCGGGTGCCGGGCCCATCGCGTTGTAGGAAGAGGAGCTCCGATCAGCGCTTGGGACTTGCGACCCAAGTGTAGGTTTAAAGGGGCCCCTTTAAAATGCATTAACGCTCACCTTCACTGTCCGAGCTCCTCCCACTACCTAACCAAATTCGAAATGATTCCGCTAATGCCGCCTTTGAAGTACGTTCTAGAAATGTATTAGTAATCGTTCTAGACAGGCCGAGATCTTTTAGTAAGCTAAAGAGAGATTTCGCTGTTATACATGTAGCTCCTACTTCCACCGCGTATGAATTTACTCTAAACCTATTCCTGGTCAGTTCGACTTCCAAAGGCAGTCTTCTATTCAGAGCTCTCCAAAGGGAAACGGAAACAAGGTGGGCAATACCTTCGCTATAAAGACGTCATTAAACGCAACCTCGTGGCCTGTCATACCAACTGAGAGTTGGGAGAGCTTGGCACGGCAAAGACCAGAATGGCGCCAAACTGTCCACAAAAGTGTTGACCGCTTTGAAACTGAGCGTCTTGAAGTCCTTGATGCGAAACGCCAAGTACGGAAGACTATGCCAAAGCTTTCCTACTCTTATACATACAACTCAGCTGGCCAATTATTCTGTGTCTCTTGCAAGAGAGTATTTAAAACTAAATTTGGTTTTGCCAGCCATATTAGAGCCCACCAGCGTAACTTATAGGAGTCGCCGTCACCGGATACGGTGTGGACGATGTTATGATGATGATGATGATGAAGCTCGAAATACTTATTAAGTTTGAAGTTATGACTTTTAGGGATATTTGTCTCCCACGGAACTGTAAGTTCTACCAGTACTACACGTTTTAGGTTTCGAGAATAAAGAAAATATCCGGTCTGGATGACGAAACACCAATGTCCTCAGGGATTTTATACTGTTTCTCATACGTGTCCATCAAAAGAGTCCAATCAGGAGCTGGATCTAATATTGAGATAGGTACAAAATATAAAATGAAGTTGTTATTTCAAAATAAATGTATTGAGTTGTCTCTAGTGACCTCATTACTGTGTGTAACATTTTCTATTAGTACCCCACATTTACTAACAAATTCAAAATATTATTTCTTCTATTTTAATTTATGTTATTTGCGAACATTGAAATGAATTTATGGGGTATGTATTCCATACGTACGTGTTCCAACTTACTTCATAATATTCAGTTTATCTAACGCAATCGATTGCGTTGATGCAATTTCTTTATCGTGTTACCTCGAAGAATTAAAATTAAATTAAATTTGCACAAAGCGGGTTATTAAGTCAAAATATTCGTAGTTTATCATGTAATACGGACAATTTACATATATTGTTGCATGAAATGAGCATTTTTATTGACGTAATAGTATTAACTAAATGTTGGCTCAAATCAAATACAATGTCTTGGATCGGGATACGATGTCTTTAACACCAAACGGAGTTGCAACTAAAATGACGGTGTGGTTGTGTATTGTAATTCTGACGAGTTTGTTACGGTTGAAGAACCTTTTGCTGAAGCAAACGGTTTGGTCATTAAATATAATTCTGATATCTTAATTATTGCTATTTACAGGCCTCCATCTTTTTGTAACTCGATAATCTTCTTAAATTATCTTAATAATGTTTTAAAAAGTCATATTTTGTATAAAAATATTATTTTGACCGGAGATTTTAATACAAAAATGACCTGAATGTGACAACCTGAATGTTTGTGCTTCACATAGCCTATTACCTAGAAACTCCAGGCCTGGAGTTATCCAGGCCTGCTCCGGTGTATTCGTAAACGCGATAGACTTCACAAAAAAGCTTCCAAGTTAATGGATAATCAGGGCACAATACAAAATGTACCGTAATACGTGCCATAATTTAATCAAAAATCTCAGAAGGTCACATGACAGAGGCGCTTTTAGATAGAAATAAAAATGACCTGAAAGGCTTGTGGAGATCTTTTAAGACAATTTGCAATCTAAATAAGCAGAAATCAGAAGCAATTGAAATATTAACGAAGAAAAACGCGTCGCAGATACCCATTGACGCAGTAAAATGAGTACTTCTCAGAACTAGCTATTAACAAATATTTTAGGTAGGTTGAATTGCACGGAGGAATATCTTGCTAGAAATTCTACCCTCAAATACAATACCCTAAAATCATTTCTTATTTCCCACATATGAGTGAAACAAGGAGAATAATATTAGGTCTTAGAACTTTCAGTGCCGCAGGTTACGACAATATTACACAAAAAATTTGCAAACAAAACGTTGATACATTCCTATCTCTGCTTACGTACATGAAATCTCGGTGACAATCTTGATTCATATTTCTCGGACTTTCCGAAAAATTTTAACATAGTCCATATTAATGCTCAGAGTATTCCTGCACATTACTCTGATTTGTTGTCAAGTTTCACTAGTAAAAACGTACATGCAATTTTGGTGTCTGAATCATGGCTTAAACCATGCTTACAGTCTACCTCTTACGCATTACCGGGATTTCAACTGATTAGAAATGATCGGATGGGACGAGTCGGTGGGGGTGTTGCAATCTACCTGCGTGCTCACATTCCTTTTTTATTGTGAATATATCACTATCACAGGGCAACACATGTGCTGATCACCTTTTCATTGAAGTTTTGTTACAACATACTAAACTTCTTCTTGGAGTTTTTTATAGTCCTAATCTTACTATTGATTATTTCTCGTCATTTGAAATCCTGGTGGATCAATTAACTACCTCTTATGAACATACCTTGATTATGGGGGATTTTAACACGTGCCTTCTTAAAAAAGACTATCGAGCTTCCTGTCTGCAAACTTTAATAAATTCTGCTAATTTAAATATTTTACCTACAGCACTCATCACTTCCCAAATACTAATCCTTCTCATCTCGATCTGATGATAGTATCTTCCATTGACCATGTAGCGAGACATGGTCAGTGTCCAGCACTTGCATTTTCGTATCATGATCTTCTTTATTTATCCTATAAAGTTAGACTCCCTAAAGCTAAATCAAGAATTCTTCTTCAGCGCAACTTTGGCGGTATGGATTTGGAGCGCTTGCTTGAAGATGCCAACCAAATTGACTGGTCTATTATTGAAGATGCCAGTACAGTCGATGAGCAAGTAAATATTTTCTATTCTCTCTTAATTAAACTCTACGAAGCTCATGCGCCAGTGCGACCAGTCAGATTGAAACATCTACCTGCACCATGGCCACGGCGGACATTAAAAAATTACAAAACAAGAAAATTATTGCTAAATCAAAATATATTTCCAATGCAAATGACTCTAATAGAGAAATAACGTGAGAGCTAGAAATCGTTGCAACAGGGCCTGTAGAGATAGTCAACGACGCCATATTCATAAATCAATAACTGAAGAAGATGATCCAGCCAAAGTCAGGAAATTTCTCAAATCTCTCGGAGTTGGTAAAACTAAGCATATAATCTTTCCCAAAAACGTAGACCTTAAGTCTCTTAATCAACATTTCACTGCTTCTTGTACAATTGATAGTATAAATAAACTGAATACCTTGAATTATCTTTCCACAATATCCACTCCTGAGGTTCTTCCGTTTAAGTTAACTCAATTCACTGTATGTGATGTTAAGAGAAATATTATAGCAATTAAGTCGGATGCAGTTGGTGCAGACTGCATTAGTCGTAAAATGATGATTCCTATAATTGACCTGTTGGCTCCTGTTATCACATCCATTTTAAATCGTTCTATACTCCAAGGCCAAATTATTCCCTTGCCTAAAAAGTCTAATCCTTCTTCTTATTCCGATTACCGTCCTATTTCTATCCTTCCGTTGTTATCAAAAGTGCTTGAACGTCTTGTTCATAAGCAACTTAGCACATTCCTATCAAATTGTAGTTTTTTAAATCCTTTGCAATCCGGCTTTCGCCATGGTCATAGTACGACTACTGCTTTAGTCAAAATCACCGACGATAATAGACAGGGTATGGACGATCAAAAAGTGACGATTCTGATATTACTAGATTTCAGTAACGCTTTCAACACTGTTGATTTCGACATACTACTTGCTATACTTGTTTCTCTTAATATATCTCCTGAGGTGGTTGATTGGTTTCATTCTTACTTGTACGGACGCTGACAGCGTATTCGAATTGAGGATACCTATTTTTCCTTTTGCCTTGTTTTATTATTTATTATAATATATATATATATATATATATATATATATATATATATATATATATATATATATATATATATATATATATATATATATATATATATATATATATATATATATATATATATATATATATATATATATATATATATATATACATATACATATACATATACATATACATATACATATACATATACATATACATATACATATACATATACATATACATATACATATACATATACATATACATATACATATACATATACATATACATATACATATACATATACATATACATATACATATACATATACATATACATATACATATACATATACATATACATATACATATACATATACATATACATATACATATACATATACATATACATATACATATACATATACATATACATATACATATACATATACATATACATATACATATACATATACATATACATATACATATACATATACATATACATATACATATACATATACATATACATATACATATACATATACATATACATATACATATACATATACATATACATATACATATACATATACATATACATATACATATACATATACATATACATATACATATACATATACATATACATATACATATACATATACATATACATATACATATACATATACATATACATATACATATACATATACATATACATATACATATACATATACATATACATATACATATACATATACATATACATATACATATACATATACATATACATATACATATACATATACATATACATATACATATACATATACATATATATATATATATATATATATATATATATATATATATATATATATATATATATATATATATATATATATATATATATATATATATATATATATATATATATATATATATGTTGTTTAAGATTGTTACGTATAAGTGTATTGGTATTGAATTTAGATATATGTGTATTATTAATGTATGTATTTATTATGAATATGCATATGTATGTATATATGTTTGTATGTATGTATGTATATTTATATTCAATTTATTTATTTTTATTTTTGTATGGTTATGTATTTAAATATATGTTTTATTTAATGCACCATCCGTTTGTTTTTACAACTCCAACATCCAAAGGTTGCCTGGAAGAGATCGCTTTAAGCGATAAGGCCGCCTGATTGTACTTCTGTTCCTTTTTATTTTTATAATTATTATGTTATGTTTATGCTGTTGTGCAATAAAGTATATTTATATTTGTATTTGTCAATAGAGCAAGGTATCTATCCTGAGCAGTTTAAGCGTGCCATAGTACGCCCAATTTACAAGGATGGTACAAGAGACAGTGTCTGTAATTATCAGCTAATTTTGATTTTACCTGTCATGTCAAAAATATTAGAACACGTCCATAATAACCGACTAAAAAAGTTCTTACAGAGTAACAATTTGCTTTCATTCGGCTTCTAACCGGTTTGGTTTTAGATCAAACAGGTCAATTGAAGGCGCCTTAACTAACCTTATATATATCGTTACTACTGCTCTGGACAGTAACAAAAAATGTGTTGGGGTTTTTCTTGACTTGGCTAAGGCGTTCGACACTGTTTCTACTTCTATCCTTCTCTATAAGCTCATTAAATTGGGAATTAGAGGTAACTGTCATAAGTTATTTACTGACTTTATAACAAATAAATCTCAATATGTTAAAATAGGTTCTGAGATTAGCTCTGACAAAACTATTCGATTTGGTGTTCCACAAGGAAGTGTCTTGGGTCCTACCCTTTTTAGTGTGCACATAAATGACCCTTGTTCTTTGCATATTCCGAATTGTAAAATAATATCATACGCGGACGACACAGTGCTCATTTTTGAGGGTGAACATTGGCGTCAAGTTAAAAATATTGTCGAAAACGGTCTAAGAAAAATTATGGAATAGCTTGACAATAATCTACTTACTCTGAACATAAACAAAACTAAGTATATAACATTTAGCATAAATAAAGCATCACAACCTGATGTACCTTATCATATTAAATTTCATTCTATTTGTTGTAATGTCTATTGGTTGAGAATATTTCTCAAATTAAGTATCTTTTATATTCTTGGTATAGTTGTTGATCAACATCTAAGGTGGGATGTCTTCGTAAGTTTTTTAGCACATCGAATTAGATCTTTGGGGAGGATATTTCAAACCCTAAGGCACTTAGGTACATTTGACTTTGTCACTATGATATATAATGCTCTTTGTGAATCGTTAATTAGTATTGTACATCTTGGGGTGATGAGAAAAAGCTTTTTAATCTACAATTACAATAAATAAATAAAATCAAATAAATTATAAGAATTATAAGAAAAAATTATATGATTTAAATCTAGATCACAAACGTAACTCACCTGGTCCAACTGATCAATGGACGTAGTTGGACTCTTCACAGTGTCAAAGACGGACGAGTCACTATCTTGGTCGGAGTGCTGGTGTGGGGTCTCTGGACTGTCTGGTATTTCTGATGCCGCTGTGGACCGCGAAATGGATGGAGTTTATAGCAATTTGTCGGCATTTAGACAATAATTAGTATTTTTACTTTGAAATGAAATGCTCGGTTTATAGCAATTTGTGGGTATTTAGATTTAGTTATATAAACTTTGAGGGTAAAACTCGAGGTCATATGCTCGAAAAAAAATAGCTAAAAATAGCTAAAAAAAAATAGCTATAAAGTATAAAGCAATTTTTGGGTATTTAGGCAGTAATTAGTAATATTTAGTTCAAAATGATAGTAATACTCGGGCTAATATGGACCGCTATGCATCGCGAAACGGAAGGAGTTTACAACAATTTGTGGGTATTCAGACAACATGTCGTATACTTTGAAATGAGAGTATTACTCGGTTTATAGCAATTTGTGGGTATTCAGACTATATTTAGTAATTTTTTACTTTGAAGTAATATTCACAGGTAGGAGGTAGAATGTCCATCTAATGGATTATTCAAAACAATTATTTTGTTTTAGAGTTATTATTTTGTGAGATATGCGCGATTATTATTTTTTTATAGTTTCACGCTTTATCCCGTACATAGGGAACCGCAGGAACCATAGGAACCTAGTGTTAAGACTCTTCTATGTTCCCTGCTTTCCGCCTTTTTGAATACTTTGTGTGTTGAGTACCAGATCTCAACGTTGCGCTTTATCTAATTGTTAGAGCGAAAAAAACACAAAAAAAAACTACATGATCAAACCGTTGTGTTCATAGGCAGACTCTACGCCTTTACACGACATCAATACACACACACACATTTAATCACGACTACCTGACGCGTTATACAGCATGTATAAATATCGTGAAATAGGAAAAACTATCTTGATCCTAAACTATTGATAATTCTTAACCAGTTTTTTGTATACATGTTTAAAATATTTCTCCCTATAGGCACTTTTGACGAAGGCCGCGCCATCATATAGGTACACCTCGTATAATAAAGTAAGTATATCTTCAAGGTTTACAGCATTATATATACAACCGACCAATTGTCGTAGTATACTAAGTGTTTTGTCTATATGTAATCTGGTGTCATTACATCAGATTACAAATAGTGCTACAACTGTATGAAATAAACATTATTATTATTTATGTACAAAACAAAAAGCAACTCACCGACGGCGATGCCCCGCCTGGCGGCGCGCGGCGAGGGGGGGTGGTGGGGGGGCGCGCGCGAGGCGCCGGGCGCGCGGCACACCGCCGCCTGCACCACCTCGCACACGCGCCGGAAGCGCCGGATGTTGCCTGCGCACACACACACACACACATGCAGTGGAGAGACTCGACGCTTAAACGAGCCACTCGCTCGTGTTTTTTTTTAGCTTCACGCTTTATCCCGCACACGGCAGGGTAGGCGGAGGGAACTGCAGGGACCGTGGGGACCTTAGTGTTAAGACACTCCGTTGCTTAAGTCCCTGCTTACTTCGTCCGAAATTGCAGAAACTATAAGGACCTAGTGTTAAGACACACGGAGTGTCTTAAGCTTGCTTGTGCTTTCTTTTATAAAAATATTTTTCTCACGTCATTTCCGTTTAATTATGATTTTCGTTTAATAATTATTAAATTCACTAAACCATAGCTATCTGTCTACAATTGTCTAAAAAAACAACTAGAGAAGTACATACAAATTCAGTATCAATTTGTGACATATTTCTAACGTAATACTAATTTAAAACGTAAAAAAATCATTTAAAACCGGTATATACCACACCACAGTGCGACAGTGGCTTCATCTATGTCATATTAGGAATTATCTTTTCCCTTTAAGCAAGAAATCTCTCTTGTAATTACATAGTTGAAGTTTAGTTTAAATTTACTAAATGCAGAAGAGAAACATTGACTGCGCATGACCATGTCCATACTTTCCAAGTACCTAGGTATTTATCTTTAGTTTAAACATATCCAGCTCCAAAAGACCAAAAAGCCAAAAGATGATATGGAAAGATGTCGTAAGGTAATAGATGAAAGCCTGCAATGTTTTTACAGGCGACTCGATCAGTCAAATGGATTGAAAACACGTAGGAAGTTAACCCTGTTGATTGTTTATTTATTACGAAAATTCAAGATTGATTGAAGTAAGGGAGGATTCCATCCATATATATATAAAAGCCTACTATGTCGTCAAGAACTTATACAGAAAAAAAATATTATATAGAACATCTTACCCGACAGCAGCGTGAAAGTGATGGCATATAAATATTCTTTCCCGTTCTCTCCGGGCGCTTTTGTTATCGTAGATATATCCACCTAGAAGATTATTATAATATATATATATATATATATATATATATATATATATATATATATATATATATATATATACATATATATATATATATATATATATATATATATATATATATATATATATATATATATATATATATATATATATATATATATATATATATATATATATATATAATATATATATACATATATATATATATATATATATATATATATACATATATATATATATATATATATATATATATATATATATATATATATATATATATATATATATATATATATATATATAGATATATATATATATATATATATATATATATATATATATATATATATGCGAAACAAAGTAATTTTTTCTTTTAGTTCCTACATTACTTTTAAAAAATATATATCGACGATGTTTACTTTTTTTTATTTGGATAAATTTCTATTTTTGTATTTAATCCAGTTTTTCTAGTGAATTTCTTTGTTAACAATTATATCGAAAGTGAAAAACTCCTTTTCAATTTTTTTATATTTATTTATAAAATAAAGAATACTTATATACAAAAATTATTAAAAAAAAATAATTAAAATGTCAATTAAGCCGATGAACACACAAATAAAACATGTAAACACAATTAACACACACAAACATATATGAATGTATATTTAAATTATGAACATTAATTTATTAAGCTGGACTCGAACTCCATACCTGAAACCGTACATGTCGCTGGAACATGGCGGGCGCGTTGGACCCTCTCTTGTACTCAACACGGAACGACATCGGACTCAGCACGCTGTGAGACAGCTCTGCTATCTGTTGGGGTACAGGTTCAAATACATCTATATCTTTATCTTTTATATAATCTACTCAGATTAACTGTCTTTTGATAACGTAGAACGAATTCGAAATTTAAATTTTTGTGATTTTTTTCTAAATTTAAAAATAATTTAGATAAAGAAGTTCATTTTTTTTTTTTTAGCTTCACGCTTTATCCCGCACAAGGCAGGGTAGGCTGAGGAAACTGCAGGGACCATATACGAACCTAGTGTCACGACACTCCGTTACTTAGTCCCTGCTTACTCCGTCCCCACTTTCCGCCGTTTTCGAGGCATTGCGTGTTGAGTGGCGGAACTCAACGCCGCGCTTTGCCTTAGATGCCAGAGCGAAGAAAATGAAATAGAAAAATCCACCTTCCCCGACTGGGGATCGAACCCAGTAACCGTCGCGTTACAGGCAGACGTTGTGCCTCTGCGCCACGACGGTCCTCGTAAGTTCTTAATTTGAATTTGATAAATACTACTAATGTTATACTTATACTAATGTTGTTTTAAATTAAGTATAGAACGAGTTCTAAATTTAAGTTAAAATAACAATACATATGTACAATTCAAAATATTTTCTATATTCAAAAATTTTTATAATCAAAAAAAAAAACGAATCCTAAATTTAAAAATTAAAACGAATTCTTAACTGAATGTCACAGATAATGTTAAAACATAAGTGAAAGTATCTTCTAGAAAAGAAAAAAGCAGAAAGAAAGAGAATATTAAACCGTTTTCATATTTAAACATCTTATACACTCAAAACTCAAAAACTAACTTAAAAAGCACAAATAACTCAAACTTACACTCAAAAAGGCGTGTATCAGATCAGCCTTGACTGTAGCTAAGGGTTTCCCTTTGACTAAAGCAGTGAAAGTCTCTTCTTTATCGGCGGAGAGAAGGAGAGATCCGAACCAGGATCGTTTCGTTAGCTCTGGTGACGACTCTGGTGTTAGATGGACTTCTTCTGACGAGGCTGGAATAAGTTAAAGAAATCTTAGGTAAGTGTAAATTATAAATAACGTTTCTACTATATTATTATAATATTTTATTTATTTATTTAATAATTTATTATACATGACACATATAGTAAACTTTTATTTAAAAAAGAAAAAGGAGTTTTATTACTTAGAATTTGAATTTAAAGACATTACTGTGCAATGGCAGAAATAGTTTTACTACACTGTAAAATTATTTTTACTTTTATAATATATTACTTTTATAAAGCTGCGTCGGCATAGCGTCTGACTGTACACGCCGAATGAATTTCTTTTTTTATTTAGCTTTTTGTCTCCTATAATAAGTTCCCTCGAACCTATACCAAATGTAAAAATTGATTTTTTACACTTATACACTTTGGATTTACATGTGTGTATAATTGAAATATAAAGTTATAGAGCCGAGAACTCTACTATAAGAGTGTTTTAACGTCCAAAGATGGCCGATTCATATAACAGCTGATTATAGCTCATACTAATATGAGCATTGATATGACGTCGTCGAGCCGCTTGTCATCAAACACAACATAACAAGCGACATTTATCAACTATGTTTAATTATTAACAAGTATATTAATAATAAATTCTACATAAGAAAGGTGCGAAGTATAAACGACTAGTTTTCTTTGGATGACGAGAATTTTACAAAATAATAGTTTTAATTATTAACGCAACATTTCTTATTACCTTCATACGTATTAATTTAAAATTAGATCGTAGAAGTTCTGGGGCGTGATTAGGTGAAATCCAGGTGTTTACTGCGATCAGATGTTGGCGTCGTCGAGCGAAATTTGATTAGTTTTATTTTTAAAATACATAGGTAATATTTGTCCACGTCTAAATAAATTTCAATTCTTTGTCGTTTTACTTCTTTTGATTAATTTTTTTTAAAACTTAAGTAAGTTTATAAGCTAAAATAAAATAAACATTCGTGTTTTTGTGATAACAATGACGTAAATCAAGCTGGTACATGTCAAGCCAGATCCAACAATATATTTTTATACGTAATATTATCTGTGGTCATACTAAGTCGATGCATTTGTCGCTTATTATATGTGGATAAACTGGTATTTTCGGCAACAAGTCGACCGACTTCAATGTAGTGACAACATTGTGAACTTATAACTCATATTAGCGATACTTTAGTTATAGGAAGTTTATAGAGCGTTTATGAATACAAACATTTATCGAACGTTCTATAAGTATGCTTAAAACGTTACCATTACCTTTCCACTTTTTTCTAAAAATATATTATAAAAAAATATATATTATTAAAAAAATATATGAGGACGTCGTGACACAGTGGCGCAACGTCTGCCTGTAACGCGATCCCCAGTCGGGGAAGATGGATTTTTCTATTTCCATTTTCTGCGCTCTGGCAAACTAGGCAAAGCGCGGCGTTGAGTTCCGCCACTCAACAAGCAATGCTTCGAGAAGGCGGACGGAGAAAGCAGGGGCTAAGTAGCAGAGTATCAAGACTACGTTCCTATGGCTACTGCAGTTCTCTCTGCCTACACTGCCATGTGCGGGATAAAGCGTGAAGCAAAAAAAAATATACAAGAAAAAACCACTCACTCTGCATTTTCCTCCTGTGGAAGCGCGGGGAGCCGAGGAAGGAGTTCTTTATGGTGGCGAGGCGCGCCCGCCACGGGGCCGCCGCGCCCGACGCGACCGCCCCCGCCGACGCGCCGCCCGGCACTGGCGAGACAACGTGCGCTTATTATATATATATATATATATATATATATATATATATATATATATATATATATATATATATATATATATATATATATATATATATATATATATATATATATATATATATATATATATATATATATATATATATATATATATATATATATATATATATATATATATAGATAGATAGGTATGTGCAAGTACGTATACGCTACTGGGGACGAGATACACTTCATCCCCCCCCCTCCCGGTGACGCTGTCAAGACCAATTTGAGGTTAACAGAAAACATTTAGAAAAAAAAAAGCATAGACGTGTGTACGTGTACGTACTTGCGAGTTAAGTACCGCTTCTTCAACCCGAAACTAAAAAATATATATAAAAAACCCCTGAATCATTATAATATTGTGTAAGGTCATGGTTATATACCTGGTATAGTCGCCAAGTTAGTGAACAACGAGGTCTGTGCCGGGGTCGCGTTCCCGGGACCGGGAAGAGACGACCGTTCCCGCACTGGAAAATTATATATTATATTAAAAAAACACAAATAATATTTAAAGGAAACATATAAAAATTTGAACGCAGCGGGTCTTGAATCGGTGTCCTCTTGCGAGCCGTGCCAACGCTCTCACCACTGAGCCATACGTTCTTTGTAACGCTGCGTCAAAATTCTTATATGCTTTACTTTACACAACTCATTCTTTCTTTGTTAGCATCTCTGTAGGGAGATTTTTACAAACTTCAGCTACCCAAAGACCATTACAAAGAACAATCGTTTTGGTGAGAGAGAATGGTATATTAAATATTTTTATATGATTAACACTTTAAGAATCATAAGAATTTAAAAACAAATAAATTTTAGAATAACAATTCAATATATATCTATAGTAATGGTATAATATATTGGATAAACTCAAAAACTACTAAAATATTATCAATCTGTGTCAAGTCGAATCAAATGTATGAATCTAGGTTTCATTTGTATCAATTTAAGTACAAAATAAAAAAAAGTATATCGATCAAAAGCTATTTTTTATCTTCAACATTGCAATTTTGTTTTAATTATAAAATGTTTTAAATATAATTTTTTTTTTTAGCTTCACGCTTTATCCCGCACATGGCAGGATAGGCTGAGGGAACTGCAGGGACCGTAGGAACCTAGTGTTAAGACACTCCGTTGCTTAGTCCCTGCTTTCTCCGTCCCCGCTTTCCGCCGTTTTCGAGGCATTGCGTGTTGAGTGGTGGAACTCAACGCCGCGCTTTGCCTTAGATGCCAGAGCGAAGAAAATGGAAATAGATAAATCCGTATTCTCCGACTGGGGATCGAACCCAGTAACCGTCGCGTTACAGGCAGACGTTGCGCCTCTGCGCCACGACGGTCCTTTTTATTAATGCAGTAGAGTTTAATTTGTTAGTAGTGTAAAGTCCATTTTACCGTTTTTTTTTAAATAATTACCTCTATGCGACTGTGAAGGGCTGTGCGGTCTGACGGCCACCGAGGAGCCCATCATTGGAGACTCGTTTATTATGATCACAGCTTCCCCTGGCTCCCCACCTGGAAAAGTTATTTAAGAGTACATATATAGTTATTTAAGACAACATATACTGGTGTGGCGGTAATGGCGACCTTAATTTCAAGGACATTATTAACTAGCCATTATAAAGTTGTTAAAATTATAAAAGAAGTAAAGTTTTCAAAAATAAAAAAAATAGTTTTTTCAAACAGAATATATAATTAAATTATTGTTCCAAAATAAAACGCCATTTGCCATGACGAGAACGTACACTGTACTGTCAGAGCGGGACGGAGATATGTCTCTTTCTCTTTTACTTACTTTTTTGAATGAAAGGTGACAGATTGACAACGTTCAATAGTATTTTTGTAGTATGTCATTCCTATTTAATGATGTCTACCTCACGCGTTACACAGCTTATATAAATATCGTGGAATGGAAAATATGATGCTGTACCTAAACTATTAATAATTATTAAATAGTTTTTTGTATATAGCCTCGAAATATTTTCCCTTATAGATTTCATAATGACCGCCGCGTCAGATACACCCTGTATCTAGTATACATTTACCAACGACTTTGAGTATAGCTCTCTAGTAATCAAAACAAATTAATAAAAAACTATATTTATTTTAGTATAGTGTTTTTTGTGTTTGGAGGTTTTCAAATAGATTATCTATGACATAGGTGAAATATCTAAATTATATATTTTATCTGTGGTGAGAACTTGCACGAAGTAAGGTAAACATTCGCTTTCCCGCGTAAATCCAGATTACGCAGGTATTTTCCAATGAAAAGTGTATATTGTAACATATTTTTTTAACTAACTTTGTCTATGAAAAATATTGTTTCTTTTTTTTTTTTTTTTGTAATAGAGATTAATGAAAAATATTGTAATAGAGATTAATGAAAATGATCAATTTCTATGTAATATTTTATCTTTTTTCCCATACCTTATCTTTATGCTGACAATTTATAACAATTGGCGATGTATTCGTAATCTTATTTTAAGCATAGTATTAACTAGCCTTTCTAAACTTGGTGAAATTATAAATCAAGTCATATTTTCAAAAATAACATTTTTTTTACAAACAAAGTAAATAATTAAATTATTGTTCCGAAATAAAACGCCATTGGTCAAATATGACGCGAGCGTACACTGTACTGTTAGAGCGGGACGGAGATATATCTCTTTCTCTTTCGGTCATTTTATTGAATGACAGGTGACAAACTGACAAAGTTTAATAGTATTTTAGTAGTACGAGACTGGATCTCTTATAAACATGCATCCCTCTAATGTGTGATATTTTTTCTTTTTTACCGTACATTCTCCTTTGTGTGTTCTCCATTCAACGTGACATTGGCGAAGTGAATTGTGCTCAACTGGCACGCTCGAAACGCCATAAATTAAAAGAAGAAGAAGAAGAAGTAGTACGAGATCTTTACGTCATTTGTATTTAATCATGTCTACCTCACGCGTTATACAGCATGTAAAAATATCGTGAAATAGGAAAAATGATCCTGTGCCTAAACTATTGATAGTTGTTAACTAGTTTTTTGTATATAACCTTGAAATATTTTACCCTATAGGTAGTTTTGACAAAGGCCGCATAGTCAGATACATCCTGTATACTTACTAATATTCAGGCTTATAGTTGGTCCGGTAGAATTCGCCCTTTGATGATGATGCTCACGTACGGACGGCGATGCTGGAGTTATATAGTAATTATTATTATACACAAATGTATGTAAGACATAATGTACCGAGTGTAGGTTCGATTTCCGTTGGAGGGAGTGAATTATTTTTGTCTACCATATAATCTAACCTTATAACTATCATAATCATCCTACTATTATGTTATTTGTAAACTAACACATTTAGAATCTCTTTTAAATTTTTAATTTAGTTCTATTTCCTTTATAATTAAATTATGTATGTATTATAGGAATTCTATAATAAATTTGTGAATAATAAATAAAGAGGTCCTAGTGTAGAGACACTCACAACAACACTGTTTCCATCTATTAACTTAAATACATGTACATAGCACACTATCTCACTGTAACTTAATCACTAAATATCAAAAAACTTTGGATCGTGTAACGAAAATTGCAAAAACACTCGGCGAAAAGAAATGTAAATTCTAATTTCATCTGGGCTTCTCTAGTTTATACAAATTATAAACAAATTTAAGACTGTATATATTTTAAAATTAAAACAAATTATCACCTAATGGAGACCCGGGCGTTGCCGGAGTGCCGCCTAGAGAAGACACTCTATGAGGCGTATGTCCTGAAAATTACACTGTTTATAACAAGACAAATATTCAAAAACTTAATAAAATCTATTTTTTTTAGCTTCACGCTTTATCCTGCACATGGGCAGGGTAGACAGAGGAAACTGCGGGAACCATAGGAACCTAGTGTTAAGACACTCCGTTGCTTAGTCCCTGCTTTCTCCGTCTCCGCTTTCCGCCTTTTTCGAGGCATTGCGTGTTGAGTGTTCTATTGCATTTGTTTAATAGTTTATTTCTATTATTCTATTCTTTTTTAATAAATTATCAAAAATGAGTTTTAAATAGTGGTTAATTTTAAATTTAATTTACACCTAAATAAAGTGATTCATATAATATTTAGCATATAGTAATATAAATAAAATAATCTCATTAATTTATTTATAATCTATGTATATATACAATTTTTTTTCAATTTGCTTTCAATCCCTTTATTTGTTTCTTATACATCAACATTTGCCTCTAATGATACTATTATTGTAAGAGGTGCTTATATATATATATATATATATATATATATATATATATATATATATATATATATATATATATATATATATATATATATATATATATATATATATATATATATATATATATATATATATATATATATATATATATATATATATATATATATATATATATATATATATATATATATATATATATATATATATATATATATATAATATATATATATATATATATATATATATATATATATATATATATATATATATATATATATATATATATATATATATATATATATATATATATATATATATATATATATATATATATATATATATTAATATTATATTTCATCTCTATGTATGAATAAATAAAAAAAATCTCACCTGGGGGACTTGCGGAGAGTTGTGGAGAGCTTCTGCCCTCACTGCGACGACTGGACGCAGATCTAGAAGATACATTACTATAATATAAAATAATATAGTAAGTAGTAAGGGAGGAAAGGGTAGGTGTAACTTTCGAGAACACCGTATCGAAGATACTGGAGGAAGGTCACGTGGAAAGCATGAGGACTTCTCGGAGAGCTTGTGTGCAGGGACAAGGATGATAATGTATGTATGTATGTATGTTTATATATGTATGTATGTGTGTATTTTGATATATATGAATATATCAAATGTCCAATAATTTTTTTTTTCGTTAGAACAAATCTGAGAATATCAAACGCGAGAAGCCGCAAAGACGCTCTCGCTAGTAAATAAATAAAAATAATTTTAGATATTATTCTTGATAAAAGATTGTTTTTTTGTTACGTCTTACATAAAAGCGATGGTCACGGGTTCGACATTTTATAATGACAAATTGATTTCATGACTGTTACGCGGCGTTTAGTTTCACAATTCAAAGAGATCAGAAAAGTTTGTATTGTAATAAATTCTTTTTTGACTTTAAACTTTACACACTTCATATAAAGACATTTTACATATACATATATATTTTCATTTACCTAAATTGTGACCGCCTCGGTGTGATTGGGGATCCTTCACTTATCTGACCAAAGTGCGCTGACTGACCATTCACCTGAAAATATAATTATTATAAATTAATAATATAATTATTATTATAGTTAATATAAAAAAATATATTCACAGCTACAGTTTGTGGGTTCGATTCCCACTTGGGGAAGATAGTATTATTTTATTTTATATTTTCGTCGCTCTGGCTACTAGACAAACGCGAAGTTGAGTTCTTGAGGCTTTGTCCTGTGACTAAGAAAAGTACAATAACCCTTGAAAGGATTTATAACAAAAATATATAAATTAGTTTTAAAATAACTCATATGTATATTAGAATTTAATACAACTTAAATCAATTAATATGGTTTTTTACTATCACGTTATGTCCTGCACGTGGAGAGAACTGCAGGAACCATATGAACCTAGTGTTAAGACACTCCGTTGCTTAGTCCCTGCTTTCTCCGACCCCGCTTTCCGCCTTTTTCGCGGCATTGCGCGTTGAGTTGTGGAACTCAACACTGTGCTTTCTCTACTTGATAGAGCGAAGAAAATGGAAATGGAAAAGTCCATCTTCCCTGAGTGGGAATCAAACCCACTAACCGTCGCGTTTACAGGCAGTCCTCAATTATGTTTATTTATGTTTGTAATATGTTTACTTCACTACATATCAGAAACTTATTTTATTTAACATATGACTGATATCAAATTTAACATTTTTTAATGACAATTTTCTTACAAATTAAACATTACAATTCATCTGCGGAACTCAACGCCGCGCCATCAAAACAATTAAAGATAGTCGCTCACCCTACAAGTGTCCAGCCTCTTCCTGGGCGGGTCGGAGGGCGCGGCGGGCGCGGGCGGACGCGGCTCATCGTCGCGAGCTGGTCTCCGCCTCTTGCGCTCCAGCAGGAGGAAGTATATCACTTTTTCCGTATTGTGGCTGGAATTCATTGTATCAAATTGAAAATGAAATTCAAATTCATTTTTTTTCAAATTCAATTTCTTTAATTCTAAATCTTTTGTTCAAATTCTCTTATTCAAATTAGAATTTTTTTATTCAAATTCAAATTTTTTTTATTCAAATTCAATTTTTTTTATTCAAATTCAAATTTTTTTTCAAAATTCTTATTTTGAATATATGTATAGTTTTTTTTAAATCGTCATATAATTTTACAGTTATTCATTTTTGACAATAATATGTTTGAAACAGAAACTTTAGTGCTATATCCTGATAGAGGTCTTAAGCCAGAAGGAAAATAAATCTATCATAGCATCCATCATTGCATCATTATATATTATTTGTTTAAGCGTTTTATTTATGTACACTACTCTCTAATAATGTGTTAATAATTATCTATAAATCTTATATATACAAAATTAAACATAAAAATAATATTTGTATTAAAATTTCAGGATACAGCTAATTACAACTAGTATTAATGGGCAATAACTTGTATTTATATTATTTTTATTTTTAGTTGCTTCATCCCACATATATGAGACAGCTGACATATTATGTAAATTATATATATATAAATAATCTTTTGTCTATTTCAAAAACATAGTCTTTATGTCCCTTATAACATATAATATATAAAACAACACAACAAATTCAATTTTTGACAATAACAATTTCTCATAATCTATTATTTTAATTGAACAAAAACTTACTGTGGACTCAGTAGGTCTTGAATAAGCTTATCCCTATGTTTAAAGCAGCCGAGGCTGCATATAGCTTGTAACACATCAGGGTCAATAGCTTCTGCGGAAGGCAAGACTCTAGTCTGAACGACTTCCATCATGGGGAGTTCCTGTTCGAGTTCACCTCTGCCTCCTGCTGTTACCCAGGGGTGGCGAGTTATTTCAGCTAGCTGAAAGATATGAAAGTTATTTTATTTTAATTATATTAGCCAGCTTAGCAAAGTAGCCATTAGGTATGTAGTCAATCCATTTTAAACTATAATCCAATAATTTTTATTTCTTCATTCTGGGAGACAAAATGAAATTTGTAGAGGACAGAATTTCAAATAAAAATGATCATAATTAATTTTCATATTAAAACAAAATAATTTATATCAATATATATTTAAAAATTGGGGCAATATTATGACATTATATTTTCACACAGGTATAATGAAAGCAGAAGAGCAAGGAGTACCTTAGCACTCTAGCACATGTTCTCTCTTCTAACCAATATGGGAATACAGTGTCAAGTTAAAAGGAATATATTTTTAAACAAAATTACATTGTAATGTAATGAAACTTTCTAACAACATAGTATACATTTAGAAATAGATGGATATATAAATGTTAAATTAACTTACAGTCATTCTTTTTTCAGGATTTACTTCAATCATCCCACGGAGCAGTTGTTGGCAGTCTGGTGGCACAAAATGTGGCACATGGAAGACTCCCCGCTTCACCTAGAACATAACAACAAAAAAGTGTTATTGCTTAGTACTGAGAACATTATTTGCTAAACTAATTTTTATATAGTTTTTAAATTTTAACTATTATTAAAAAGATTTTTAACTTATTTAATTCATTATTAGTTATTAATATATAAGTTATATTTACCTTTTCGAGTAATTGTCGTAAATTATCATCATCAAAGGGCAAAGCGCCAACAAGAAGCGCGTAAAGTATAACACCACAAGACCACACATCAGCACGGCGTCCATCGTATTTTTCCCCCTAGATTAAATTTAGACAAATGTTTAGAATATTTGATTTATAAAGCTAGAAGAGATGAAAAGTAAATAGCTTCAAAATTCTAATACCGTATTATTTGTTTACAAATATTAAATGTCACAGATAACATATGAAACAAAATATTATATAGTAAAGTGTTATTTGTGTACACTATTCTTTTCATTTAAAAGAGTATTAATAATGGTTAGCTTATTCTTAAAGAGTTTGCTTCCTATTAAATTTTGCAAACAACAAATAAAATATGATTATACACATTGTTAAATATATGTATAATATATAAATTGGCAAATATTAATTAAATTGTGAGACAAGTATTTAAATTAAGTTACAAATAAAGCCAACACAGTATTCGATTTTATACTTATCCACTTAACTTTTGCGAAGTATAGCTTTCCTATTTACATAAATTATTGTTACTCTAAAATAAATATTTTTGTTTTGCATATTAATGTGGTTATAACATTTGTATGTTTAATATTACAATATTTTAGATTCGTAGTATTCAAATTTTATTTAATATTCTCTTAAGAATTATATTGTTCCACATAAAATCCAAACAAATAAAACAATTAAACGGCGAAATTTTCATTAGTTTGTGAGAAACTTTATTTTATATATTTCTTCTTTTCTATAATTATTATTATATTATCTGTAATTATAACTTTATTTTATATATTTCTTCTTCTCTATATTATGGAGAATGTACGATAAAAAGGAGATGGCATTACACAAAAGAGGAATGCATGTTTAATATTTTATATATGGCAACTTTGTACTAACGTCAGATATTTTTTACTTATTACCCATCACAATTTAAAAGTTCACAATTGTCAACCGTTTTATGCAAATCGAAATAACGCTAACCATTTTATTCAAGTACAAAAGAGATAGAACACTTAACAATATAACGACAAATATTTAATTTATTTGGTTATTATCTTTCAATACGAGCGACCGTTGCTTCGAGTTTACAAACCGTTAAAAATATATTAGAAGAAGATACGCGGTTGTGTTTCGAGTTGTAGTGATTTGTGCTAAAATGAAGTCCGCTAAATCTAAACAGAGACTAAACGACATGCGGACACCAGCTAGAAGTAAGCAAAACCTAAATCAGGGTGAACGAGACCCTGTTCAAGTTTACTGTAGATTGCGCCCAATGCAAAGGGAAACTGATAACTCATGTATAAAAATTATATCCCCAACGACTGTTTTAATGTCGCCACCCTCAACTGCTATAACTTATAGAAACGAGGGCAACAGAACTATGAAGTATACATTCAAAGAAGTGTTCCCGCCAGAAGCAAATCAACAAGAAGTTTTCGATAAAGTCGCGTTACCCCTTGTAAAAGGACTGATTAAGGGTAAAAATGGTTTACTGTTCACATATGGAGTCACTGGAAGTGGTAAAACATTTACTATGACTGGGGAGCCTCAAAATTGTGGAATTTTACCCCGTTGTTTAAATATATTATTCAAAACTATTAATGAACTCCAAGCTCACAAGTATGTATTTAAGCCTGACAAAATGAATATGTTTGATGTTCAGTCAGAAGCTGAAGCCATGTTGGAAAGGCAGCAAGAATTACATAAATTTAAAAGTAGTAGAAAAAACAATTCTAACCCAGACCTTGCTATGTCAGACTCAGACCTGACAAAGTTAGAGGAGGTCAATGAAGATAATCAATATGCTGTATTCGTCACCTATGTAGAGATTTACAATAACAGTGTATTTGATTTACTTGAAGATGGTCCTCCTATAAGTAAGAATTTACCTGTAAAAATAATAAGAGAAGATGCGGCACACAACATGTATGTACATGGGGTCACTGAAATAGAAATTAAATCAGCAGAAGAAGCTTTTAATGCTTTTTATTTAGGATTGAAGCGAAAGAGAATGGCTCACACAACCCTCAATGCAGAGTCAAGTAGAAGCCACTCAGTTTTTACTATCAGATTGGTGCAGGCACCTGTTGACGAGATGGGAGAAGCTGTGATACAAAACAAAAAGTTCCTATCTATAAGTCAGCTTAGTCTTGTTGACTTAGCTGGAAGTGAAAGAACAAATAGAACTAAAAATACTGGTCAAAGACTGAGAGAAGCTGGCAATATAAACAAATCGTTAATGACTTTAAGAACATGTATGGAAGCTTTGAGAGAAAACCAAATAAATGGTACTAATAATATGGTGCCTTACAGAGAGTCAAAAATTACTCATTTATTCAAGAATTTCTTTGAAGGTGAAGGTCAAGTTCGGATGATAGTGTGTGCTAATCCAAGAGCAGAGGATTATGATGAGACATTACAAGTTATGAGATTTGCTGAAGTTGCAGCAGAAGTAGAAGTTGCTAAGCCGCAAGTGGTAGATGTAGCTGCAACAATTGGTCTCATGTCTGGCAGACGTAAAGCTAATAAACTATTTAATGCTGCAAGAGAAAATATTGCTAAACCTGAGGCTAGAGATCTTGAATTGGATCTAGGTCTTGTTTACAGTCTAGGTCCTGACTTCCCAAGTCTAGAATTAAATAGTTCTCAAGCATCTCATATTATAAAGGAATTGATGGCCCATTTAGAAATGAGAATTAGTCGTAGAGAAACACTAAAGAGGAGTAAAGCAATTAAAGATGAGAAACTGAGGTCAGCTTTATTGGAGTTGGAAAAGGATTCTCTAGATGTGAGGAGTGAAAATGTGTCTTTGCGTGGACAGTTGGCGTCAGCGGAACGTCGAGTCAGGGCTTTGGAAGACAGAATCACAGCAATGGAGAATATTTCCTTACAAAATCAAAGGAAACTTAGTGAAATGACAGATTACACATCTTCTCTGAAACGTGAGCTGCAAGAAAAGGAATTGCTACTCAGCCAAAATAAGCTCGACAAAGAAAAACAAAAGAAAGTGTTAGAACGAAAATACAACCATAAAATAGCTGCAGAACATGAAAAGGCAAAGGAAATTAACTGTGAAAAGGAACGACTTCGTAACGCGATAGAGGAGAAAGAGAATCGCTTGCGCATCATAGCGGAAGCGCTAAACGGTGATCGTGGTGACTTAGATCTGCCAAAGAGCACTGGAGATATGGCAGCACAGACTACTATGAGAGATTTTACACCTGGATCCACTCCTAGGGCTTTGCCAGCTCATCTTCTAACACCTTTTAGTTCACATACACGGGACACTCGAGACACTCGTGATACACCAGCAACATCACGCCGAGGTGTAGCCATTGCGAATCCTCGTCATAAACGATCACTCTCTGCAGATGGCAAAGGCTGGGTAGAACACGCGCCTTCCAAAATAGTACCAATGGGCACTGTATTGAAACCGCAAATAAATAACAGTAAATTTGTTAATAAACTGACTAATGTGAAGGATATTGCTAATTCCAAGTCTTCGAAATATTGTCTTATTTCCCAAGAACAAGACACTGATGGAGAATTGGAGACTAAGTTGTATAAGGGTGATATAGTGCCAACATGTGGTGGTGGAGCTCAAGTCATCTTTAATGATGTGGAAATGTTGAAACAATTTTCACCAACTACAGAGAAAAATTCATCCCATAGAACTTCGGGTACAGCTTGTGCGAGGCATTCCTCCAAGCGAAGAGAAACAGGCTGTTCTCCTCCACAGACTCCATCAAATACCAGCAAAAAGCAAAGGGTAGATGATGACTAAGCCTAACTAGAATAAGATATTTTCTGAAAACTTGGTAATCTCATTTTTTAGACAATATATTTAAAAACTTTATCTTTTGTCGCAAAACCATTACCACTTATTATTTAATCAGTATATTATTTATGTCAGTTGGGTCACTATCATATTTTGATTTGGAAAAGGAAGTTGAAAATTTGTACTTCCTGCTCTCAAGTAGTTAACATCTTTTCAATTTAAATTAGTTTATTGTGTCTCATGACATGTCCAAAGATAAATGGGGGAGCTTGTCATCAACTAATAAAAAATTGAATTGATCTAAGTATGTTTATTAGGATTTATTAGTTACTATTATACATAAAGGATAAAGTTATCCACAAGTTTGCATTTGTAAACTATAAGTTGGCATATCAAAGGCATTTATCAGTTAAGCCTTAAAACATTTTTTTTAATAATAATATAACATAATATATTTTGTCATAGCCAAATTAGTTATATTTTTAAAATATTCCAAATAGGCTATTAACAACATTGATATTAAAACATGACATTGTATTTTATATACCTCATATTATTACAAATTAAATTGTGGTACAGAATAAAATTCACTTCAATATTTGCTCAAAATAACTTCTATATATAGAAGCTACAATAATTTTATATAATTTTTTTAACATGTCTGTGATTTGTTATAAAAAGTACTTAAATAAATGAACATAAAGAAAAGAAAATAATAAAAAACAAACAAAATAAAAAAAATAAATTTATTTTTTAAATTTGTGGCACAATGGATTAAGCCATAGTTGCATTTAATTTAGAACTGTAAAAAAATGTAACAATGTTAGTGCTGTTTTTTGTTGTATTTATGTAGATTTTCTACATTCTTTCACAAAATAAATAAACATTTTAATTTTATATAAATATTTCTCTTATTTTAGAGAAATTCGGTGTTAAAAAATAATTTACGCCATATTTGTGAAAAAAGCTATCACATGGCGGGAAAAGGTACAAATTTTTACACAGCGCTTACATAATATATACTTAATATATTTGTAAAAGTTTTTGACATTTTCTAATATATACGTACTTAATTAGTTGTTATAATTATGTTTAACTTTTTCTTTAATAATATTTAAGTTGTATTATTTAGTTTTAGATTTCTTGTAATGTAACATTAACATTATTGTACTCTTTTAGCAGTGTATTAAATAACTTGCTGGGTTATTGATTTTATTTTATTACACCTACAGGCTAATAGTTTTACAGAATAAAATTATTTTTATACTTAAAACTTGAAATAAATCGAGTTTTTGATTATTGAGCTTTCACATAATTTGTCTTAGTAGAAAAATTTTAGATTGTTAAAGTAAAGTAAAGAAGAATCAGTGAACTAATAAGTAATTAGACAATAATACGAAAATCGAAATTTCTGTTTTTTTTTTTCAAAATACAAAGTAAATGGGTTTGAAAAATAAAATTTAAAGAGAGTTATGTTAAAGCCATCCAATAAAATTCTTATATAAATATATAAGTTTATAATTATAATTTATTAAATATGTGTTAGAGTTTGTGATGGACATTTTAAAACCAAATAACAGTGTACACTTAACCATATATAATGAATAACTTAAAATTATTTTTTTTCTATTTTACTTTAAAACGCTCTAAGACATTAGGTCATTTTTATTTTTATAACTTTAGAGGTATCCTTTTTCTTAATTATATATTTAGAAATAATATTTGTTAAATATATATGTATATAACCTATGTACAATTAATAACAATTCACTGCACCATTTTCCACAAATCTATCTGCTCTTCTTGAACTTTGCAAATACTATAAATTTAGCTAATATTATTTTTTTAGTCTCATGCTTGATCCCGATTATAGCAGGGTAGGCAGAGGGAACTGCAGGAACCATAGGAAGCTAGTGTTAAGACACACTTTCCCGCGCACCACGTTTTTCAAGCATTTCATGTTATGTAGGCTATCATTAGTAGTATTTTTTATTTTATTTTTGCTTCACGGTTTATCCCGCATATTGGAGGGTAGGCAGAGGGAACTGTAGGAACCAAATCAACCTAGTGTTAAGACACCGTCACCGCTTTCCACCTTTTTCGAGGCATTGCGTGTTGAGTGGCGAAAAATAATAATTATTTTTAATTATTATTTTTTTCATACTATTACTATTTTATATTGAGTAAAATATTATTTATTAAAGCATTTTTTTTATAAGTGAAAACATTTAGTTAGTGGATATTATTTATAAGGTAGTTATAGCAGGTTCAAATCCCGCTGCGTTCATTTTTTTTATTTAAGTTTTCTATAAGTGTATTTCAAAATATTTCTTCCAAAATTTACCCGTATAACTTCAGGGCAGGCGTAATGGGGACTCCCGCAAGACGTCTCCAGCAGAGAACCAGCGGGTTGTAAGGACGCCATACCGAAGTCAGCTATTTTTATGTTATTTCGCTCGTCTAGCAAAAGATTTTCTGGTTTCAGGTCGCGATGGCTGGAAAATATTGAAATTTATAGAATCTGGTATGTATATTATTAAAAAATGTATATATTATAATAAAATATATTATGGAAGTTTTGTTGGTAACATAGTGTAGAGAAATTCATACAAGTAGATAACATATAAATTGGTTGATTTTTTTATTTTTTAATACTTTATTCTGAACAAAGCATGATAGGATAGGCAGAGTTGCAGTTAGAACTCAGTTTTAAGACTTTATAATATTCTCTGCCTGGTTAGATTGTAGATATCGCATATTGGATGGCGGAAAAAAACGCCGCTTATTAAAAGGTTAATAAATACATCTATCTCACGACACAGTACTTGTTTTACTCGTTATCGCCTTTACAAAGTTTTCCAAATTGCAATTGAGTGAGACAAAAATAAAAAAAAAACCTTATTTTGGAAAACGGTGAAAAGTGAAAACGTATAAATCGGGAGATAGGTGTAATTGAAATATTATCATGAACTGAAACTCCTAGATTTAATAAAAATATTTTTTTTTTTTAAAATAAAAACTAAAATTAATTAATCCTTTTCTTTTTAAAAAATATGATATTTCCTTAAAAAAATAGTAGAACTTCTTAATGTATTTCTCACCATATAGAATGACTGTGGCAAAAGTCTAACGCTGATATGATTTGCCTAAAGAACCTCCTGGCTTCCTTTGGTGTGAGTCTGCCTTTTTTTACTAAATAATCGAATAACTCCCCACCGCTTACATGTTCTAATACTAAATACCTGAAAAAAAATGAATATTGTAAATTATATATATATATATATATATATATATATATATATATATATATATATATATATATATATATATATATATATATATATATATATATATATATATATATATATATATATATATATATATATATATACATATATACATATATATATATATATATATATATATATATACATATATACATATATATATATATATATATATATATATATATATATATATATATATATATATATATATATATATATATATATATATATATATATATATATATATATATATATATATATATATATATATTTTAAGCAACCAATTTAAGCAGAGGGAACTGTGGGAACGTAATGTTAAGACACTCCGTTCCCTGTTTTTGCTTTATAAGGCATTGTGGGTGGAGTGCCGAAACTCAACTTGATATAATAATAAACTATTTAAGTTTCAAAATTGTAATAGTAGCAGAATTTGAACCTGTGCCTCTTATATATATGGTATGAAAAATTACACGCTGTTGATACTCCCAAGGCACGCTCTTCTTACATCTTATATGGCTCTCATGGGACATTAAAAGTAATAGGATTAAATCTACTAGAAAATTACTTTTTTTAAATTAATTATTTTGGAATTAGGTTTCACAGTGTCTTGCAGCTCAATACCCCGCTTTGTCGTATCATCAAGGCGCTTGGAAATAAAATAATTTATTCCCCCGAAAAGGAAACGAACCCACACCATCGCGTTTAGTCATATATTGTGCTGGTGTCACGTTGGGCTTCAAATTATTATATTGTAGTATTAGACTAAATTGCATTTTTTTTACTAATTTTTGGATATCGGTGTAAATGCATGATAATTAATTAAGTTTACTATACGTTTAAGTTTTATATACATTTTCTTAAAAAAATCTTCAAACTTTGCCACTAATTTCAAGAAATAAATACGGATGGAGATAACATTTGATAACGCATATTTTATATTTTCTTAATGTAACACAATATTTATTTATTATAAAAACTGAGTAATATATTTAAGCCTTTTTAAATTTCCTTCAATTCCAGACATAATTCTTATTTATACATTTTCATAACTTCACTCTTCATTTTAATATTTAAGAATACTACCATAATATGACTAGAAAATGAGAGTTGGAAAAGTTCTAATAATAGCTAATTAAGGATTTTTTTTTAATTAACGGAGTGTTTTTTCACTAGATTGTGACAGAATTAACTTAATGTCTAAACAATATTTCAAAATTTCTCCACTCTCTTTCATAATTCAAAATTAGAGATGCTTAATGGCGGAAACTAACTGTAAACGTATTTTGCCTTTCCAAAGTGAAACAATGAAATAATAATAATAATAAATTTACTTGAAAGCACATAAAAATATATAATATAGAGATAGACAGCGCATTAAATAAAAACATATATGAACTTAAAATATATGAAATATATAATTATTGCATACATATATATACAAAACAATCATTGTCACAAGTGAGAATCGAACCTATATCTAACGCATTTAAAGTGATATACTTACAAATATTTCTTGTTTTCATAAACGTCTGACAGGCCGAGCACGTGAGGGTGCTCAATTAACTTCATTATAGCTATTTCTCTTTCCACCTGAAATAAAAAATATATCAATTTAAATCATATTGTGTAAAAAAATGGCTTATTGCCTGTCTTAATGTTTAGATTTTAAAAATTAGCAACGGATTTTGATGCGGTTTTTTTTAAATAGATAGATCTAGGTTAAGTTTAGGTTTATATCTTTCATATGCACAATATAGTAGAGAAACATTGTTAATTTTTAAAGTACCTATATGTCTTTTATATGACCAATTATATGTCGCTCTTTGTATATAAAGACGTAGTCAAGTGTATTTAGTATTAGTTTTGCACTGCATCGTGCGAAGCCGTCACGGGACGCTACTGTATGGGCTTAATATTATATATTTCTATATAAGCTTTCATACAGCTTATATGAAATGAAAAAAACACGCAACGTCTGCCTGTAACGCGACGGTTTCTGGGTTCGATCCCCAGTCGGGGAAGATGGATTTTTCTATTTCCATTTCCTTCTCTCTGGCAACTAGGCCACTCAACACGCAATGCCTCGAAAACGGCGGAAAGCGGGGACGGATAAAAGCAGGGACTAAAGCAACGGAGTGTCTTAACACTAGGTTCGTATGGTTCCTGCAGTTTTCTCTGCCTACCCTGCCCAAGTGCGGGATACAGCGTGAAGCTAAAAAAAACTATGCAGATTTTTTAAGTATATAATTGGTTACAATGATTTTGGATTCGATTCCCGTTGAGGGATATTTATTAAGTAGGTTTCATCGATTAGAAAAGTGTAATTTTTTCCGTTTCTCGAGGCTACATAACTAGAAAGTCGCCTTGCTATGTCATAGCGAACAAATCCAAATTATTAATTAAATAAATAATAATATATAGAAATTTCCCCAAACGGAAACCGAACCCACTACAATCTCGCTTACAGGGGCAACTTAATGATCTTAAATTATCTTTAAACTTAAAAGCTCTACCTTACAACGTTTATAACCGCTTATTCAATTAATTGGCTTAATAGAGGGAACCTTTAAGTCCCTACGTCTCCTTTGTTAACAAAGAGGTCAATAACAATAGATTAGTATACATTGCCAGTGTTAACCGTGTCAGTTGAATTACAAGCAAAATTATTGAATTTAAACCTTTTGTTTAACTTGTTATGAAACTTTAAGTTAGGCTTGTTATGAGGTAATAAAGTTGAGAGTATCGTTAGAAAGGGATAGGGTCTGATTGTATAAGAAGAGGTTGTGAGTTCGATTCCCATTTGGAGGAATCGATTGTAATCTTTTTAATGCTCAAGTAATAATTATTTGCGAAAACGGTCATATCTTTTAATTATGTTAACGTACATATAAGTTAGATACTTTAGCGATTCAAACGATCATACTGATTCCATGCATAAAACAAACAAGTCAATATAAAACTTAATAATTTTTTTCTTGTTTTAATGAGCACTTTTAAAGTTGCACGCTTTATCCTGCATACAGTAGGGTAGGCAGAGGAAATAGGAAGCAGGGTAGGCAGAGGAGCAGGATCTGTGAGAACCAAGTATTAAGACACTTCGGTCCACTCAATGCCATGCTTATGCCTTGTTGCCAGAGCGAAGAAAATAGAAATGGAAAAATCTATGTTCTTCGAGTAGGAATCGAACCCATAAACCTTTAGTGAGTTTACAAATTGAGGTTGCACCTTTGCGCCACGATACGAAAAATAACTATTTAAATAGCTACGAAGATAGATAAAGAATAAAGGTTAATTTAGTTTTGGGACCAAATTTTACATGTAAATAAATTTTACTCATTAAAACGAAATAACAGTAGTGTAGTTATAATGATATATAACTTTATTCTATGCCTAAGTAGTGAGGTACCGTTAAAAAACCCGACTTTGTCAGAAAATATTGGTAATAAAGAAATATACTAAAAACATCGATTAGGTACTACCTAAAGCGTAAAATGAAAAAAAAATTGAAAACCCTATTATAAAAACTAAATTTGATATATAATAAAATATCCTTACTTCAAAAACGACAATTCTGATCCATTCCACAACTAATTTACTTAACAATGCCAAATAACCTCTTGTACTAGCTGCAGTTTAAAATCTGCCTATAATTCTCTAGTGACAGAATTTTTATTAAGGCCTGCCATTATTATTTATAGATTAACTGGACTATAATGTATTACCTAGTCTAGGTCTAGATGTAGACTCATTCATTCATTTTCGTGGACTATAAAGATTTTTTCCTGTTGAAATTTTGGATTCGCCCTACACTCCTACAGACTATAGAAAGTATAGCGGACTACTTTGAAGTCTAAGTCAAATAATTATAATAATTATTCAAAATAAGAAGTTACACGCCTAATTTTTAACGTCTAATAATTTATTTAATCTACCACCAGTTCGCTAAAGTTAATGCCTTAGACTTGAGAAGAATCAGCGCAAGTAACTTAACTTATCAATTTTTTTTTAATATTTTTTAATTTTCTAAAATTGTTATTAATAGTAATAGTAATATGTCTTCACGCTTTATCCTGAACATGGCAGGTCAGAGGAAACAGCATTAACCATAGAAACCTAGTGTTAAGACACTCCGTTGCTTAGTCCCTGCTTTCTCCGTCCCCGCTTTCCGCTTTTTTCGAGGTACTAGCGTGTTGATCATATTTATGTATAAAACAGGAAATAAGTATTATAAAAATTAACTATACCTTCATTAACACAGATTCACTAAGTTTTTCTCTATTGATTATTTTGATGGCCACCTTCTTGCCCGTGACGCAGTGTACGCCAAGTTTGACAAGGCCTGAAACAAATATAGTTTTAATGTACACATAATATATATTTATGGTATATATTTATTTACTATGTGATATATATGGTTTATGATATGTAAATGTAACCTTTAGTATGACACTTTTACACGTAGTTCTCTTTTTTAGGTTACAAACAAATTTCAGCATATTTTTGTATGTTTATATAAGTATGTCATACAGTACGTCGCCAGCCGTCATAGTGCCGCGGTACAGCATTTGATGGTAGATACAGAGGTTGTGGATTCGATTCTTTTGAGGGTAGGATAGATTATTTCTTCGCTCTAGTTGATACTAGACGCTACGTTGAGTTCTGTTATTCGAGATGCAATGACTCAAAAGGCTGGAAATGGGAAATGGAGTATTGTTGTAGAGGCAAGCTACACAACATAAGTAGCTCTAAAGGGCCAGACTCGAACCGGGTAATTACCACGCTCTCACAGAATTCCGTCGTGAAACAGCATCATATTAATGCTGCTGTGTTTCGTCAGGTGAGTGAGAGTTCCGGAAGACCATAAAGAGGGGTTGATCTGGGTATTTAGTAGGCAAGGCATCCGCATCCTTTCAGGTTGTGGATATCTATGCGCGAGAGTGTCCACTTAACATCAGGTGGACTTTTTGCTAGCTTACAACATAAAAAATGATGTTTTATTCTAAATAACTCAAATCATTTAAAGCGTTTACACTGAATTCTCACTAAAGAGCAATAAGTGCATTCCTTTGCACAAATAGTGTCAGTATAACTAACATAACTACTTTCAATATTAACTAATATATATCGATAACAATAGATATCGAGTTTGTTAGGATTCTTGCCATTCCAGTTTTGTTTACCTATTTTTATTTTTACCAATTTCTTTTTAAAGTTTTACCTTATCTATTTTTCGTAAGGCTGAGATTTTACTACTTTATTAACGCTTTATTACACCTACATAAAGAAAACAATTAAGACAAAATAGAGAGTGATACAAATGTGGTGTAAAGGCGGCCTTATCACCATAGGTAATCTCTTCTAGGCAACCCCTACTATAGAAAAGAGAAAATTATAAATAAATTTTGGCTTAATCAATTCAGTAAACGAATATATTTTTTTGTCTTCTCTGCATCTTTCTCAAGTTGTTTCCATACTTTGTTCCTTTAAAAACCTAAATTATGGTAGACCAATATCTACTTTTACCAAGTCAAAATTACCCTGACTCTACCTAGATGTAGCTGAGGAGCTACTTGGCAAGTAAGAGCGTCATTAAAGAACTTTTCAATTTCAGTGCCTCAGTTCAATGGTTCCCAAATTCCTGTTTTCGCTGTGACATGCATATCCTTTCTATTAGGGCCTATAGTTTCTATAGTAGAACTGCTTCTCGAAAGCCGAGTCTCCTGGTACATGTGTTGATTTCAAACCCACAGGGTCCAAAAGAAGCGAGAAAAAATCCACAATAATGACTCCAACAGACAAGACAGTAAATTGAACCTCAAAAGCGTCAGTTTTCAGGAAATTGTACCTAACCAAAAATAGACGCGATTAATACCTATTGAAATTGCAAAGAATTATCTTATAACTTCCTATGAGCCAGTACATTTATTTGCCTAAATGCCCACTACCAGGCGCATGTAGGTAGTTTAGGCAATCTTGGGTAGGATAAATCAGAATTGATCCTGTGACTAATTCCAACTATTGTGGCGCAGAGGCGTAGCGTCTGTCTGTAAACGCGATTCCCACCCAGGGAAGATGGATTTTTCTATTTCCATTTTCTTTACTCTAACAACTAGGCAAAGCGCGGTGGAGTTCCGCCACTCAACATGCAACACCTCGAAAAAGACAGATAGCAGGGGAGTAAGTAACGGAGTGTCTTAACACTAGGTTTCTACCTACCTTGATATGAGCGGGATAAGAGCGTGAAGCTAATATACAAAAATTACTACACCATTCATTGAAACACGTGCCAAATATCAAATTTATATATTTAATACATCAGGCTTCTCGAATTCTCTCCAGCTATAAATAATTAAGATTTTCTAATAAAACTCCGCCAAGTTTGTTGAACGTTGCGGAACTTTTGAATGGAGTTATCAAGAAAAATTGGACTTATTGCGAAATGTTGGTACCTACTTGTGTTTCAAGAGTATTTGCAAAGAGCTGGACGATGTCTTAAGTCTTAATTAATATTTTAAGCACAGGCGGTATTTTTAAACTCTTGATTTGTTTTATTTTCAGGTTAGTTGTTCCATGATTTTTTTATTTTATATATATATATATATATATATATATATATATATATATATATATATATATATATATATATATATATATATATATATATATATATATATATATATATATATATATATATATATATATATATATATATATATATTGTTAGTGAATTGATGAGTGATTTTTACGCAAAAATAGTAATATAAATTAAAATACGTGTAACTGTGGATTGATTTTGTTTATTATACAGCAAGAATGTTTCAAATTATATTTAAAACAGCCCAATACGGAGAGAATAAAAAGATAAGCACAGAGATCAAAAAGCTGATTTAATAATCAATAATTAATGGCCTGGTTATCTAGGCTAGCGCGGCGTTGGGTTCCGTCACGCAATGCCTCGAAAAGCGGTGCGCGGGGAACGAAGAGTCTTAGGTTATACTAGGTTCCCACGGATATTTCTACGAGCGCAAATCGTGAAGTTAAAAAAAATTAACGTTTTTAAGTGGTAATAACATCCCTTAATTATAGCGCAAGTTGATCTCAAATGTCAATTGTATCTTAAGTACAGACAAGTGGCAACCGAATACCATTTAACAATCTATAGATAGATGACTTATAATGGACGTGTTTACTTGCAGGTAATAAATATAAAAATATATTATTTTATTTAACTTTACACTATCCCATATATATCAGGGTAGACTGAGTGAAACATGGGACCTAGTGTTAAGACACTCCGTTCCCTATTTAGTTAGTTGCCAGAGAGAAAAAAATGAAATTGAGAAACTCCGACTGGAAATCGAACCCACAAACGGTTACGCTTACAGACAGACTCTGAACCACGACAGTCTTCGCCACATATAAAAAAAATACATTTGTTATATACCTATTATAATAAAAAAAAAAAAAAAATATCTCATAATTATTATGTAACCGTTTGTGGGTTCGATTTTCGGTCGAAGTTATTACGTTATAGAGAAACAGATAATTTTTTTAAATTATTAATATCTATTTTATATAGAATTATATATATCACTTTATTGCACAAAAAATAATATACGAGAAATATAAAAAGGTTAGTTGACAAAAGGAAAGCAAAAACCAGCCTGAGTGTAACCAGTATATACAGTTAACTTAAAAGTGAATCAGTGAGTGGGTTACTATATTATAGTAAATTAAAAAAAAATACATGGAAAGGTAGGTCGAGGGTATATTAAGTCATTGCTTGTTGATTTGTGAAGTTCAAAGCCGCTGTCTTTACCAGAGCATATTTCACTGTCATTTGACATTTTACCGTCAAAAATCGAAACAGTGATACAAAAATAACTGAAATTTTTTTAAGAACAGCTATTTTCTACTTCAGTGCACATAGTACTAAATATTATTTATGTCCGAGTTATGTAGAGGACCGTCGTGGCGCAGAGGCGCAACGTGTGGCTGTAACGCGACGGTTTCTGGGTTTGATCCCCAGTCGGAGAAGATAGATTTTTCTATTTCCATTTTCTTCGCTCTGGCAAACTAGGCAAAGCGCGGCGTTGAGTTCCGCCACTCAACACGCAATGCCTCAAAAAAGGCGGAAAGCGGGGACGAAGAAAGCAGGGACTAAGCAACGGAGTGTCTTAACACTAGGTTCCCACGGTCCTTGCAGTTTCCTCTGCTATTTATGTTATTTGAGATTAGTTAATATATAGTTCTTGTAAAAAGAGGGTAGTCTAAGATGACAAAGAGTATTAAAGCAATGTTAACCTGTCAATCGCAGTTTTTGTATGTAGGCAACGTTCTATATAAAGGTTAGTTGATCTGAAATATTGTTCTAAGTGAAGTAGAATCTATGTAATGAAAACGTTCGAAATATATGGGCTACGTGTGTTCGACGTAGTTTTGATTAAATGCTAACCGTTTTTGGTTTCTTAAGGGTAAGCTCTTTTCTTAGATATTTCGTGTGTAATGGTGGAACACAACACTGCGTTTTGTCTTGTCAAAGCAGTTTAATAAAAATCACTTCCATACAATATTTATCGAACCTTAAATCACTGTGATTACGTTTAAAGACTAACCCACGATGCCTTTATTTTTTCTTTTATAATAAATAAATTATTCTTTTTTATTATTTAAATGTTTTCAGTTTAATATTTTTAATATTATTATCAAGAAGCTTATCAATGCCGAGCAAGGCTTCACTCCAGGCTTTGCCGCCTCGTGTTTTAATACTGCCGTTTATTCACAGAGAGGCGGATGAAAACTTTTCTGTAGTAGGTAAGAAAAAAAATAGAATAGTATGCTTTTTATTTTTATTATAGCTTTACACTTTTTGCCCCGCATATCGCAGGGCAGAGGAAACCGCAGGAATTTTGAGAACATAGTGTTAAGACACTCTGTACCCTGGTTTCCGTATTTTTTGAGGCATTGTATATTGAGTGGCGGAACTCAACACCGCGCTTTTGCCTAGTTGCCAAAGCGAAGAAAATGGAAATAGGAAAATCCATCTCTCCGAGTGGGAATCGAACCCACGAACTGTCGCGTTTACAGGCACACGCCACGACTCTGCACCACGACGGTCCTCCTTAATTTTTTTAATTATTGTAAATTAAAACATTAAACTAAATCGAAGCCAACGTGGCGCATGACTGTAAACGAGATATAAGTTTGAACCTCATAAAAGGAAATAAAAACATTTATTTTCACGTTTTTGAAAGTAAAAGCTTTATGTGCCTAGTTCAGGTAAAAAACGGAAAACGGAGTATCAAGACACTAGATTCTTTCTGCCTAACCTGCTATATAGCAGCAGGTAAAAAGAACACAAGTTTTACAACAACATCACACACACAAAGGTAAAAGACCCTATAAAGTACACAATAATAGGTCTATTGTTATATAAATTATATATGTATATATACATTTTCATTGAACAATACAAAAAACTCATCTTTGTACTCTTTGAACCACACTTCACTGACTGCCACTCGTTCTGTACTGACATTTCCGATTTCTGTTCGTCTGTGACCTAAATATGCCTTTTTGTGTAAAAAATGTGGCTTTAACCCGTAAATATTGAAAATATTCTTGCCAAAATATATTGTATGGGACTTTAGGAACAATATTAGATGGTGCCAAGTTGAGTGAACGCTGGTTATATTGTAGTTCTTTCTTTTTTCTCTCCCTTCTCTTTTAAACTCTCTCTTTTTATTCCATTACCGTATGTATTTCGAATAAAGAAGAGTGAAAAGAAAACTGGAAAGCGTAATTATTTGTCACAAAATTTCGTATTGATTCCGTAAAATAGGATATAGAACTACTTCTATATAAAGTTTATGGTGTTTTAGGTTTTTGTTCCACTATAATCAGATGATTACGATGCGTATTCACATTGTAGAGTGCTTCGATATAATATTATACTACAAATAAGTTTAAAGTTACAGCGATTATTCTCAAAATTATCGTGAGGACTGCACATTGATGAATTCTCAAAAAGACTTAATACTTTCATAGTATTATGTCTCACAGTATTATACATTGGGGTATTAGAACCGATATTAACTCAATTTTTGTTATGCAGAAGCAACTATTCGCTCAATCTATTATCTAGGCCCCTAAGGCACAAAAGTAAAATAAATAATATATCAACAGTTGTATTTCAATGTATTTTTTTAAATGTAATGTACGTTAAAGAGAATATTATTATTAGTGATTTGATTTTGCCAAAAACCAGTGATTCACACATTATTTATACTAGAAATAGGCTTAAGTTTACAGCGCCTAATAACTAAATTGCAACGCTCAGTTCTTACACGGAGCACTGTATACTCTTTTACAATAAGATCCCAGAAAACGCCCAACAATGCCCTATATCACAATTTAAAAGGATTGCGAAATCCCATTTGTGTGTTAATTTTTATTACCTAATTAATGATTTTTTTAAATGACAAAACACCTTGCGAATGTAATGCAATTTTTTAATTACATTACAATAAATACTATAACAAAGTGTTATTTATTATATGAAATATATTGAAAACCTTTTGAACCTCTCAGTAAACTGACAGCCGACTGACTGTTCCGGTCAGAAACTGGGTCACGGTTACGTCAGAGGAAAATCAGTTCAAAATAGAAACAGAGTTTATATAAAAAAACAAATTATCACAATATTTTTTTTTATTACAATTATTATCATATTTTATTCTTTTTTTACGTCTTCACGCTTTATCCCGCACATGGAATGTTCGCAGAGGGAACTGCAGGAAACATGGAACCTAGGGACCTGAGTGAATGAATTCTTGACTAGCTTTAAAAGCTGGGTTGGTTAAGAGATCCTAGAGTTTAGTCACTACGTCTTCCATTTTCTATCACCTTTGGAGTTATGACTTTACCAGATAAAGACTATGCGAAGCGAAGTAGGTTGAATTGGAAGACCTACTCTAACAAGGAAAACCAGGATTTCAGGCCTAATTTTATACCTGTAACGCGATGGTTTCTGGGTTCGATTTCTAGTCTGGGAAGGTGGATTTTTCTATATCCATTTTCTTTGCTCTGACAACTAGGCAAAGCGCGGCGTTGAGTTCCGCCACTCGACAGAGAAAGCAGGGATTAAGCAACGGAGTGTCTTAACACTAGGTTCCTATCGTTCCTGCATCGTTCCTGTTCCCTCTGTCTATTCTGCCTTGTGCGGAATTAAGCGTGAAGACATAAAAAAAATTGACTTGATGACATGATCCTGAACTAAAAAAAAATATTTACTGCGAGCGAAGTCGTAAATAAAACTAGTTCAATACTTAATTGTAAGTAGTTCGGCTGAAGAAAGAAAATTACTTTGCTACGTGAAATATAGAGAAATTTTCCCTTAAAATAAGAACATTGAAGCATTTTGAGCTTAAATCTTAAATATGCATCGTTGAATATAACTTGTGTAACTCAAAAGCCTAAGAATCATCTTTCATGAAAAAAAGTTCTTTGAAATAGTATACTTTATTTATATATACATACATACATACATAATATGTATAATAAACATTTAAGCTTTTGACTTTCAACTAAATTTTTCATTAAAGAATTGTGAAGATTGACCGGTGTCAAAAACAATTTTACACTATGCTATATAGGAATTTTAACCTATGGCTTAGTACTTTGGTTAGTACTGGCATTTGGACAGGTTATTTAGGGTTCATATTCAAAATTACTTTTTAGAATACTAAAATATTTTTGCCTAAAATTGGTGCAATAAATCTTTAGAAAATAATCGAAATAAATATGTTTATTAAATACTAAATAACTTTATTTATTTATTTATTTTTAGCTTCCCGCTTTATCCCGCATATTGCAGGGTAGGCAGAGGGAACTGCAGGAACCATATGAACCTAGTGTTAAGACAATCCGTTACTTAGTAACTGCTTTCTCCGTCCCCGCTTTACTTATAATGAATCTTTTTGTACAACCTTAAAATCATGGTCGTATAAATTATATATTTTTCTAATTACATAACTACAGCTTACCAACCGTATTTTGCCTTTTTTTGTACAGAAAAATTTGAAGTTCTTGCCTAATTTTATAAAGCTTTATAAATTAGAGGTACTTTGTTCACTTTTAAAAAAATGCCGTTGACTTTGAAGAATTGATTTTTCCTGCTTCATGGGACTATATGGATATTTAGTATTAGTTTTAACTTGAGGACCGTCACGCAGAAGAGTAGCGTCTACCTGTAAACGCGAGGGTTTGTAGGTTCAATTCCCACTCGGGGAAGATGGATTTTTCTATTTCCATTTTCTTCGCTCTGGCAAAGCGTGGCGTTCAGTTCCGTCACTCAACACGCAATGTCCTCGAAAAAGGCGGAAAGCGGGAACGGAGAAAGCAAGGGACTATGCCACGGAGTGTCTTAACACTAGGTTCCTATGGTTCCTGTAGTTCCCTATGCCTACACTGCCGTGTGCGGGATAAAGCGTAAAGACATAAAAAAAATAACTTGATGACATGATTCTGAGGAGATAGTGTCTATAGACTAACAGATTGTGAAAAGTCTCTCAACCTCTCTCTCTCTCTCTCTTATATGGAATATCAGAAACGGATTGTAGGTTCACTAATCTCTATTTACCAGGCTATATGCAAAAAAGGGTATATACTTTTTCTTTTAAATTTTTAGCATAAAGCTAAAACTATTTAAATCCTTGATCTTAAACTAAAAATGATTCCTTTTAATTTCTTTGGTAAGTCAAGGAACGACGTTTGTATTAATTAATACCTATAGCCTATTTAAATACCTATATAATTGGAACAAAAAGTGGAGAACGGAGTGTCTTAACACTAGACTCTCTCTGCTCACTCTGTTAAATAATATAGAGCATGGACTCTACGAGACACACAAGTAGCTAATGCATTTTCAGCAAATTGCCTTCAGAAAGTCAGCAAATATTTGTTTTAAATATCATCTCTACACAATGGCCTCTTAACTTAAGTGTCTTTTGCTAGTGCTCGTAACATTTTTCAATTTTCTTCTATAAACTGGTTTATTAAAAGTAAAATTTATGTTTGTAGTTTTTTATGCGTTTATGGGTTCAATATCCACATAGAGAAAATATATAAGTTTATTATATCTATCTTTAAAATTAGGACTGTCATGGCGCAGAGGCGTAGCGTCGTCGTAAACGCGAGGGTTTGTGGGTTCGATTCCCACTCGGGAAGATGGATTTTTCTACTTCCATTTTCGTCACTCTGGAAACTAGGCGTTAAGTTCCGCCACTCAACACGCAACGCCTCGAAAAAGGTGGAAAGCGAGGACAGGAGAAAGCAGGGACTAAGCAACGGAGTGTCTTAACACTGGGTTCCTATGGTCCCTGCAGTTCCCTCTGCCCACCCTGCCATGTTCGAGATAAAGCGTGAAGATATAAAAGAAATCCAAGTTTACAAAGGCTTTGGCCTTTTTAAAGAGAACAGCAAATAGCAAAAATCTTTTAGGAAAATATGGTATAATTTTATTGCACTATTTTTAATAGTCAGACAGAACCTAGTGATAAGGCCCTCCACCGGAAATACAGTCCCGCATTTTTTTACCACACTAAAAAATAGAAAAGATTTCATTTCTTGGAATATTCGTAGTATTCATAGACAGACTGTGCCACTGTGCCAAGATCGTTATCGATATAGGATTAAAAAAAAACTTTATTTCACATAAATTCATCACCATACTTATTGGATGGTTTATTACCATCATCATGGTAATAAACCGTCCAATAAGTATAAAAATAGATATTACCCTCAAAATTATACTATATTTTAATTATAAAAGGTAAAACAAAAACATTATAAATTAAATAAAATATAATATCTAGATAATCGAACAGCCCGAATTATAGGTCAGTATAAATAAATTAATATATTGTTTCTCGCTAATGCCTTTGATAGTACTAGAAGTGGTTCTAAGCGACATGATTTGAATAGAGTTGATTCTACTATAAGTCGTAAAGATCGAATGTGATTCGAAGACCGTCAAGAATGTAGAGTTAGACTAGCTAGTTAATAATTGACTGATCTAAGCGATCCGGAATTGACAGTACTAAGACCTAACTCAAAACATCAACACAACTCATGGTGCGGATTCCTTTGACCAGACGTCACCATCGCTATCACCATAAGTCTGTGAAGAACCGTGCTTCTCACAAGGAAATTAGATTTAAATATATTTTATGATAACAGTGAAAGACGATTTGCGGAAACCTGTAACTGACAAACCTAACTATTTTTGACGGTTCCAACGTAATTTGGGATAAGATCAATTATTTAGTTAAAAAAGCGACCCATATTGTTTTTATTATTTTTTCTGTACATGCATAAGGTTCTATAGAGGAAGTTATCAAGCCTCCTCTGGTCACACTTGAACAACGTTTACGCCCGATCAATTGGATTAACTCCAGCAATGGGCTAGAGATAGATTCATCAGGCTTCATAACTACACAAATTTACGGCGACAATTATTATTTTTTTTTGGTTTAATGTAAAATATTTTTGGATAAAACAATCAAAAATTTAATGATTTCAAATAAAATGCTCAAAAATTTCAAAGATCTTATGTTCTTTGGGAGTAATTTACTTTTGTAGGTGAAGCGATATGAGTACAGTTCGCTTTTTTACCCATTATTGTTCTATTGAATGGCAATTTTAGTGCTTTTTTTCTTTTACAGGCTCAAATTTACTTTGGAACACCATTTTAAATGTAGTAGATGAAGATAACACAAGAAATTATTAATTCTACAGTGACACCTCGCAGCTTTACCCAAATATCTCGTGAGATATATCAGCATAAATATCCAAATGTCAATAAACGTGTTATTGTTCTATGAATAAAAGTTTTAATTACAGCACAAAAGATCAACGGACGCTCATCGTCATCATCACCATCAGTGTCGAGCTATCTCCATAATAGTTTACCATTTAATGTGGACACGTGATTCGTGCGTACAGAACTAGTGAATACGCACTGATAGTACTCAAGAAGTGACTAGTACTAGTGCATAAGCTCTCATAGTACTCAAAGACGCACCAGTACTAGTGCACACGCACTCACAGTTCTAAAGATGCACCAGTAGGTTCTAGTGCACACGCACTCATAGTACTCAAGGAATACCAGAATTAGTGCACATGCACTCAAAGTACTCAAAAGCATACCAGTATTAGAGCACAAGTTTAGTGCAAACGCTTAAGGTCATATCAGTACTAGTACTAACATGGTGTAGTTAACAAAAAATAATATCTTTTTTCATCTGAATATAATATACATTAAAATATATGAAGACTCACCCGTCTGTCCTTTCCCAAGCGTTTTCTCCAATCTGAAAGGCCCCACATACTGATAGGCCTCGGCGGCCGCGTTCGTCTCCATTATAAACCTTCAAGTATATAATATTTCAATGGTCATCTTGACTCAGGTGCCATACAGACGGACGGTCATATCGTGTTTCTGGAACAAACGGGAGGAATATTTAAATCTCGTGGATAAATATCAATTTACATAGAAACTACTGTATACAAAAACTGTATAAGTAATTTTTATTTCATTTAAAGTATGCTTTAATATGTATATATGTATATTATCTAAACACACGAATTTCATTCCATTTTCTTCACTCTGGCAACTAAGCAAAGCGCGGCGTTGATTCCACCATAAGCGCAATGTATGGCGCGCAAGACACGCAATACCTCAAAACGCAAAAGCAGAGAATGGAGTGCCTTAACACTAGGTTCCCACAGTTCCTGCGGTTCTCTCTGCCTACCCCACCATGTGCGGGTAACATGAAGCGTGAAGTTAAAAAAACGTCCGTAATAAAGTGTTCTGGAAATTAACTTAGAATCCTGACAATACTACTGGTAACTTGACAATAATTCTTGAAAATGTGACAGGGCTTATTGGGCTGAAAAGGCAAGCATCTATACTGTCAAATAGAAAATCTGGTGTCAAAACACTATGTTATTGGCGGAAAGTGGCGTGATGTGAAAGTGATATGAAGTAAAGTGAAGCGAAAAAGTGTAAGTGGATTCCTTTACGTTAAAATAGAAATCGACATATTAGTCATATACCGTAGAAATAATAAGTAAACCAGTTTTAAAACATATAGTATATGTTTTAATTGTAACATAGTACAAATCACATACATTTGAAGTAAACGTATCAAGCGTTTCCAATATTGCGGTACCATCGACATAAAATCATGTTAAAAGCTTGGACCGAGTCCAGAATATCTTCATAGACTGTTACATAAAATACTGTGAATAATAATCTGGAAATTAGTTGGTCTAACTAAATTTTGGTATTTATAGGGTATATTACGAATATTTGAAATTTTCAAAGCGATATTTTTTATAGCTTTATGATTTATTCCGCTCATTCCGCATAGGACAGAGAAGGAATCACAGGAACCGTGGGAACCTAGTGTTAAGACACTCCGTTTCCCGTGTTATGTGTATTTGAACAAATAATATATTAATGGTTTTCATAGTTACACATTATACGGAGGTTAATGACAATGGCCTAGGCGAAAGAGGTATGCAGAGATCGCAGCGTTTGGTGCCCTGCTGGGGATAAGGCGTGAAGTTATGTGTGTATGTATGTATGTAGGTACTTATATAGTTACTCATATCGAATGTCACGTTTCTGATATTAAAATTAGTTGTTTTTTATATTCGATTTGCGGTCACTTCCGTGACTTTACAGGCAATATCGTGATGTGACAGAGAACGGAGTGTTTTGACTCTAAGTTCTATCTTCATAAGACGCGGTCTTTAAAGCTAGTTATTGAAAATGTTAGAACTTAATTATTAAAAAGCAAAGTTTCCGCTCATTACGTTTACATTGATTTCTATTAATATAATTATAGATTTTTTAGAAATTATTTAAAAACTCATCGATTTCCCATATTTCGTGTGTCAACTTAATTGCATTCCCAACAAACTGGCTTTGAACCAACACCTAAGCCAGTTGTCTAATTAACCACAAGAGGTATTACTCACTACATATGATTTAAATAATTACCCTTAAAATTAAACCATCCGCTTTGTAATAGAGCCAAGTCTTCTTGTAAAGTCGACTTGTTAATTGAGTACGTTAGGCTAAAGTGACCTAGTACTTAATTTTGGGACGGAAAACGTTGAATATTATTTAGATTATCACGTATTAGAACACATTTTCATAGAATTTATTGCAATTTTTATAGCTTCACGCTATTATCCCGCATATAGCAGTGTAGGCAGAGGGAACTGCAGGAACCGTGGGAACCTAGTGTTAAGACACTCAGTTCCTTGCTTTCTGCCTTTTTTCAAGGCTTTTTTGTCGCGCTTTGCCTAGTTGCCAGAGCGAAGAAAATGGAAATAAAATAATCTATTCTGTATGAGTGGGAATCGAACCCACAAACCGGTGATTACAGGCAGACGCTGCGCCTCTGCACGAAGGTCTTCATTTTAATTTAATTTATTGAGACAAATATTTTAGCCGAGGACGCGTCGTAGCGTTTCTGGGTTCAATCCCTAGTCGGAGAAGTTGGATTTTTCTATTTACATTTTCTTCGCTCTGGTAAAGTAGGCATAACACGGCGTTGAGTTCCGCCACTCAACACGCAATGCCTCGAAAAAGGCGGAAAGCGGGTACGGAGAAAGCAGGAATTAAGCAACGGAGTGTCTTAACACTAGGTTCCCACGGTCCCTGCAGTTCCCTCTGCCTACCCTGCCATGTGCGGGATAAAGCGTGAAGCGAAAAAAAAATATTTTACCTGTAAGTAATGAACGAAGCTTCAATTTCCAATGATGATTTAGAAGGTGGAAAAAGTAAAGTTACACGCTTTTTTAGGACAGTGTTTTTTTTAATGCAGAGAAAAGAGAGAGTAGTCAATCTATTCTTTTCTCTATTTCGGGTTTAAATTCCGTATCGGGTTGCGGAACTCAACGCTGCAAAATATCAACAGTACAACTAAAACAAACAAAATGTCATTTTATTAATACATGTGAAGTTATATGAAAACTTTTACCCAATAACTTAAATGATTTACCAAAATGTATGTGTAATTTCCATTACATTAGGGACCCTTAGTTTCTAAACTAAGTGATTAAATTTACATCGTTGTTTACTCGATCGGTATCACATTACGTTGCGAGGGTAGTAAATTCGATTTTTCTTTGTAAATATTTGCGTTATTTGTCATTTTATTAAGAATTGATTTTAAATTATATTTTCTCTTATAGCTAAGCTATATGTGTATATATGGAAGTTGGTATAAGACTGCTTCTTGCTGCTAATAAGATAAAGCACGGCGTTGAGTTCCGCCAGCCGTTCTGAGGCAATTGGGAGAATAGTAGGGCGATTGAGAAAAAATATTGGAAACTAAGTGTCTTAACATTAAGTTATCTGATAAAACAACCTTCACTTTAAATTCTATTGTCAAGACAAATTACAAAATTACAACTATTAAGAGCGCGACGGTTTCTGGGTTCGATTCTCATTCGGGAAGATGGATTTTTCTATTTCCATTTTCTTCGTTCTGGCAACAAGGCAAAGAGCAGCGTTGAGTTCCGCCACTCAACATGTAATGCCTCGAAAAGGCGGAAAACGGGTAACATAGTGTCTTAACACTAGGTTTCTGTCGTTCCTGCAGTTCCCTCTGCCTACCCTGCCATGTGCGGGATAAAGGGTGAAGCTAAAAAAACTATTAACAGGTTTGTAATTCTTTTTTTTATATAACTTTACGCTTTTATATATTTACGCTTTTATATAGTTTGTAATTCTATGCAAAATGATTTATTTATACCATACGCAGTGCGGCGTTTAACGTCGCAACTACATTAAGGTAGTAGGTTCAACAAGTATTTTTTTAAATACTTGTTGAACCTAACCTACCAACGTTACATATATTTATTTTCTGTGTGTCCAAAAATTAAAATAAAACAATAAAAAAATATTAAACTAAATATTTCCATCACGCAATTCAAACGAAGGAACTTACTTAGCCTTCTAAGAAAAAAATACATTAGGGAAGTACCTAAATAAATTACACATAAACAAAAACTAAGTGTTTTGAAATTAATTTGTACTAAAATAATAATAAATAGAATTATAATGTAATTGAAATGCGGAGAGAGAGAAAGAGAGAGTCTTAACACTAGATTCTCTGCTTGAAATTAAATCTTGCTGAAAATTCAATCTAAGTATGAAAAAACTATTATTTAAGATCACATAAAACTTTTATTAATTTTTTTATTAGATTCAAGCTTTATCTCGCATATGGCAGGGTAGGCAGAGGATTGTCTTCTGCCCCACATCCTCTATTTCTGATTTCTTACTCAATTTTGGAGAAATAGCGTGAATAGCCTTAACATTACGCTATGACTGGAAAAAGATAGCTGGAAATAAAAAAAATAAACCAATAACCCTCTTTCACTCCAAAAGCCCACTGTCACTGTGCTACGACGACCTCACTATGGAAAAATATTATTTTCGATTGCGTGTTGAGTGACATAAAGCGGAGAAAGGAGTGTCTTAACAATAAGTTGCTACGGTTCCCTCTATCTACCCTCCTTGAGTGCGGGATAAAGCGTGAAATTAAAAAAAATATATTATTATAAACATTTAGTAGTATATGAACCTGCACCTATTGTTTAAACAAGTTTATGACCGAAAATTATTCTACGCGTAATGGACTATAGTTCCCAACACTTATCTTTCTCGACTTCTATGAAAACCGACCCCTCACTAAATGAAGGGTGAAAAGTAATATACACGCAATGCTTTTAATTTATTTTGATATAAACTTTGATTGAGCTAATAATAATATGTAATTTGTTTTTTTTATCCCTTTGCTGATAATTGTAAATAATTTAGTGATAAATTATTCCGTTCTCAACTTTTTTAGCTTCACGCTGTATCACATGACAGGGTAGGCAAAAGAACCGTAGACTCAAGGAATCTAGTGTCAAGACTCTCTCCCGATTTCCGCTTTTTGAGGAATTGCGTTTTTTTGATATATTAGTGTATAACGACTAACGATGATTAAGGAAGGATTGCTTTGTTTTTTTTTTCTAGTTATAGTGTATTGATGTTAATGCGCGTCGTTGAGTTCCGCCACTTCACACAAAATGTTGAAAAAGAAAAGAAATGCCAAAACATAGGGAAAGCTGTTTAAAAATTATATAAAAAATTTAAATTAAAGTTGGTTAAACAACTATTTTTGGCACTAATTTTACATATTTATAACATTTAGGATTTCTTTATGCTGTCATTATTATATAGAGATAGTTGTCTAAATGTTAGTCCACAGTCTACAACTGGTGAAGGGTGGTAAAGGGTTCAAATTTCATTTATATTGACACGTTTAATAAAATATTTTTTTTACAGATTCACGGCTTATCTCGCACATAGCAGGGTAGGCAGAGGGAACCGTGGGAACCTAGTGTTAAGACACTCCTTATCCTGCTATCCGCCTTTTCGGGACATTGAGTGTTGAGTGGTGGAACTAAACGCCGCGCTTTGCCTAGTTGCCAGAGCGAAGAAAATGGAAATGAATCCATTTTTCCTCATTATAATATTTTATTATTATATAACCCGAATAATTAAGCGAATAAATCAATGTTCAGTAAGTCTCCAATTTCTAATAAGATACTATAGATTATTTAAACTGGTCCCGATTGTTAGAGTCAATTAGCGGTTACGGATATGGTTATAGATATCTGGTAGTTAATGCTGTCTATCAACTGAAGGCTAGTTAAAACAGGTCTTTATTTGCTAGATATTTCTACCTAAGGTCTGTGAAAGCAAAATCTTTCAGATAAGAAACTTACTTCCTATCTGAAACTCTATCAGCAAGTTGTGAAACCGACTCTATTTTTCTAAAATATGATTCGTTTAAGTCTAAGTATTATAATTTACAAAATTTACCATTTATCTTGTCAGTTTTCAGATACTTTTTTTTATATAATTTAGTGATTTTAATGTGTAATACACATACGTAATATTTAATTATGTACATTTTTTTTACGAAAATATAAGACCTGTACTGAAGTATATATAAATATAACCGTTTTTAAACATATTTTTTTAATATTCATTTGCTAAACGAAAATATATAATGATGAATTATTATGAAGTATCGCACACCGTACAATTTGAGATCCTAACCCACGCATCTCGTACAGTACGCACGCGCTTTGATCATTTCTGAAAAGCTTTAAATCCCGAAGCAATAAGGGATTTTTTTTAAATAAATGGCTTTGTAATTTTATGTAAATAATATTATGTGTCACAATTTTTTAAATTCTATTTTTTTTAAAGAAACATACTGCATTTATTAAAATTACATACATATATTTGTATTATTGTAAAAAAACTGTACTTAAGCAGATTTGATTTAAATTAAAATAAATTAAAAATACTTGAGTTATAACTCAAGTATTTTTTTTTTCGCATATTTTATTGGGCTACTACTATGTTTGATAAACATTGAATCTGAAACATTTAAAAAAATACCTTTAATTTTTTCTTTTTTCCCATAAAGTTTTATTTTACAAGATTTTTTTTTTAAATCGCTATTCGATTAATCCTCATACAACGTGACAGTATTATTTATTTTTGATAGTTTCTACACTTAGCGATGGAAGAAAACATTTCAATTATGCATTTTGAAGCATGCTTTAAAATGTCATACAAATCGATTAGACATTTAAAAAAAAATAGACAAGGCAAAAAGCAAAGGTAAGTATTTAAACAGCCAATATCTCTAGTGTTATTAAATATTAAATTAGCACTCACTGTAAAACACTACATAAAAAATATTGCACTCCTTCCTCCTTGCAGCACTTCCTCGCAGAGAATTTTCTCAATGTTCACAAAACAGATTATAAATGGGCAAAGGTTGAAATATATAATGCCAAATGTATAAAATATTAGAGCACTAATAATAACACAGTAATCCGCATACGATTCGCACGTCACAAGAAAATCGATACGAACCAAAATCACGTTCTGTCCACGCACTTTTTCACTACAATTATTTCATTTTCCCAACACTATTTGTAATTTATTTAAAAAAAAAACCTCACAAATTCAATGGAAAATTTATAGAAAAATAAGATTATTATATAATTGTGTTGTAAAATTGTTTTTGGGAGTTATTGTAGCGTCGGGAGCGTTCGTGTGTTTTTGACTGGGGTGAGTCATTAGCCTTAGGGGTGGGATTGCGTTCCGTTCCACGTTAGACGAAGGGGTGTTCTTTTTTATATATATGTATATAAATTTACGGTATTTATAAAAAAAACATAATAAAATTTGTAATCTTTTTGTTATTTTCAACAAATTTAGGTTTATTTTTTGACTTCACTTGTAAATGTAGTGATGTATTATTATATTTTGATATCTAAACTATCCTTATAAATAGGGTTGCTATTGTATTTTATATTTTTTACCTGTTAAAACGTACACATTATTTTTAAAATTATAAATTATTTTTATTGAAGGTTTTAGGGTGAGAAGAGCTAGTTTTGTTTCATAGGAATTCTATTATATAATCTACATAACAACTTCACGGTCTTTCCCGCATAGCTTGTATTTCAGGATTTTTCAAGACATTTTGTTCTTCATGTGTTCCCCCGAGCCGCGCGCTAAACCCACTATTATCGCGTTTACTATTTAATACTATACCAATACTATAGAATTTCTTTTTACGTTAAAGAACGTTAAGAGTTTCTCGTTCTCATTGTTGTGCTCCCCTAGACTCTTCTAAAACACGCTTCAAATGATTTTAGGTTCGATTCTCACTTGTGAGAACGAATCTTTCTCTAGTAAGACAAATAACAGTGTTAAACAATCTCTACTACAGAGGAAACTCGATTATCCGGCCCTCAGTTATACGGATTCGCGATTATCCGGACTATAGGTCAATTGAATTAAATGTACCTACAAGTCGTATCTGTGCAAGCATGGACGTGTCGGAACTTGTGTGTTATCGCCATTTTCAACCAAATTTCTAAATAAACAATGATTTTCGTTAATATGTACTACTTGTTTTTAATAAACATGATATTATGTTACGATTTTATTCTTATTTATGTAGTTTTAATTATCCGGATTTTCAATTATCCGAATGTCTTACAACAACAATTAGTCCGGTTAATCGAGTTTCTACTGTATATAAATACCTGGGTAATCAGCCAGATAATTAAGTAACGGAAGTTGGCTGGGAGCGTGGGTTCAAATTCCGGTGTATGCGTACTATTTTAGTCATTCTTAACTTTCAATTAACATAATTAACTTTCATTCGTGATTTTAAGGCGCTTTAAGTGTTGATTGTATCATATCATTATATATCATTATATATCATTACCCATATATATGAAGATGAGCGGGGTGATGACTTCTGTCACTTCACCATCTTGGATTAAGGTGAAAAGCGGAGAACGTAGAATCTTGTCAGAGACTTCACTTTTCCTAACTGTCCTAAATCTAAGTGCCTAACTAGAGTTAGGCACTTAGATTTTCCACTTGTATATGTGGAATAAACGATTATTATAACTTGATTTTTCCATCATTTTTAAGTTTTTTTAACAATAAAATGTTTTACTGTCAAAAATAGAAGTCCTTAGCAACACATATATAACTCTGTTATAAAATATCGCTTGTTCATATTATGCTTATACAGAATAGTGCCAGTTTATGAACTGATATGATGAAGATATGTCAATATATCATATTATATTTTCTCTAAAATATCGCAGCTTTGGGAATCATTAAAGAAAAACGTTAGGTTAGGTTAAATGGTGGTAATTCTAGCAATTTTTAAACCTATTTTGAAACCTTTTGTTATCTCCTGGACGTAAGCCTTGTACTCAAAAGTTTACAATGAAGACCGTCGTGGTGCAGAGGCGCAGCTTCTGTAAATGCGACGGTGTATAGGTTCTACTTCCACTTGGAAAAGATCGTCTATTTCATTTCTTTTTTCTTTCTGGCAAGCGCGGCGTTGAGTTCCGATAAGCTGATAGCAGGTAACAGAGTGTCTTAACACTATGTTCCCACGGTTCACTCTGCCTTCCCTGCTATGAGCAGGATAAAGCATGAAGCTAAGTAATAATTATAATAACATTGTAACAAAATTTACGTCATTTTCATTTAAAATGGAGTAAATGCAACGCGTGCATAATTTAGTTTGTTACATCCACGTATGTATGCACGAATGTATGCATTTGTATGACATTGAAAAATATATATTAAAATTCTAATTTGGTCGATATTCAAAGTAACTAATAAATATATTATGTACATACATACAATGCGTATAGTGACCGTTTAACCCCAGTGGCGTATAACATTTGTTGTCTTTAAAACCTAAAAAAATATATACATTTCAAAAATTTTTGTATTTAAGGCATATCGAGTAACTGTAAAAGTGATGATTACAGTTTCTATTCCTACTTCAGGGAACGTATGAGTTGATTTTCTAACATTGGAAAGAGAGCAAAGCGGTGTTAAGTTTCGCCATTCGGCAAAATAGAGCGATCTCTAATTGGATGTTGCGTGGAGGACGAAGTGTTTTATCACTTCTTCCGTCCATTTTGCTTTGAGTGAAAGCGTTATTCTATTACTTTCTTACTTAATATATATATATATATATATATATATATATATATATATATATATATATATATATATATATATATATATATATATATATATATATATATATATATATATATATATATATATATATATATATATATATATATATATATATATATCTATATATATATATATATATATATATATATATATATATATATATATATATATATATATATATATATATATATATATATATGCATATTTAAAGTTTTATATGCATACTTATACATATATACTTCTAAATAATTAAAAAAATCTTATAGAGTGAGTGAGTGAGTGACATTTTTCAAGGTATGCAACCTTGAAAATTTAACTTTTATTTTTAAATTATTACTATATACGACTTACCGTCGACTCTTATTAAGAAGACCGTTGTGGCACCACTGTGCCACAGAAGTTCCACTGAACGTCTGGTTCAAAATGCTATGGTTTTTAGTTCAATCGTGTATATATATTTTAATAATTTATATTGAAATAGGTACTAAGATTATTGGCGAATTTCAAGAAATAAACACAGAAATTTGCAAGCAAAAATTACACGAAATATATAACAAATTTGTTGTACACAAAAAAGGTTCCTAACACCTGTATCATATTGAACCAACGACAAAAAATTTCAACTAGTATGAATTCAAGATATTTCAGTTTTATTTTTACTTTCCAAATACGAACACCTTGGTAAGACACTTACTTACTTTACTTTAAAAATACGAATTGACTTTAAAATACATTGAACGGAGTGTTTAAACATTATGTTCTCTGTTTAAAGAAAGAGAAATATGAAAGAAAAAAAGAATGGTACAAATTTGACAGTTATATAAAAAAATATTATTTTTATAGCTTCATTGTTTATTAAAACAATGTGGTTTAATAATATTTGGAATATCCAAATGATTAAGCATTAAATTTTTAAATTTACGGCTTTTTTTTTAAATCTTAAATGAATATTTTTTATATAAAATACTTACTTTCATACTCGAGGTCATCAGCAGATTCGAAGAGGCTTTTATTTATGTACATTAATAATATGCAGCGTTAAACTCCTCCTCTTCCGTCTCTCTCGAGAGCTAAGGACTCTCCGACAAACCTTAAAAATTCTAACGTATATCTTGCATAGGAGTTTCCCTTAAAGAAAATTTGAACCTATACCCACCTATTTTATTAACCACATTAATATTTCAGAGCAAAAATGCCATACAACAAATACCTCCAGATCTCCAAAGAACGGTACGACATTTTGTGCCAAAGATTCGAAAACTTCGCTAAACAAATCGACGATGTCAACACGAAGCCCGTCAAAGTGTTCGACCCACTGACCGAGAAGCAGTTGCAGGAGTTGCTCCTCATCAGAGAAGCTAGCAAGGACTTGCAGAAGAAGAGAGATGACGATATAAAGAAGGCCGCGGTAATATATACATATATATATTTCTTTTAGCTTCACGTTTTTACGAAATAGAAAAATCCATCTTCCCTACTGGAAGTCGAACCCAGAAACCGTCTCGTTACAGGCAGACGTTGCGCCTCTGTGCCACGACGGTCCTGTAATAAACTAATATTATATACATACATATATAGCATCACTTTATTATTCTGGCCGTCATGGTACAGCGTCTGCCTGTTATAATGTATTTTTTTGTTCGATTCCTATTCGGAGAGAATGGATTGTTCTTTAATCTTTGCTCTAGCAATGCCTCGAACAGGCGCAACCCCGCTTTGCAGAGTGTCTTAACACTAAGTCCTATTAAAGCTCACTTTTTGCTATTATTGTGTGACTCCACCATCAAGTTACCCTACTTTATTGTATCATTTGATTTTATTTATAACGCTAGAAATAGAGTATATAAATTTATTTAATTCGCTTATCAGCCATACCCTTAGTTCTAACTAACAATAAATATAAAAAAATGTAAAGATAACCTTTCATTATGATTAATATTAATTCTATATATTATGTATTAATATTTATGATAAGAACATATAGTATTAGTTAAAAAGGGTACGGACCCAGTGTCTGTAGTATTAATTACATTTAAAAACAACGGTTACAACGGTTCCTGCGGTTCCCTCTACGGATAAAGCGTGAATGTATATATACATATATATGACATGTGTCTGTGTTCAACTTATTAAAGCTGCACGTTGGACTGTGTAGTAATATAGTGTTACGACACTCCATTATTTGCCTTCCTTCATTCCCCTAAAATTTGTCGAACACAACCATCGTTCTAGCCCTGACACTCTATGACCTCAATTTCCTCGATATGTAACAAATATGTACATAAATTAAAATGCTTAAAATATATACAATTACGCGGGAATGGAAATATTTAAATTTAAATAATAAGCATTTAATTTATATTTAAATGTTTCCCCTACCTTTAGGAACAATTTTATTTCAACATTTCCACATTCAAATAAAGAAATATAATAAACTTTTAATTAATTTTTTTTTATAGCTTCACGCTTTATTCCGCACATGGCAGGGTAGGCAGAGGGAACTATAAGAACCTAGTGTTAATACACTCCGTTGCTTAGTCTTTACTTTCTCTATCTCTGCTTTCCGCCTTTATCGAAGCATTGCGTGTTGACTAGCGGAACTCAACGTCACACTTTGCCTAATTTCCAGAGTGAGAATCGAACCCGCTTACGTATCTGCGCCACAACGGTCCTCAATTATTTAATTAAATACGTCTAGTTTGTTAAGACTTTTGGCGCCAAAATATTCTTCTACGAAATGTCAAATTTTGACATAACATTTGACATTTATCTTTTTTTTTAGCAACAAGCAGCGGAAGCGGAGGAAAAGGCGAAGGAAATCGCTGCTCAAGAAGCTATAGCCACGTCTGAAGCCACTCCTGTTGAAGCTTGAATTATAGAATGTGTTAAATACTTGATTTTCCTAATATAAATATAATTTTTATTTACCTAGATGTTTTTTTAATAATATCTCGTATTCTTGATATCAAGGTATTTTTGTCAATTTAAGTTTTTAATTTCGTTTATAACTTTTAAACAACAAAAAGTTATTAAATTATAGGCAGGCAGGCTTTTTGGCAGGATTTTTTTGTAATTCATATATTTATAATTTTTATTAAGGACTATTTAAGTTATTTAATTCGCTTTAGCACAATGTTCTGATATTTTCAGTCTTTTTCTAGTGTAAAAATAATAGTCTTTTAATTTTCCTTTTCGTATCACTTAATGAAAAATAAACTGAAAATGTATACATGTAAATTAATCTTCACTAAATATACAATAGTTTATTCGATGGAAGGCGAAACATATAATAGCACATCATATCCATTGATAGAAGAACACATATGAATAGAAGGAAATCACCTTCGATAAAGCTTGTCAAATCTTAACATGGATTCTGAGGAAATTCGTGGATAAAAAGTTATACGTTACTTTTTGTAAACGAGGCCAACTATAGGAGAATTCTGTACGCCTTTAGCGTATGGTCTCCAACACTATTCAAATTCTATCTGAATACGTTTCAAATGACTTCCAGATCAAAGTAATTCAGTCTGTCTAGATATACTACAAATTCAATTCTAGAACGCACTTCGAAGGCGGGTTGTACAGTGAAGTTGAGCGTTAATGCATTTTTTAAAAGTTTAAAAATCCTTTAAACCTACACTTGGGTCGCAAGCCCCAAGCGCTGCTCGGAGCTCCTCTTCCTACAGCGGTAAATCTATGGAGGGTTAAGCAATCTTTTCTCCCTTCTTCATACTCCCTTTTATTGATTATATCCATTAATTAGCTTCAGTCGATTCTACAGATTAGCCTGAACAGACAGACAAAAATAAATAAGTAATATTTTTTTGTTGCAAGTAAGAAATGTACATGAATGCTACATAGTTACATGTAATTTCAAAAGACCTGTTTTGAAATGACAAAATGCTACGCACTTAAAAACAATTATTTTCAAAATACAAGCAGATATTTCAATTTTATATTTTTAAGATTTTTAAAGTGTTAATCCACACTGAGGATAGAAAAAAACTTAAAGAAAACATATAAAAATTTGAACGCAGCGGGACTCGAACCCGCGCCCTCCTGCGAACCGTGCAGGCGCTCTCACCACTGAGCTCAGTGCTCACCACTGAGCTTAGTGCTCAGTAGTGAGAGCGCCTGCACGGTTCGCAGGAGGGCGCGGGTTCGAGTCCCGCTGTGTTCAAAAATTTTTGTTTTCTTTAAGTATTATTTCAATTTTACTTATTTATACAAAGTTTGAAATTTTTGAAGTGAAACTTCTTTAGGCGCATGAGGGTAAAATTTTTACAGATGAAACGTCACGCCGGTATGCAACGGAAGTGCCGGAAAAGAGAGACAGAGTGATCAGGACCGATTGAGAGAGAGTAAGACAGGGCGAACGTAGCATGAGCAACTAGCCGTGGAGTGAGAGTAGGGAGCAAGCGAGTGAGAAAGATTGAGAGAAAAAGTGAGACAGAGCGAACGCCGTATCACGCATAGTGCTATGGAGTGTGAGGTGGGAGAGAGCTATAGTGAGAAAGATTGAACAAGAGAGAGAGAGAATACGGGATATCGAGAAAGAATACACGCCCTATTGGTTGTGTATTCGTTTACTAGTTAATTATTAGAACTTTAGATGGCATTTCTGTCGCATAGCGTTTTTAATGATAATTGGTTTAAAGGTTAGGTAGTTTTAATATTTACAAATAACATGTGGTATTTCAACTTGCCACTCGTCATTTGATAATTTAATTAATCATTTACCATAAAATAAAAATATTTCATAAATTCGCTTTTCTAAATTTTGAATTCAAAAACAAAACTTAATTAATAATTTCTAATATTGACAAAAAACACGTGGCATTTTTATTTACAATTCGTCATTTGAGATTTCAATAAATGTTTGTGCATAAAATACTAATAACAATATTTCATAAATTCTTTTGACGAAATTTTAATTTAAAAATTGGAATTTCTAGAGTTATCATTGATTTACAAAAATGTTGTATATATATAATATTTAATATTTACAAAAAATCACGAGGAATTTTAATTAAATATTCAACATCTGAGATTTGACTACATTATTTTTCAAACAATATAAAATAAATTTATTTTAATGACAATTAAATTCCTAACCTATCTTATTTTTTCCCTTCCTCTTAATCTTGGAAATTTAAAGTTTTAGATTTGTATAAATATAAACAAGATTTATAAATTAGTTCGCCAAAGAAGTTTCACTTCTGACATGTGTACTTTGTACGCACACATGTTTTTTTTTGAGTTTGAGTTATACACTTTTTTATTTTATTTATAGGATATGAAGCAATCTACCATAATTGTTTAAATTTATATCCTGAGTTATTTATTTTGTTTTTGTTTAAACTGAGTAAATTTATTATAAGACATAGAAAAATGGTATAATGGTATAATATATTTTATAATTTATAAATACTGATTACTCGCTATTGCAACTTGATGAATTTTGAAAATTAAGTTTTACTTAAGATATATAGGAATAAATAAACCCCCATATGTAATGTTAGCATAAAAAAGTATAATTATTCATTAATAATACATGATAGTGTATAACTAGCCTTAAACTAAGAGTTATCTGTCATTACATCATCATCCTCCTCCTCTGGTTCCGCCAGATCCGGATGACACACTCTGATGTGAAGATTCAAGTTGATCTTAACAATAAAACTTTTGCCGCAAGTCGAACATTTATGGGGTCGCTTTACATCATCATCTATTGTAGAGGGGTGAGCTCGAGCTATGTGTGTTCTTAGTAGAGACGAATGCAAAGTTCTGTCACATTGAGGGCATTTCACATGACAATCGGCCGGCTGACCCTCGTGAGTCTGCCGATGCTTCTCCATAGTTATCTTAGACACAAATAACTTCTGGCAAAAATCACATTTGAAATTTTTCACTTTTGTATGCTTCTTCATGTGGATTTTCAAGCAATTTTTCGTTGGGAACATCTCATCGCATTTAGAGCATTTAAATTTCTTGATGTCATTGTGTAGTTGCATATGTAGTTTGAGATAGGCTTGTCCGGTGAAATTTTTATTGCAAATTTCACAGTTAATTGTACTTGTCGCCGAGTGGGACTGCATGTGGCTTTTTAGGAACTGTGCTGCTACAAAGCTGCGGTCGCAAACCTGACATAAGTATTTCTTGGACGCATTACCTTCGTGCTTACTTTTGTGTATATCTAGATGGTATTGTGAATTAACTTTCACGTCGCACTGGTCACATTTGAATTTCCGACGCTTCTTGGGGCCTTCCTTCACAACGGGTGGTTCGGGCTCCATCGGCGGCATATCTTTATCGTTGCCGTGGAACTTTTTATGCAACATCAGAAGCTCCATACCGTTAAACGCCAGGTCACATACGTCGCAACGATACCTCACCTCGGCTTGTTTCAGCTCGTAAGTAATGTTGTTGTCTTGTCCGTTATATGCTTCTGCCATTTTTTCGCTTTTCACCGATGATCTGTTGTCGTTCTGCAGGTTATTTATTTGTTTGTCGCTACCGGCCGGCTCCATCATAATTTTCATCCAGTGGTCGGTGATTCCTACGCCAGACTTTGTCTCCATTTGCAGTGACGCTATGGAGACATTTCTATGGCTGGAATATTGATCCGTAAAATAAGATATTTGAGCATAAAACAACACTGTATATTATATTAACGCAATTGTTGTAGTAATTAGCGCATTGTTGACATGATTGCATCGGAAATTTTAAAAGTTTCCCGATGTGAAACACAAAAGCGAGCCTTGTTACAGTACCATAAATTCCAAAAGAGAAGCGAAGCGCGTTGGTTTTTTTTCCATACAACTAATGACAGCGATAACTTTTTAACTTTGACATCGTTTTTATTGCCAGTGCGGAAAAATTGTGTTGTTTAAATTATTGAATATACGTTGTATATTAATAAACAAATGGTTTTTGGTTTAATATACATTTTAAAATATTTAATAATTTTGCGCCTAAAATTTAATTTAATTGTAATAGCCACTTGCTGTTGTAAAAAGACGCGCGAAGCGCGGCGTTCATTTCTATTATAAAATTAAGGGGAAAGATAAGGTAAGAGTAATAGGGTATCTTAACAATAGTTAAAATTTGAAACTATGAGTAAAATTTATTAAATTAATCCCTTATTAAAAAATTAAATACTAATGTCCAAATATTAATAAGTAGTAGAACACTTTAACACTTAAACTAATAGTCAGAATTAATAACTTTTGCAGGATTCTACTTATATAGAGGTGGTAAATGCGTCAATACTCCAATACATTTAATATTACGTCGTGTAGAAATTAAAAATCCTTCAAGTACATTGACCAATCAATTAAGCGTTTATTACTTATATAAATTAATATTAATGGAATAATAATCTAATAGACTAATATTAGAAATAGATTTTATTTACAAACAACTTTCATATCTATAACATATATAACAACATATCGCAACAATTCATGTTTCTTAGCAAAACTAATAACACTGCCATATTTTTAATGAAGAAGCATTGATACTTTCTTTTTTTTAGAAAGTTTTATCTAAAACTCTTTTTAATACATTTTAGTAATCTAAAATTCACCGAAGATAAATTTTGCAGTAGTCCAATGTAATGAGTGAAAATGTTAAAGAATTTCATTTTATTTTTGATAATCATGATTCATGACAAGAGAGCATATCATAAAAAATAATCATGTGAATTTGCAGTACTTTAAAAAAATATATATTCATATTTGGGTTTAACAGACATTACTTTCTTTCAAGAAACTCATCATTTAATTGAAAAAAAAAAAAAAACAACATAAAGCCATATTTCTTATAATAAATACCTAATATCTATATGTAATAATTTTATTTATATTTTGCTTAATTAAATTGACTTAATTGTTTCGTAATGATGGTGAAAGATTCTTGTCGAGTACATTTTCTTTGTATTTTAACTTTTGAACATTTGTGGGATCTTTGAGCAGGTCCTCTTCCAGCCTTTCAAATCGTTGATCTTGCACAGGCTCTGTAAATTTTCAAATATTATAAATGTATATGTATTAAAGAACATTCATTCATTTCTTTCTTGAGATTATTATAAAATAATTATTTAAAAAAAGATGTTTGTCAGTTCAATTCCCATTTGGAGGGAAATGGATTTTTTCTATTTCTTATTTTCTTTGTTCTGGTAACTTGGCAAAGTGTGGCCTAGAGTTCTGCCACTTAACGCTAAACAGAGTGTCTGAACACAAGGTTCCTATGGTTTCAGTAGTTTCATCTGCCTACTCTGCCATGTGTGGGATAAAACTGTGAAGAAAGAATTGTTGTTTCATTTGAATTTAAAGTACACTTTACTAGAGACTCACAGCAGTTTCGCCCCGGTGCAATGCTGTTATGAAATATATGAATGTTGCTTACTATGTTCAGACCTTTTTAAAATCCATTGTAAAATAAGTTGTAAGATTTAAAATACCTAAGCTTAAACAGTGAGGATGACCTCACTGAAAAAATGATTTATTATTATGCTCATTCGTCTACTACTTTGTACTATACTGAATATATTAGATATTACTTAGACATTGTTATATATTTCAATATTGCCTGCAAGTTATTTCTAATAATGTTATATATTTTCTAAGTGAAAAACCAAAAATATATCTTGATTGATACCGTGAATTTAATAATAGAGAATACATTGCCTCTGCAGAATATAAAAATAATACTTATTACTTACTATTATATGGCGTATATTTGTCTGATAAGAGGCTTTCCAAATTATAACCAATAACGCCGACAACTGCCACCACTGGCAACGTTATGTACGCAGCGTTTGACCGCAAAAATTGCATTACTAGTGGCCACATCTGTAATGGAATAAATTAAAAATGATAATTCATTAAATAAATAAGATTTTATGTAATAGTATAAAAACACTTGAATAACAAAAAATCTTTTCACATACTATTTGGGTTAATTATTTTTATTTAAGTGATAAAGAAAGAACTATATTAAAAACTATAATGTTTTTTATAAATAATTACTATGATTATAATAAGCGTTTAATTTTCATGTGATTACAAGATTTGTAAATTTATGACAAATTTGAACCTGACTTTTTAAATGTCACTTATATAGTCTATGACTTTATTTTTTTTATATTTTCATATTTTGGAAGTTTATTCCATCAATCTTTAAGTAAATAAACCCACACCCACCACATAATACGTATTTATATTCCTCTCAAGAATCAATTAATGTTTTAATCATTAAAAGTTAAATATTTACTTTTAAAAAGTATTTTTTACATTTTAGATCGTATTTAAATGGAATATTTATATGTACTAAATATAATCTATATTTATAAACTTAGCTAAATATTTGACTTTGACATTTATCAGCTGTTAAAATAACCTAATACAAGTATTATTTATAAATAAATAGTAAAATAATGTCCCATTCACAAATATTTAATACAATTCGAAACCAATTAAACAGAACAATTTTAAATTGTCAAAAAAATATTAACAATAAAACATGTATTAGAAATCAAAGCGCTAACAGTACGAAGAAGAAAACAGCCAGTTCTGTTTATAGAACTATGAATATATTTGATAGAAAAGCTAAACTACTACAGAAGGAAAGAGCAGCTCTTAATGAGAATTATCACTTATCTGAATATATAAAAGAAGAAGTCGGTTGGAGGACGGCCGATAGAATTTTTGATATAAAACGAACATTTAAAAATGCTGTGGAATTAGGTAGGCATGATATTATGTATCATATAAATCAATATTTGTTTCTTGGTCTTCTATTTTATAGGCTTTAGACTCTGTTTTCCATACTTGGTTTCTACTTCATCAAAAAAGAGATTTAATTCACTGATAATACGTAAAAAATATATTAGACAAGGTATTCCCTGACCAAATTGTGTGCAAATTATTATTGTGTAATACACACTATAAAATTTAAAAACATCAAATTACCTATATATTATAAATAAATATTCTTATAAGAGGAGTCAGTGTATTTTAATAACAATTAAATCATTATAATAAAGAAATATGAAAATCTGTAATATTGTATAATGTTACATAGTGTACTTTTAAAAATTTTCAGCTTTTTGTAAAGATTTTTTTAAACATGAAGATAAAGCTTGCTGCAGATAATAATATTTATGTAAACAATAATTAAGTATGTATATTGAAAAACTTTAAAACACACATTACATCAGGCCTCTTAAGTGAAAATACAATATATATTCTTTCGAGTAATTTTTAGTTCTAGAACATTTTAGCAGTTTGTGTTTATTTTTAACAGCTCTTACTATAACAGGCCTATTGCATTAGTAGTTTATTTATAAATATATAACAAACATACCATATGATTTTATCTTTATTTTCGGGCTTGCCTGTAAAATATCGCTTTTAGTGATAAGGCCGCCATTGCACAGTGATGTTTTATTAATTTCTATTTGTATTGTAATGCTTTTTGTTTTTTACCTATTTGTGCAATAAAGTATGATAAATAAATAAAAAAAAGTGATCAATGTGTTAAATCACTTATTAACAAGGAATACCTAGTTAAACTTTATTTTCGCATTAATTTCAGGTGCAGGCAGAGGGTATGTCTCTCGTCACTTCCTACCAGACAGCGTGGAAAAAGTGACACTATGTGATTCATCACAAACACATTTAAATAAAGCTATAATAGGCGATGGAGTACAATTTGAGAAAGTAGTAGTTGATGAAGAAAATTTTGATGTAAGTAAGTAGAATGTTTTTTTGTTATGATTTTTAAAGTGTTAATCCACACTGAGGATAGAAAACATACATTTTTTTTTTATAAACAAAAATTTAATTTTTTTTGGTAGTTTATAAATATTTGATCTCACTGCATTCAAAATTTTTATGTTTTCTTTAAGTAAGTAAAATATTTTTTTATTATTTTTTTGGTTTTATAACTACTTTTTGAGCTTTTGTTTGAGGAAATTAAAAAATAAAAATATATAATTTTTTTTAAATTCACGCTGTATCCCGCACATTGGCAGGGTAGGCAGAGGGAACTGCAGGAACCATACGAACCTAGTGTTAAGACACTCCGTTGCTTAGTCCCTGCTTTTATCCATCCCCGCTTTCCGCCATTTTCGAGGCATTGCGTGTTGAGTGGCGGAACTCAACGCTTAAGAATTAATGTTTATATTTTTATTTTGTAATATTATAACTGCTTTTTGAGCTTAACTTTTAGTTTGTGGATATTTATATCTCTTTATTTTTTTTAGCTTCACGCTTTATCCCGCATATTGCAGGGTAGGCAGATGGAACTACAGGAACCATATGAACCTAGTGTTAAGACACTCCGTTGCTTAGTCCCTGCTTTCTCCGTCCCCGCTTTCCGCCTTTTTCGAGGCATTGCGTGTTGAGTGGCGGAACTCAACGCCGCGCTTTGCCTAGTTTTCAGAGCGAAGAAAATGAAAATAGAAAAAGTCATCTTCCCCGAGTGGGAATCGAACCCTTAAACCGTCGCGTTTACTATTATTTTACTATTATTATTATGATAATAGTAAAGAACCATTTTAAGTGTCAAAAAGAAGAAAAATATTTCTAAACACTAAGTTCTTACACTTCTAATAAAATTAGTTCCTAATTCTATATAATTTCAGTTTCCCTCAAACTCAGTGGATCTATTTGTATCATCGTTAGCATTACATTGGGTCAACGACTTGCCGGGATGCTTTGATAAAGTAATGGATTGTCTGAAACCAGATGGGGTATTTATTAATTATTATTTTTGTTATATTTTAGTATAGTAGTGCAGCAGCGGTGCAGTGCCTATCTGTAAAGGTTATATTGTGGGTTCAATTCTCACTTGGTCACTTAGGAATGATTAAATATATTGTTTTTTTTGTAAAAAAGTAATTATAATAAAATATATATGAAATATATTTATGATTTGTAATGCGTTGAAAAGTATTTAAAAACCATTTATATTAAAACGCAGCTGGATAAGAACCAGTACCTCATGCAGTGAGATTATTAAGTTGTATAAATTTAATAAATTTTTTAATTAAATTTATTTTAATGTTTATATTACTTTTTTGCCTTATTTGCACATTTTTTAAGGTTTTCATAGCATGTGTATTTGGTGGAGACACTCTAATGGAGTTGAGACAGTCTTTGCAATTAGCGGAGAACGAGCGCTTGGGAGGCATGTTCACTCACATCTCTCCGTTTACAAGGATAAGGGATATAGGGGGATTGCTTAACGCGTAAGTATACTTAGTGTTACAGGGCTATTACGCGGCGTTGAGTTACGCCAAGCAATGTCCTTAAATTTGGATGTACATTTAAATTTGTATATAATTATAATTTATACATATATTTATATGTTTTTATGTACCGAAACTACGGAAAGCAGTGAACGGAGTGTCTTAACACTAAGTTCTCTCCTTCTCTCTGCCTTCTGCCTGCTATGAGCGGGATAAAGGGTGAAGCTAAAAAAGAAGTTTTTGCTATAGTCGTAGGGCTAATTTAATTTGAGGGTTATGGGTTCAATTCTCTGTAAGTACATTGACATATTTGTTCTAGTAGGAATGAAAGCCGGACTAGGAAGCGAAAAAGATACGAATAAAGATAAATTTGAAAACAATTAAAGACATGAATGGATGAAGGGGACATGATACAATTTGAAAATGTGGAGATAATGGACATTTTATTGTTAAATATGTATATAACTTTTGTAGTTAATATATTGAACTACTAATATGAAGTCTAAAAATAAGATAAAGATATACTAATTAGTATTTATTAAATAAAATATGTACAAAACTCCTTCACTCAGCATAAAAATTGGTTTTTACATAAAATGTTACATAACCCCTTCATCCACTCATGTCTTCAATTATTAGAGTACAAAATAGTTTTGACTACTTACATTAGTTGAGGACCATCGTGGCGCAGAGGCGTAGCGTCTGTCTGTAAACGCGACGGTTTGCGGGTTCGATTCCCATGAGGGGGGATGGATTTTTCTATTTCCATTTTCTTTGCTCTGGCAACTAAGCAAAGCGCGTGGCTGAGTTCCGCCACTCAACACGCAATACCTCGAAAAAAGCTGAAAGCGGGGACGGAGAAAGCAAGGACTGAGCAACGTAGTGTCTTAACACTAGGTTCCTATAGTTCCCTCTGCCTACCCTGCAATATGCGGGATAAAGCGTGAAAACATACATTCGTTTCTTAACATAATTTCTCATTCTCAATCTAGTGCAGGCTTCACCCTACAAACGGTAGACGTTGATACAATAACAATATGGTATCCATCCGCGTGGCACTTAATGAACGACGTACGCGCGTTAGGCGAGAGTAACGCGGTCTATTCCCGTGCAGTGCAAATATCTAAGGACGTGCAGTTCGCGGCGTGCGCCATATACGATGCAATGTATGGAAAGGTAAGGATATTTTGATAAACTGTGTGTTTTGTATGGAGATTAAAAATGAGGGTAGATGGAAATTTTTTTTTCGGTTTCGAATACGGACTTTGGATGGTGGTTTTAATTTAATCAACTATATATATTTATAAATTTGTATATGTGTATATATTTGAATATATATGTGTATTTATACGTGTAATTGTGTATGTATATATATTGTGTATGTATATTTATTGATTTGTATGTATACGTATTTATATAAATGTATATATGTATGTATATGTGTATATATAATTATACTTATTTCCTTAAATTGCACTTGCTTCACCCGTTAGTTGCCACTCATCCACAACCACAGGTTGACTGGAAGAGATCTCTTGTAGAGATAAGTCCACCTTTGTGTACTAAATTTACTGTAATAACCTTACCCATGTATATTAGTGCAATAAAGAATATTAATAATACGGTTCGGTTCGATTCGGTAATGTTTAAATAAAATATCTATATATGTATATATGAAAACTTTTGATATAAGTTATATATATTTGTTTATGTTACTTTTAGCTAAATATATTTATTATGACAATATATTATATAGTAAAAAACTCCTATGTTAAAATTATATTGTTGCCAGAGCGAGAAATATATTAAATTTTCCCCACATGGGAATCGAACCCACAAACCGTCACAGTTGCAGACAGGTGATATCCTGTTTACATCTACGTTTTTTTTAATAGCTTCACGCTTTATCCTGCACATGGCAGGGTAGGCAGAGGAAACTGCAGGAATCATATGAACCTAGTGTTAAGATACTCCGTTACTTAGTCCCTGCTTTCTCCGTCCCCGCGTTGAGTGGCGGAACTCAACGCCGCACTTTGTCAGATATATCTATGTATTTTTGAATTTTACAAAGGAAATGCCAGATCGAGGCGGACGCGGTGTTCCGGCAACATATCAAATTATTAACTTCTTGGGATGGAAACCAGATCCGTCCCAACCTAAACCGATGGAGAGAGGGAGCGGAGAGCTCTCCTTAAAGGACTTGCATCGTATAGATGAAATTATTAAAGACACGAAGACAATAGAGTTGACGGAGGATGATAAGAAATAAATTGTTTTTTTTTTAATTGGTGTTTATTTTGGTTTTTTTTGTTTAAATTATAAAAAGTAGACTATAATTATTAGAGGCGATTTAAATTTAAAGGAATATATATATTATTATGTATATATATGTATATGGCTTTGTAAAATTATTTCTACACTATATTATTAAAATAAAATAACAAAACGTAACTTAATTTAAATGACATAGTATAAATATTAATTCAAATTTAAAAAGAAATGTTTAAAAAAATATTCTATATAAAATTTGTCATTATTAAAAGCGATGGCGAAAAGTAACATAGAACTCTCCTAGATTGAATAAAAGAAAAAATAGAGTTGATGAAAAATAATCGATTCGAAATAAATACTTAGCTATTTGTCTGAGTTCTGACTGTAAGCGCAACTGTTGTAGGTTCGATTCTCAATGTTCCAGAAGACTATTATAAAGATCATTGGGAACGTGTATCTCAACATTATATCCCTACGGTTCCTGCAGTTCCCTCTGCCTACCCTGCTATATGCGGGATAAAGCGTGAAAGTAATAAAAAAAAAAACAAAAAAATTAAAATTATATATATTTTTTCATATATTATAAATATGGTGAGGTACTAGTTGTTCAATATTCCACCCGTAGTCCGATGAATTTGATTCTAAATGAAAAAGAGAATGGTTAAAAACTTTTAAACGAAGAGTTTAATTTAAAAAAATTAGTACTTTTTGAATAAAACTCTTTTTTAATACTATAAGACGAGAAGAGAGGAGTGGAGAGAGAGAGATGAGGAGAGAATAGGAGTGATGAGAATAAAACATGGAAGAAGATAAAAGCTATGGGAAGTAAAGAAGGGGATATTGGTAAAAACAGTTAATAAACTAGAATAGCCTCTGCTTACACATGGTTTTTATTAATTAATTTATATACATAAATATTTTTCATGCTAGAAACATACATTGATTTAATAATATAGTGATTTGAAAAATATAAATTTGCGAATATAGAATTTTTTTTTTTCAAGATTGCAAATTTCTTTTTTGAAGTGAAACTTCTTTAGGCGCATGAGGGTAAAATTTTTACAAATGAAACGTCCCGCCGGTATGCAACGAAAGTGTCGGAAAAGAGAGAGAGAGTGATCGGGACCGATTGAGAGAGAGTAAGACAGGGCGAACGTAGCGTGAGCAACTAGCCGTGGAGTGAAAGTAGGGAGCAAGCGAGTGAGAAAGATTGAGAGAAAAAGTGAGACAGAGCGAACGTCGTATCACGCATAGTGCTATGAAGTGTGAGGTGGGAGAGAGCTATAGTGAGAAAGATTGAACAAGAGAGAGAGAGAATACGGGATATCGAGAAAGAATACACGCCCTATTGGTTGTGTATTCGTTTAATAGTTAATTATTAGAACTTTAGATGGCATTTCTGTCACATAGCGTAATATTTACAATATCATTAGGCACTTCTACAGTGAATAAACAGTAAGTGAATTTTATAAATAAAAACTTTGTGAATAAATTTTGTGAATAAATTTTGAGTTGTCCTGTATCAAGCAATTATTCGAAGTAAGTAATATATCTGTTATCTTTTTGTTTATTTACAATTTTTATGATAATTGGTTTGAAGGTTAGGTAGTTTTAATATTTACAAATAACATGTGGTATTTCAACTTGCCACTCGTCATTTGATAATTTAATAAATCATTTACCATAAAATAAAAATATTTCATAAATTCGCTTTTCTAAATTTTGAATTCAAAAACAAAACTTAATTAATAATTTCTAATATTGACAAAAAACACGTGGCATTTTTATTTACAATTCGTCATTTGAGATTTCAATAAATCATTGTGCATAAAATACTAATAACAATATTTCATAAATTCTTTTGACGAAATTTTAATTTAAAAATTGGAATTTCTAGAGTTATCATTAATTTACAAAAATGTTGTATATATTTAAATTGGATTAGGTATTTTTAATATTTACAAAAAATCACGAGGAATTTTAATTTAATATTCAACATCTGAGATTTGATTATATTATTTTTCAAACAATATAAAATAAATTTATTTTAATAATTCTCTTTAATTATTTTATTTTAATGACAATTAAATTCCTAACCTATCTTCCTTTTTCCCTTCCTCTTAATCTTGGAAATTTAAAGTTTTAGATTTGTATAAATATAAACAAAATTTATAAATTACTTCGCCAAAGAAGTTTCACTTCTGACATGTGTACTTTGTACGCACGCATGTTTTTTTTATCTTCACGGTCTAATCCGCATATGGCAGAAGTAACTGCATGAACCATAGGAACCTAGTGATAAGACTCTCCGTTGCTTCGTCCCTGCTTACCGCCTCGTTGCATGGAGGAACTCAACCGTTGTGCCTAGTTGCCAGAGCAAAGAAAATGGTATTAGAAAAATCCATCTTCTCTAATGGGAATCGAACCCACAAATTGTCGCGTTTACAGGCCTCTGCGCCAAAACGGTATTCAAATTGCAAAATGACATATAAAATTACAAAATGAATGTTCTTAATTTTAAATTTAATTTTTAACTTTAACCCATAACTCAAAACCTTTTAAAAAATTGAAAACAATTGAGTTATATTGAGTCCATCTGTCACCCGTCATCGACATACGTCACGCTGTTATTTGTCATCTGTCATTTGCAACACGACACCGGTCATATGTCAAATAATTTCTGTCATTTGTCACACGTTATGTCATACGACATTATTGCATTTTTTTATTTTAAATTAAAAAAAACCTTTCGTTATTTTTAAATTAAATAACTACATATGTTTTAGAGGACGCCTCGAAAAGGGCGGAAAGCAGGGACTAAGCAACAGAGTGTCTTAACAAGGTTCATATGGTTCCTGCAGTTCCCTCTGCCTACCCTGCCGTGTGCGGGATAAAGCGTGAAGACATATATGTTTTATGATTACAACGAGCGAAGCAATAATTATTTTAAAAAAATGGTTGCCTGTAAAGTGGGTTTTACGGGCGAAAATTTTACGTGACAACGTCTTTTTCTCGGTAGAATATTTATTGATATGAATAATAATTATAGTATAAATTGCACAAATTTTAACTATAGAAAATATATTTTGTTTACTAAAACATTGTACATGTGTCAAGTGATACGCGCGGCGGACCGATCATAGTTCGGTGACAGTTGACACATCGTTACGTTACCATTTTCATATTTGACTCCGAGCCGCATAACCTAATTTAAGACGTTGTCACGTCAAAATTTAACGATACCTCTATATGCGTCTCCTGTATATTGAACTTGGTTCGAAGGCAATTGTAGTTGTGCTGTAAGAAAACATTGTTATATAAACTCCTAGAAAATAAATAAAATTAGATGACCATAAGTTAACCATAAAATAACCATAGGATAACTATTAGATAATCATAAGATAAACTGAAGAAAACGAATAAGCATGTATTAATTAAATCAAAGCCGAGTTAAAACGTTTCATATTTTCTTTAAGCATATTTTTTTAATTTACTTTCTCAAATTATGAGATATCGAGAGACAAATCAGATATTGAAGTATGATCTATTAACAACGAAATACGACCGTGGTGACGCAGAGGTGCTGTGGCTGTCTGTTCGTAGGTTCAATTCCGATTCAGGGAAGATAGATTTTCTTCGCTTTGGCTACTAGGCGTTAAGTTCCGCCACTCAACACACAATGCAAAGCAAAGCAGGGAAAATAATGTTATGAATTAACAATAAATTCAATTTAAAAATTTCTTCCAATGGGGATCGAACTCACAACCACCCTCCTTAAAGACAAACGCCGTTTGTACGATTTATTATTACCATCAAATTGGCTCTAGTAGGGTATGTTGAGGGAACAAAGGTCGCTACTACCTTTCGAGATATTGCGTGTTGAATGGCGTAACTCAACGCCACGTTTTATTTTACCCAAACGAGAAACATGAAGTGCAAATAAAGAATTTTATTTAAATATACCTTTTAGTTGTCTTTGCGGAGGCCTTACTGGTACTACAAGAAACAATTTAAAAATGAAAAAAAAAAACAGCGTGAACTAAAATATTACGTAATACACTTAAAATATCGTGGCGCAAAAGCACAACGTCTGCCTGTAACGCGACGGTTTCTGGGTTCGATTCCCAGTCGGGAAAGATGGATTTTTCTATTTCCATTTTCTTCGCTCTGGAAACTAGGCAAAGCGCGGCGTTGAATTCCGCCACTCAACACGTAATGCCTCGAATAAGGCGGAAAGCGGGGACGGAGAAAGCAGAAACTAAGCAACAGAGTGTCTTAACACTGCGTTCATAAGGTTCCTGCAGTTCTCTCTGCCTATCCTGCAATATACGAGATAATGCGTGAAGCTGAAAAAAAATACTTGAAATACTACTTTACTCACTTTCAGCCTTTTTCTTAAATTTTTCCAAAAGTTCCATGTTCAGTCCAATGTCCTCTTAAACAAAATAAAATAAAATATATTCTTTATTTTTTTCCAATGTCGTTAAATCCAAAATTATATAATTTTAAATCTATATTTTTAATAAAAATTCTTACCAGGTTTGAGTATTTCTTTAGGAAGCGGCATTGGTTGTCTCTGACTTATTGGATTAGGGGTTAGGTTGGTATTGGTAGAGGGGGAGGTTATATCTTTGACTAAAAAGAAGAAAAAAAATACAATTAGGCATATAAGCAACATGTCTTCACGCTTTATCCCGCATATTGTAGGGTAGGCAGAGGGAACTGCAGGGATCATAGGGACCTAGTATTAAGACACTCCGTTGCTTAGTCCATGCTTTCTCCGTCCCCGCTTTCTAAATCTTTCGAGGTATTGCGTGTTGAGAGGCGGAACTCAACGCCACAGAAAATAAAATGAAATAGAAAAATCCCACTTTCCCAGAGTGGGAATCGAACCCACAAACCGTAGAGTTACAGGCAGACGGTGCTCCTCTGCGCCACGACGGTCCTCAAATATTTTTTTTAAGTTTTAATATTTGTTGTTATAGCGACAATGGAAATTCAACATTTGTGAAAATTTCAGCTTTCTAGCTAACACGGTTTACATTATTATCGGCATAATATATTAATAAACTTAACGCGACATTAAACACGACGGTTTCTGGGTTCGATTCCCACTCGGAGAAGATGGATTTTTTCTATTTTCGTTATCGTCTTACTCAACACGCAATGCCTCGCGAGAGACGCAAAGCGGGGATGGAGAAAGCAGGGACTAAGCAACGGAGTGTCTTAACACTAGGTTCGCATAGTCCCTGCAGTTCCTTCTGCCTACCCTGCCATGTGCGGGATAAAGCGTGAAGCTAAAAAAAATATTTGAAAGATATGTAAAAGTTGAAGTTTAATAAGTAATAATAAATACACAGTAGAATTACTTACCTGATTTTTCTATAAGAGCTTTCGGCTTATTACTTTTACGCGACGATCCTGAAAAAAAATGATAAAAAACTGATATTTTTAAGAAACAATTATTAATTCTTAATTTAAAAACAAATCTATCCCGGCAGGAATCATGTTTAATGGATCAATCAAATCAAAATGAATGAATGTGTGCATTTCCGACCATGGTGTTATAGGATAAAATCAAATTGTAGGGATATCATCTATGTATGTAATATTTTAGCGAAAAAGATATTAAATAAAAAAATAATGATATCTCTTTTTCACCGTACTTTCTCCTTTGTGTGTTCTCCATTCAACGTGACATTGGCGAAGTGAATTGTGCTCAACTGGCACGCTCGAAACGCCATAATTAAAGAGAAGAAGAAGATAAAGATTAAATAAAACAGGGTAATTGTTAAATACATATACTTATAAAAATTTGAGAATTAATGAAGAATAACTTACTTGGCAATGAATCCAACGGTGGAGGCGTTGGGGCTGGAAAAAAAATTAAAAATAATATTTACAATTTTTTACTTTAGCTTTTACAGTCATCTGTTAGTGACTTCTTGATACATTCACGTATGTATTAGATGTAAACTTACTAAAACTAATTACAATAAGCCCATTATTTAATCATAAGTAGGGATTTTTTTTATTTTTATTTTATATATTGAAACATATATTAATTTATTTATTTATTAGATCACTAACAGAATACACTCTAAAAACAATACAGATACATGAATAAAAATTAAGTCTAGTGGTATCTTACTTATAGGTGATAACAGCATGCACAAAATAAAAGTTAAGCGACAACAAAAGGAAGGTAAAAAATGCTAATTAAAGACTAGAATAAAACAACAATAAATTCCGTCGTGGCGCAGAGGCGCAACGTCTGCCTGTAACGACGGTTACTGGGTTCGATCCCCAGTCGGAGAAGATGGATTTTTCTATTTCCATTTTCTTCGCTCTGGTAAACTAGGCAAAGCGCGGCGTTGAGTTCCGCCACTCAACACGCAATGCGTCGAAAACGGCGGAAAGCGGGGACGGAGAAAGCAGGGGCTAAGCAACGGAGTGTCTTAACACTAGGTTCCCACAGTCCCTGCAGTTCTCTCTGCCTACCCTGCCATGCAAAAATATTTTAAAAATTATATTTTAAAATTGTGGACCATCCTGACGTAGAAACACAGCCTCCCCTTATAAACGCGAAGGTTTGACGGGTTCGATTACAATGAGCTACCAACCAACTCTTTTACTTTATAATCGAATAAAATCTAGGCATATGGCGTGCTCCTTGAAGAATAGAGAGAGAAGATCAGTGGGGTCAAAATGGGAAAATTCTAACAGAAACTGGTTTTATCGAGATTTTAGTCTATTTTTAATAACAATAAACTATTAAATTTGAGGACTATAGTGGCGCAGAGGCGTAAGAGTCTGCCTGTAAACGCTGCGTTTTGAGGGTTCGATTCCCACCCGGGAAGATGGAATTTTATATTTCCATTTTCTTCGCTCTAGAAACTAGGCAAAGCGCGGCGTTGAGTTCCGCCATTCAACACGCAATGCCTCAAAATAAGGCGAAAGTGGTTACGGAGAATGCAAGAACTAAGCAACGGAGTGTCTAGGTTTCTATGGTTCCTGCAGTTCCCTCTGCCTACCCTGCAATATGCGGGATAAAGCGTGAAAAAACAACTATAAGATATATTAACAAACACCCGTACATAGAAACGATAAAATTTAATAATATTATATAGTAGAGGAATACAATTTAAAAATCACCTTTTTGTACTTCCGCTAAGCTTTCATAGACTGGATCTGGTTCACATTTTTTACTTTCATCATTTGTCAGAGGATGCTTCGTATATCTTGCTAAAATTATTTAAAATATTTATTTATTTAATAACTAGACCTTAGTTTCAATAGAATTTATAATGACTATATCATAGAATAAATTGAAGTTATATATGTTAAATTGAGGTTATATGTATTTGTTTTAAAGTACTAAAAAAAATATAATAAAAATTTGAACGCATCGGTATTTCAACCCGTTCCTCGTGGAAATCGTCCAAGCGCTCTGAGCACTAAGCCATATGTCCTTCATTAAGTTGTATTGAAATTTTTGTTTTTGACGTGACAACGTCTTAAATTAGGTTGCGGCTCGGAGTCACTTACTGTCACCGAACTATGATCGGTCCGCCGGGCGTATCACTTGACACATGTACAATGTTTTAGTAAACAAAATATATTTTCTATAGTTAAAATTTGTGCAATTTATATTATAATTATTATTCATATCAATAAATATTCTACCGAGAAAAAGACGTTGTCACGTAAAATTTTCGCCCGTAAAACCCACTTTACAGGCAACCATTTTTTTTTTAATTTTTATTCTTATAAATCCAAATGTTAATTATTGAAAATCGCATCAAAATCCGTCTTGTAATTAAATATAAGCCCTTAATAAATTAATACCTATACGATTTTGATACATTTACATTATCCATTTAATTATTTTATAGCTGTTCTGTTCCGTTTTGAAACAAGATCTTCTTATCATTTGTAATTAAAATTAAAAATTAAAATAAATTTAAAATTAATATCCCCCCTTTTTCAAGAATGAAACCTACCTGTATAATTGGAAGCATTTTCATTTAAATTTTGTGCTATTACGTTAATACGTGGTGCTTTATCTAAAAAAAAAGCAAATGTATTAAAATATCTTTATTTATTTGACTATGCTTGTATTACAATTGAAGAAATTTCTTTTTAACTTTCCGGAGTGTCTAAACACTAGGTTCATATGGTTCCTGCAGTTCCTTTTACCTACCCTGCAATATGCGGGATACAGTGTGAAGCTAAAAAAAAGCTTTTAGTACTATTGTGTAAATTAAATACTTGTTGTATTTAGAAGGTACCCACGACCCCATGACGTGACATCCTGGTGTTATGAAACTCTGCCAGAGGCATTGTGGGTTGAACGCTGTTCTCTAGTTACCAGCGACAAATAAAATGGAAAATCCTCCCCGAGTGGGAATCGAATCCACATACCGCCGTGTTTACAGGCCGGCGCTATGACTCTGCGCCACGACGGTTCGGAGTAGAATGTATAAAAAAATATAATCTAAATGTATCAGAAAAATAAGGAAAAGGAAATAAATTTAAATGAATGAATGAAAAGTATTTATCGAACTCACAATTATCGATGTCTACATTACATTGTAAACTGTACTGCAGCGGCTTTTTAAGTTGCTTTTTAAGTAGCGGAACTCAACGGCGTGCTTTTATCCCGTATATTGCAGGGTAGGCAGAAGGAACTGCCGGAACTATATGAACCTAGTGCTACGACACTGAGTCCATGCTTACTCCGTCCCCGCTTTTCGCCTTTTTTTTCGAGGTATTACGTGTTGAGTGGCGGAACTCAACGCCGCACTTTGCCCAGTTTCCAGAGCCAAGAAAATGGAAATAGAAAAATCCATCTTCTCCGAGTGGTAATCGAACCCTCAACAGGCAGACGCTTACGCATCTGCGCTACGACGGTCCTTGTCTTGTTACCAGATCGAAAAAATATTTATTCCCAAATGGAAATGAACTTACAACTGCCAAGTTAACAGTCAATTATTGTGCCGCTGTAGTGTTACTAATTAATTGAAATAAATTACCTTTTTTAAAGTACCAAATCAAACAACAAGTCTGTATGGCGAATAACACTAGTATGCCGACGCCGATTCCAATATACATGTATATAGCTGAAAGAAAGGAAATAGGCTGAAAGAAAGGACCGTCGTGGCGCAGAGGCGTAAGCGTCTGCCTGTAAACGCGACGGTTACTGGGTTCGATCCCCAGTCGGAGAAGATGGATTTTTCTATTTCCATTTTCTTCGCTCTGGCAAACTAGGCAAAGCGCGGCGTTGAGTTCCGCCACTCAACACGCAATGCCTCGAAAACGGCGGAAAGTGGGGACGGAGAAAGCAGGGGCTAAGCAACGGAGTGTCTTAACACTAGGTTCCCACGGTCCCTGCAGTTCCCTCTGCCTACCCTGCCTTGTGCGGGATAATGCGTGAAGCTAAAAAAAAAAAAAAGGAAATAAAAAAAAATAAAATTAATTAAATATACATTTTGCGAAGTTCTACGATTAATAAATATTATTTCTATTTTTATTTTCTATATTATGGTGTAATTAAGTTCCGCGTTCACGCTTCATCCCGCACATGGCAGGGTAGGCAGAGGGAACTGCAGGAACCGAGGGAACCTAGTGTTAAGACACTCCGTTGCATAGTCCTTGCTGTCTGTCGGAAAGAGCGGAACCTTTTCCGAGGCATTGCGTTTTGAGTTTCGAAACTCAACGCTGCGCTTTGCCTAGTTTCCAGAGCGAAAAAAATGTAGATAGAAAAATCCATCTTCCCCGAGTAGGATGTGAACCCACCAACCTCCGAACACGCTATGCCTCGGGAAGAGAAAAACGGAAAACGGAGTATTTCAACACTAAGTTCCCACTGTTTCTGCAGTTCCCTCTGCATATCCTGTCATGAGCAGGATAAAGCGTGAAGTTATAGAAAAAAAAAAACCAAAAAAATGCTATGCATCTCCCGGAAACCGGATCCGGATTTAATCATTAAATTGCATTTTTTTTCTTGTAGTAAAAACGCAGTGTTAAGTATTGCCAATCAACAAGTTATATCAGGAAAATTGAATAAAAAGTGGAGAGTGGAGTGTCTTAACACTAGGTCATCTTTGAATTTGTATTAAAATATGTATATAAGTGCATACTTACTTATTGGGTTAAGTAGACCTGCAACTGCAATGAAAGAAAGCATTTCATTTTTCAAATAATTTCACAATAAATGCAGAGATAAAAAAATGTGCATTTAGGCCGTCGTGATGCAGCATATGTTAGATGGTATAGGCTAATGTACAGGAGAAAGTAAGAAAATGTAGATTTCGCCGGTCTTTAACAGTTAGCAAAAAGAAATATGCCTAAACTTCAGTCCAAAGATAAAGCTAATTTTTTTAGCTTCACGCTTTATCCCGCACATGGCAGGGTAGGCAGAGGGAACTGCAGGGACCGTGGGAACCTAGTGTTAAGACACTCCGTTGATTAGTCCCTGCTTTCTCCGTCCCCGCTAATTATGAGATTTATTTTTAAGATTCAGTTGTTGAGTTAAAATAAGAAACATGAGTCAGCATAATGGAGTATAGGACGAAGGAGACTTCCAGCAATTAGTATTTTAGTTTTTACGGCAGAATATTTTTCCATCCTTTTTTGACTTTTTATAGAAAACTACGAGACGGAGAAAGCAGGGACTAAGCAACAGAGTGTCTTAACACTAGGTTCATATGGTTCCTGCAGTTCCTGCTGCCCACCCTGCAATATGCGGGATAAAGCGTGTATAGTATATTAGTATTATTATTGTAATGGTCAAAATATTTGTTTTAACTTCTTACCTTTTTCATTTGTAGAGGGGTTTTCTTTAGCTGTGATATAAAAAATTAAATTAAATTATGAATTAATAATCTAAAGTCATCCATACTTCTTTGTATGAAGGCAAAATTTTTACAGATGAATTGCAATAGTGTGGGACGTTCATGGGGACGGAGACAGCTGGCACTAAGCAACGGAGTGTTTTAGCACTAGGCTCATATGGTTCCTGCAGTTCCCTCTGCCTACCCTGCAATGTGCGGGATAATACGGGAAGCAAGAAAAAAAGAAATAATAAAGAAATTCTTCATAAATAGATATGAACAGTGTTTGGGCCTTGCTTCACATGTGTGAGCTAGAAAAGATATTGTCTCAGTGGTGAGAGCGCTTGCACAGTTCGCAAGAGGGCGCGGGTTCGAGTCCCGTTGCGTTCAATTTTTTATATGTTTTCTTTAAATGTTTTTTCTCTACTCAGCGTGGATTAACACTTTAAAAATCATAAAAATATAAAGATAAAGCTGTGTTAAAAGTCAAGTATACACTTGCCTGCTTCAATTGTGACACTTTCTGACGTAATATTGTGTGTATGGGGTACCTTATTGAACTCTAAAATAAAAAAAATAGCCCATTAGCTTAATGTATTAATATAGTACAGAAACTTCCACTGTCACATCCGATATTTCGTTTGTCATTGGGATTTCCCGAAATAGACACCGGGAAATACTCAGATATTATTATTATTTTTAATCTTATATTGACATAATTAATATTAATTAACTATACATAAATACTCGTAAACATTCCACATAGTAATAGTATTTAAATATATATAAAAATAGTACATATATTGTTTTTTGTCATAAATCAAGTTGTAATAATAAATTTTAAATGACATACCATTTAGATATTTTGTTAGGTAACTTTGGTTGTCTATAAGAAATAGAATGTACATATACATGTATTTTGTAATGTATATTGCAATGAAAGGAAGCATTTAATTTTTCAAATAATTTCAAAATAAATGCATATATCAATGAGTTAGTCTCCGCTCAAAACTCTAGATTGGATAGATTGGAAAATCATCTCATGGAAATAAAAGGCCAGTATACCAATATAGAAAGCACATGTCAGGAAATTGAGAAATCTATGTCTAGTATGTCTGACCAAATGACAGCATTAGATTGTAAAATAATTAATCTAGAGAAGGAACGCACAGTTACCTCCAATAGACTCTTATTACTGGAAGAGAAATTAGAATCACTTGAAAGATCGTATGTTAAAAGCTGTGTTGAGATACGCAATGTCCCGAAAAAGGTCCAAGAAAATAAAAAAGATCTATACAGCCTTGTACAAGAGCTGTCTAAGAAATTACAATTTAATCTACAGGAATGCGATATCAAAGATGTAGTTAGACAACCGTCTAAGAGGGAAAACAAGGTGTCAAATATCACTGTCGAATTTTCAAATACGTTGATAAAGTCTCAATTACTCACCAGTGCCAAGAATTTTAATAGGAGAAACTCTGATGATAAATTGAGTTCCTCTCATCTTGGCTTTGGAGGTATTACCTACCCTGTTTATATCGCTGAACAATTAACATCTCAGGCCAAGAAGCTTTTTTATAGCGCTAGAAATTTTGCAAAAGTCAATAAATATAGTTACTGCTGGACATCAAATGGCAACATATTTTTAAGAAAAGGAACGGATACTCCATACATTCTTGTTAAAAATGAACCACAACTTCAACAACTACTTATGCCAAGTTCTATGTGACTATATGGCTTTTTATTTATATTTTATTACTTTATTATAATTGTTACTGTTAGTATTATTATTAACATACTTTACTTACTTTTAGTTTTATATTCTGTTAAATTTTCTTTTACTTTTATATTCACGCACACAAATACATTCGCTCAAATTCACAAATACAGCTACAATTTTATTCAATACAACATAAAATTACATAAATGTACTCGATTACACCTAATACGTCATTTCCAACCAATTCATAGTCTAATTGATAAAAAATCCGTGATAAAAAAATTATACAGCCTTAAAAAGTTTCGGAGTCCCTATTATCCGGTCATATACTTGAAATCGTTAGACACTTACTACGTAAACCTTATACTATGACTGATAACATTATTAAATTATTAAATTGCGTCGATAATTCGACAAATTTTGATACACACATATGCACTCCAGAACAATCCGACCAGATTTTACATAACTCTCCTTACTACTTGAAAACATATTGTCAAAACATAAGATCAATAAATTGTAACTTCCTTGACTTACAAGTATTCATTTAAGAATTTTCTTTTGAATTTGAGCTTCTGGTACTTACAGAATGCTGGTTGCCTTGCGTAAAAAATCATAACGTACCCGAAATACACAGTTACTTATCTCATAGAACTACTAAGCACCAAAATCAAAGTGATGGTGTGGTAGTTTATGTTAAGGCTTTTCTTGATCCAATTGTAGAAGAACTAAACCTAAACGAATCTGCCTCAGGATTATTAATCCAAACTAAATATGACATAGCTATACTATGTATTTACCGCTCACCGTCGAATGAAAATATTGACAAATTTTTGAATGCATTAAATAACATACTTCCATCGTTATTCAAATTTAAATCGGTTATTCTAACTGGTGACATTAATATAAATATCAAATCTCCTTTAGATCTTCGTTCCCAAAGTTATTTAAATTGTCTTGCGTTTTACGGCTTTCTTCCCACCTACACTTTACCGACTCGCGGAAATAATTGTATTGACCACACTTTCGTACATACAAAATGCTACGTTACTACGTTAATCTTTGAATCTACTATAACTGACCATTATTCTTCTTTAGCATGTATTAAAATTAAAGAAATGCGAGCCAAAGAGGTCGTTAACATATCCAAAATAAATTATGAACATCTGGATAGGACATTTGAACAATTGGACTTTACAAATATCTTGTCTAACGATAATCCAAATACTGCGACAGATGACCTTGTAAAATTATTGTCCAAGGTTATCCAGGAAAATACGACCACAGTTAAGCGTCCTGCTAGAAACAGGATACTTAAGCCTTGGATAACAACTGGCTTACTAAGGTGTATCTGTAATAGAGATGCATTACACAAAAAAATAAAAATAGATCCCAACAATGAAATTCTTAAAATCACATATAAACGTTACAGGAATTTCTGCACAAAAATATTAAAGAAGGCAAAAAGACAATATGATACCGAGCTAATACAAAAATCTGGTAATAATACCAAAGCTCTTTGGAACGCCATAGAAAAAATTACCTACACCACCAAATCCAAACGTTCATCTACTCAACTCTTACAACAAACACAATCCCCTATTCATACTTGTAATAATGTAAATAGATTTTTCGTTAATATCGGAAAGGAACTTGCAGACAAAATTGGTTCTAATTTAGAACAAAATTTATCAAGGCCACATTCACATACTGCCTTATCCTCTTTCGTTCTTGAAGAGACGGACAATGACGAAATATTAAACACTATTAATGCTCTAAGATCCAGTGCTTCTCCCGGGTGGGATGCGATTCCAGTAACTATAATTAAAAGGTATTCCTCCCTATTGACACCTGTATTGTGCCACATATTCAATAGATCCTTCCAGGCTTCAGTATTCCCATCTTCATTTAAAAGAGCCATTATTCATCCCATTTTTAAGGGTGGCGATGGAAAACTCGTAAATAATTATCGCCCAATTGCAGTATTAAGTGCCATTTCCAAGGTATTGGAGCGTATAGTTAATAAGAGGCTTAGGGATTACATAGAAAATTTTAACCTCTTATCGAAACAGCAATTTGGTTTTCGAAGAAACAAATCAACCTCTGACGCAGTACATGAGCTTACCACCTCTATTGTCACAAGCTTAAACAATAGCAAAAAAGTTATCACTGTATTTCTTGACCTTGCAAAAGCTTTTGACACCGTTCCTATCACAATATTAATACAAAAACTCGAAAATATAGGTGTTAGAGGCGAACAACTCCAGTATTTTCACAGTTACCTGACAGGTCGAACACAGATAGTCAAAATAGGAAACCATCTAAGTGATGAACTTGATATTCAGTATGGGGTGCCTCAAGGGAGTGTTCTCGGGCCAACATTGTTTTTAGTTTTTATAAACGACCTTTGCGATCTTAACATCCCAAAATCAAAAATCATTACGTATGCAGATGATACTGCAATCACTTTTCATGGTGATTCCTGGTCAGAGGTTCAAGATGTTGCTCAAACAGGTGTGACTTATATCCTCGAATGGTTATGTTCTCATTCTCTTACAATTAATACTCAAAAAACTAAATTTATCGCATTCTCTCCTAACTTAGCTTCTCAACCTAAGATGACCATCAATATTACCGCTCACACGTGTCACCAAACTGGACAAAACTGTCACTGTTCACAAATAGCTTAACATCAAATACTTGGGTATAATACTGGATAAGCATTTAAATTTCAAATCCCATGTGGATTCTCTGACGGGTAGAATGAGAAAGTTGATTTTTATTTTTAAAACTCTTCGACATGTTGCTAGTCAATATATCCTATACAATGTCTATTGTGCACTGGGCCAGTCTATAATCTCGTATTGTATATCCTGTTGGGGAGGTGCATCAAAGACAGTAATGCTCCCTCTGGAAATTGCACAGAGATCTGTCCTGAAAGTTGCCACTTTTCGACCAATCTTGTTTTCTACTTCGCAGCTATATAAAGATTGCAAAGTTCTTACCGTCAGACAATTATTTATATTGCATGCAATCTTATTGAAACATCGAAACACGCCTTACGTTAAAATTACTAAACGACGGAAAGATAAAGTATGTACCCTTCCTGTTACAAATTACTCTTTCGTTAAAAAGTTTTTCATTTATTTAGGTCCTTTCTTGTACAATAAAATTAACGCAAAAAATCCAATTTACAATTTGTCTAGTCACAAATGTAAAGTAAGTGTTCGTTTGTTCTTACAACAAAACGGAATCACGTATGATGAAACGGAATCACTTTTGGAAACATCACTATAAAATCTTACACTTATTTACATCCATAACACATACAAACACACACATACAAACACTCAGTACACACACAAACACGAGTATAAACACATACACTATACACTCACACAAAATAATAATACACATTCTAAATACGAATACTCACATCACATCATTCAATAAAAAATTGTAATTTTAATTAAGTACAGTATTATTACGACTTGTTAACCGTTTAATAAAAGAATAGTTTTGAACAATCTCGTGGGATACGGCACTGTTTCTCTTTATTACAGGTTACTCAGTAACCTATCTAAGAGGACAGTACCCCAACCAACTGTTGTAGTATTTTACTGTTGTAGTTTTGTCTAAATGTAATTTGATGTAATATATATATTGTGCTACAGCTCTTTTTATGAAATAAATATTATTATTATTATTATTATTTTATTCGAGATAGTTGTAGGTTCAATTCAATGGAAGATTTCTTTTGCAGGAAATAAAAATCTATTGAAGATAAAATTGTAGAAAAATTAAAAAAGTAGTTAAAAAGTGTCAGTGAGCGACGGTGGAGGTTCGAATCCAAGTAGTTCATTTATTTTTTCCGCACTCTGGGTAAATAGACAAAAAGTTAATTATTTTTATTTGTAGTAGTACTTACATTTATAATAGATACTAAAAAATAAAAGAAATAATTATTTCTCATTTATTGTAATTAATCTTTAACAAGCTTTTAAGCTTCATAAAAAAATTAAATTAAATCTACTGCTACCATATACCGGCTTGAAAAACAATAATTTAGCCATTTGTGGTGAGATTTGGTCAAAAAAAAGGGGTTATCAAATAAAATTTCTTACCATTTCTTCCCAAAAAAGTAGCCTGAAATGATAATCTAAATGATAACACTATAAGAAGTACATCTCGGAACATTTTCACGCATAAAAAGCTTATGTAACACTAAAACAAAGCTTAAGCTTATTGTTTACAATTTAATTGGTAAATCTGGTAGGTTTACCACATTTTAAGTAATATATAAACATGAATGAAGGACCTGTCTGCCTGTAAACGTGATGGCTTGAGGGTTCGATTCCCACTCGGGGAAGATGGATTTCTCTATTTCCATTTTCTTCGGTCTGGAATTAGGCAAAGTGCGGTGTTGAGTTCCGCCATTCAACAAGCAATGCCTCGAAAAGGCGGGGCTAAGCAAAAAACAGGGACGAAGCAATAGAGTGTCTTAATTAACACTAGGTTCATATGGTTCCTGCAATTCTCTCTGCCTACCCTGCAATATACGGGATAAAGCGTGAAGCTAACAAAAAATAATGTGTATAATTTTATTTATATTAAGTTAATGATTTTTGTATGCATTTTTTTTTAGAAATTTGTGCTTTTTAGTATAATATTATAAATATCTTTATATAAGTAAATAAATAGATAATAGTTTTTGTCCATCTTGCTTAAATGCTTGGTTACTTTACAATGACTAATGCGATGTCACCTCGATGACGAATACGAAACAGGAAAAGTTGTATTTGTTGTTGTTAATTGTAACAATTAGATTGTTAATCTGCACAGTATGTAAATAAAAAAATAAACCCTTTTGGTATTTTTATCTTTTTTCTGTTTGTTCTGGCTGGTTTTTGGAAAAGCTTGGCCAAATTTTATGGGATTTCCACAAAAGGATAGAAGAGGCTGCGTTGTGGTACAAAATATATACTTTTGCTGCCCGAAAATAACGTGAAATTGATTGAACCACGTTTATCGGACGCAAATACTTTTCACCCAAACAAAAAGTAGCAAAAAGCATGTAAAAATAAATTATATTTTTTTTTACATACGTTTTTTCATTATTTTTACTGACAAAGTTATTCAAAACGAGTAAGTAAAGTTAAATAAGCGTATATGTGCCTTACTTGCACATTATATATATATTAAAATAAGTCTGAGATGCGTTCAAAAGGGCGAAGCCCCGAGAAGGCCCCTAGTAAGCGATCTTCCACACAAGTTTCCATGGGCCCACTATTCTGTGTACATTGTAATATTGATCAGATAAAATGGTCTAGTGCCCAGCAGGGAATGTTCTCTACTAAGAAACGTGTACAAAAGCATGGTGCAACTCTGTGGTAGCCAAACTAAGGTCGGGGTTCTTTTAGCGACGCTGTAGGGGCTTTAGGGCTAAAAAAATTCGTTTTAAATAAAGACAAAGAAGGCAGTAAAGAGATCACTTCACAACAGCTTTTGTGAATGATTAGCTGCCGTATAACATCGGTACCAGAACAATCTTTAGGTAGTCTATATAATTACCATTACATTGATGTTATATAAAATAAGAAGAAAAATTAAACTCAGTTACAATGCTAAGTTAATTTATTGAACCTGTAACCTTTAGTGAGACAACCAGCATCACATCTAACATATTATAAAAAATATTATCAAAAAACTACAGTTACAATAATTAAATTTATTGTTATTATTATGTAATACTACAGTAAAAAAAGACGGTAAACTTCATAGTGCAGTGGAATCTCGTTTGACAATAATGCAGTGGTTGTGGGTTCAATTCCCTAAATGGGAATTATTTTTATTTCTCCACTTTGGTAATAAGAAAATACGACGCAGCGTTGAGTTCCGCCACTAAACGCGAAAAGCATACTATGTAACTTGTACAGCAACAAGCTGAAAATTAATTATATATAAGTAATATGTATGTATCAGCCATTTTTAACAAGTAAATTAATGTTTAATAAGCTTAGCCATGTAAAAAGTACTGATAACACAGTATTAAAACACTACAAGAATTTTACATTTAGATTTCGATTAATTTTTGATGACACATATTTTTGATTATACTATAGAAAGAACACGGAGAGTTTACAGGGGCCTGTGTGAAGAGGTCAATGATATAAGACGAGGCGAAAGAGGTATATGGAGAGAGACTATAGTTACTCCGCTAAGTATAGAGCTTGAAGTTCTTATAAAAACCTGCATTCTTTCAAGACTAATTTTATCTCTGTTATACATTTCAAATTCTTGTTAAAAACGGAGAGACGGAGTGTCTTGACACTATATTGAGAAATTAGACAATAAAAACATTATCCATGTCAAAATTTGACGAAATGATTAACTTGAACGTTGTTCGAATAGAAGCGTATTTAAAATAGCATCAGCTATTTTAGTAGACGTTTATCCCCGGCGTTGCCAGATGTTGTACAGTTGCCATTTTCAGTTTACACTCTGTATGTCTGTCCTTTAAATGCGTTTAGGAGTAATATATGAATAAACTTATGTTTAAATGTTTTTATATAATGGGATTCGAACTAGCACCTATTGTAAACGTTCCACCACCTAGACTTTAAGCAACTATATATGTATATGTATGTTTCGCTTATAAGATATGAAGTACTAATTGGTTGTATGTTGGAATATTTCAAAATATATTAAATTACATGACGATGTCATAAGTTTGATAAATAATATGATATAACTTGAAAAGGCACAATTCTAAATTGAACTCGCACCCTTTGATTTCACTTAGTAACGTGTGAACTGTACAATAAGTGTTTACAAAAGATGATTCGGTCTTCTGTGATTAATCCAACGATTTATGAACTTTTTGGGGAAAAACGGACTAAATAAAATCTCAATAATGGTATTGATCTGTTAAATAGAACATCCTATAGTTATTGTCATTTAATTTAATTATATATTATATCTCATATTTTTGTTTTGAAAGCTTATAAGCTAGGGGTTCTATAAGAGTACAGATACTATTTTTCTTTTGTTGTTTCTTCAACAATTTCTATTTGAATTTCATACATTTAGAAATAAAAATAAATATTTATTATTTAATATTTACGAAAAACAAATTATTGTATAAAAAAAATTATAAAAACTTAATAAAGCGATAACCACATTTGTCTGTTGTATATATATAGAGTGTTCTCAAATGTAAGATACGATGTAAGTATATTTTTGTTATTTTATCAAACTAAATTGCACTAAAAACATATTTATACATGGTTATTTAGTAGAAGCTGTTGTGTCAATGTTTAAAAGTAAATGCGACGGTAACGAGTTCGTTTCCTACTCGCGGTAAAAAAAACATTATAAATTATTTAAATTATTATATAAAAATACTATGACAGAAGGTAGAGTTATGAGAAATAGTGTTTTATTGATAGACTCTCTTTAGCTACTATATATACAATATATAGGTATATTATACAGGTGTAGACAATAATAATATTTAAATAATAATTAATAATTACATTAATTTAAGATATTTACCATCTGTTAAACTATTTACCATAGTGATGTACCAAAATAGTGTTTTACGTCTTAACAATTGTTAAGACGTAAAACGATTGGTACATCACTATACCCTCCTATAATAGTGACGTGTATATAGAAATATATAATTACATTTATTTTTTTTATTAAACTAAATTATTATACAACATAATATTATACAATAAAAACTGAGCTGCTAGTTCAATTTATTACCCAGTTTCTAAACGCTTTTGTTCTGGCAATATTTGTAATTAGGGTTCAATTTTCGCGCATGCCCACAGTCTGTTCCCGACAAAATGGCCTCCTAGGCACGCGCCGACCATTGATTTTTACATTTACGTACAAAATTTTAAGTATTACGTTAAACTGGAAACAGTTTTTGTAGATTATTCAATGTGTTTCTGTGTTGTGATATAGCGGAGGCGAGGTGAGTTGTTTTATTTATACATTTTACCCCACTATCCCCTATTTCTTTTTACATAATTTTCGCGAAAATTTTCCTTCTTTTTTAATATATTTTAGTCGTTTTTTTTTGGATTTTTTAATGGGTAGGTTTTGATAGTAAATTTTCGATATACAAATGTGAGATAGATCGGTCTAATTTGAGTGAGTTCATCTCAATGAGGCGATAAGCATGCGCGGTGATAGTGATTTGAGAAAAAATGCTCAAAAATTGTTGAAAATGTATAAAAAAATATATATTTCAAGTGGAAAATGTAATTTTTTTCTATATTTTTTATATAATAATATATTATATTCTATGTTTTATGATAATTGTGTTTTCGGCACGACTTGTCAAGGTTAGGCAGCTAAGCTCGCCCGGGACTCTAAGATAATTACCTCGTCTTTCACGTGAAACGCGAAAAATTATTATTTTTATATATATTTATGATATTTTTTAAATTACTTAAGAAATTAGTGTATTAAATGAAAAGTATTATGCGGGATAGAGTTTCGTGACTCGACCGTCTTGGATTCGGGCGGATAGAACTAGGTTATCCCTGCCTACCCTGCTATGTACAGGATATACTTTACTAGTAAAAAGAAAATATTTTGTGATTTTTTTGGTTATCATTATGTAAAATTTATGTGAAATGACAATACATATTTCTTTTTGCTTAATAACGATTATGATACCTATGAAAACTATATATAATTTTTTAAAGATTATATATATATATATATATATATATATATATATATATATATATATATATATATATATATATATATATATATATATATATATATATATATATATATATATATATATATATATATATATATATATATATATATATATATATATATATATATATATATATAATTTAAAAATATTTTTTTTATAAAATCAAATTTTAAAACAAGTGACAAGTTTCAAATAGTGATGTGTATTTTAAATATCGATATATTCAAATAAAAAGCAAGAAAATAAAGAACAGTAAGGAAAATGGATTACGCCACTCAACACGCAAAGCCTGGATTACAGAGAATGATATATTACATCACTTTATTATAGGTTTTTTTGTCGATAAGAGCTTAAATTTTACCTCATTCTTATTCTTAGCCTGTACTTAGTCTATATCTACAAGGCTAAAGACTATAGGCTATAGATATATGTACTGTTAAAACAACTCGTTCTCTACTTTCTGCTCAATTTAAAGAATATAAATACATAAGAATCGTTGTGGCACAGAGGCGTAGCGTCTGCCTGTAAACGCAATGGTGTGTGGGTTCGATTTCCACTCGGGGGGAAGATGGATTTTCCTTTTCCATTTTCTTTGCTCTGGCAGCTAATCAGCGGCGTTAAGTACCGCCACTCAAGACACCTCGAAAAAGGCGAAAAACAAAAAATGGGTGTTTTAAAACTAAGTTGTTTTGGTTCCTGAGGTTCCTGTGGTTCCCTCTGCTTACCCTGCTATGAGCGGGATAAAGCGTTTAGTTATTACATACGTGTTATTGTTTTCGAAATATTACGAATTAAACACAAATTAAATATAAAATCACCTGATTGGTGATCAAACCTACGATCAGTATGTAGTCAAAATCAAAGTAATTAATAAATATAATTAAAATAATTAAAAAATATTTTTATTCAATAAAAGCGGCCAGCTCCCGCATTAAGTTTACGTTATCATTTACTTAATATTTATTATATGGCAACAAAAACCTCTCAACAATTACAATAACTCTTGTTAAGGAGTCTATTCTATACTTAGCTGGTTCCTTAAAGGTCTACATCAGGCGTTCACGTTTCCAACAGGAACTGTTACAAGCTATTATCTAGACTTATTAGCCATATAAAGAAAACGTTTAATTCAAATTCGTCCATTAGTTCCAGAGATTAGCGTGTTCAAACAGTCAAATACAAAAAGTCACTTTTTAGGGTTCCGTTCAAAAATAAAAAAACGGAACCCTTATAGAATCACTCGTGTTCCTGTCCGTCCGTCTGTCACAGCCAATTTTCTCTGAATCTACTAGACCGAATCAGGTGAAATTTGGCAGGATGGTGTATTGCCCTGACCCGAACACAGACGTGTAACGTAAAAATATTTTTTTGAAATAAGGGTAATTTTCGGGGGATAAATTAGGTAATTAAAAAAAAAATAATTGAAAAAAAAATAATCGAAACTTGACCATTCCCCCCTTAATCTCCGAAACTACTGGGCCGAAAAATTGGAAAAATTTTATAATAATAAAAATTTTATAAAACTATACTGAATATAGTTTATGGCTTGAAGATTACAGGAAAACCTATAAGGATTTCATAAATTGAAAATAAAATGGTAAATTCCATAAAAAATATTTTTAGGGAAAAAACGTTTTCAGCGGAAATATTTCACTATATTGTGTACGGAACCCTTTCCACGTGAGTTCAACTCGCACTTGACCGGTTTTTATCTATTACCACTCAATTTGTTTAAATATATGCATTGATGATAAGGAGCAGTTTCTTAAAATTATTGCCTCAGAACTAAGAAAAACGTAAAAAAATAAATGAAAAATGACTTCCACATGACCCATAGAGTCGTGCTTCGCCACAACAACTTCTCTATATGTATATGTACATAAACAAATCTTGCTCTTCTTCGCAATATATATATATATGTGACTAATTAATGTATATGTCAAATTAACGACACTGTTCGCCTCATATTTAGTGAACTTTTAACACTATCTTGGATAAGTGGTGGTAGTGGTGGAACCACTCTGTACTAAATGCTATTAGTACAGAGTGGCTCTGTACTAAATGCTATTAGTACAGAGTGGTTCTTGGTTCAAACAAAAACCAGTAACATACATAATATATTTTAAGTTATTTTAAAAAATAATCTATTTTTATCTTTTACTTGGATATGTCTCTTTTAACATATCGTTTGTATTTTTTGCGTTTCGCGTAAATATACTGTAAAAAAGTCAAGTTACAAAGACTGAAGTACTAAATTTTGTGAGGGCATCATGGCATATTGGGGAAACGGTTCACTAAAGGATATCAATTCTTTCACTCAATTCCCTACTTCGGTGAATACATGTAGTTCTTTGAAAGAAGACAATTGCGTGTTATGTCAGTAGTTTTAATGCCTTTCCTGTAATATGCGGGATAAAGCATGAACTTAAAAAACACCTAAATAGTTTATACGTGAAAGTATGTTTACTTTCGCATTAGCTGACATTATTGTATACGAAACGTAAATTAACGTAAATAAACCCAAAGCGACGTCATGGCACAGTGGCACAGCTTCTGTAATAAGTTCTATTCCCACTTGTGAAAGATGAATTATTAGCACACGTAGCGTAGAGTTCTGAAATACTAAACGTCTAGAATTGGATAGAAATTGAGTGTCTTCACACTACGTATTCTCTGCTTATATTATTGAAAGTAAAAAAAATAAAGAAACAAACACATGATTCTTTCAAATTATAGCATTAATTGTCATTTAAGTCCGTAATAGTCCTCCTAAAGTGGCGCCATCTTTTACAGGATTATAACACCAACTCTCGTAATTAGCTTAGATCACTATAGGGCATTCTAGTTTTAATGGCTCATACAAATAAAGTGTATTTTTGCATGTATTGTGCACGTCTTTACGTGCTGCCAGTTGAAGATTTATGTAGTTACTTCTTATTGAATAACAAGTGACCTGCTTTTGTTCAGATCAGATTTTTTGCTTAAAAATCTTTTATTAACAGAAAATAGCCTAGTAGAGTGTATTAACTCTCCGTTTTTCATGTGAATATGATTATGGACTATGGATGGTAAAAATACTTAAAGTAAACGCAATTTTTTATATATTTTCTTAAGTAGATGATAGAAATACAAATGGCGAAGTACAACGCCGTGTACCAGCTTTTAAAAATAACATAATTTAACAATCAATTTTTACAAAGTTAAAAGTGTACGAGCTACTTATGTAGTTTTGTAAAGATGCTTAAGTATCAACATATTAATATTTTTAAAAAGTGGAAAGTATTCGAGACACTTAAGAGTAAATATACATAAATATATATATATATATATATATATATATATATATATATATATATATATATATATATATATATATATATATATATATATATATATATATATATATATATATATATATATATATATATATATATATATATATATATATATATATATATATATATATATATATATATATATATATATATATATATATATATATATATATATATATATATATATATATATATATATATATATATATATATATATATATATATATATATATATATATATATATATATATAATGCCTATGATTATAAAAATATTACATTAACTTTCACGCATTGTGTGTAGAATAAAGCATTAAGTATTTATTTACAGGTAACATGCCTTAATTTAGCGAATTAGTCTAAAGGGCAAGTAACCCCTGCATTTGAGGGGCTTCCATCATACATTTGTTTGGAGAATCATCGACAAGCTGTCATGCTTGTAAAGAGAATTACAATTAAAAAAGTTAGTTAGGTTTCTAATTACATATAAGGTTTTTAGTCGTAGATTAGCTTGTTTTTTTTTTAATTTTCTAATATAAGTAAATGGGAACAAAACAATGAGGCCCGTTGTGGTACAGAGGCATAGCGTCTGCCTGTAAACACGATGGTTTGTGGGTTCGATTCCCACTCGGGGAAGATGGACTTCTCTATTTCCATTTTCTTCGTTCTGGAAACTAAGCAAAGCGCGACGTTAAGTTCCGCCACTCAACAAGCAATGCTTCGAAAAGGCGAACGGAGAAAGCAGGGACTAAGCAACGAAGTGTCAATACTAGGGTCCCACTGTCCCTGCAGTTCTCTCTGTCTACCCTGCCATGTGCGGGATAAAGCGTTAAGATTAAAAAAAAATAACGAAGCAAATGCTGAGTTTTGTCACTCAAAACGCAATGCATCTTTTTCAGCTTCACGCTTTATCCCGTTTATAGCAGAATAGACAGAGGGAACCGTGGGAACCTAGTGTTAAGACACTCCGTTTCCTGCTTGCTTTGAGAGGCGAAAAGTGGAGAATAGAGTGTCTTAACACTAATAATCTGCTTAAATTTCTATGAACGGGATATGAGCTTAAGACGCTTAGCTTACTCTAATAATCTTCTCTACTTCTCTGAGGCCTAATCAATCAATTTGGGTTACACTTCAGGCATACTAGTCACTCTCCAGCTTAATATATGTATACGAAAAAGTCTATTCCAAAACTGACATGAAAAATCATAATAAAATAATTAGGTAAATACAATTTTCTTCATTTTAAAACTGCACTACTATAAATGAAACTAAATGTCAAAAGCTATTTAACTGCTGCACTGATCCTGTAGCATTTCCAGCGTCAGATTAGTGAATGCAAAATTGGAATGGCCGTCGTGTAGAATTAAACACCATGTAAAAACTTTAAACGCTGTATGTAAATACTAAATAAATGGTTTCTTATAATAACTTTAATTTTTATTTTTAACTTATATTATACGATGATAAATTTTACGATGCTTTTTGTATAATTTATCAAGAACTATAAAAAAATAACGAACACATATATATATATATATATATATATATATATATATATATATATATATATATATATATATATATATATATATATATATATATATATATATATAACGGCTATCCTAAATGTACCTTAATAATTATTAATAATATGTAGAATAATATGTAGTGACTAAACTCTATGCCAAATATATTGAAAAACACAATGTTTAAGAATCATACACTTAACTTATATTTGAAACTTTTATATAAAATACATTAATATTTTTTTAAGTTATGTCACTGACACTTATAAAAAATTATAGAATGAAAAATTTTTAAATTAAATAAAAAAAGAGTTATATCTTTATAAATAATATATGTTTCAACAGCCAGCACGTAAATCATGTCACGAGGTCAATGGCCAATTGAGTCCTTGGGACGGTTAGACGATTATTCTATTATAGAACTTTCACATACTAATCATGTCGTATGGATTTTTGCATTATTTTCTTGCCATACTTTTAAGTTATAGTGGATGAAGTGGTGGTGGTAGAGTAAACTCAGTAGTTATGGGTTCGATGCTGAATTAAGTAAAAAGATTTTATTTGAAATATTTTCGTATCTCTTCTCTTAATAGATAGAGAACAAATATAACAAAAAATATAAGAAACAGAACATTTGTCCTATCCCGCAAGCAATCGAGCATTTGCTAGTCTTGTCTACATCGTAAGAGGTATTAAAGATTTGTTAAAATATTAAGATTTTAAAAATTTTACATTGCTAGGAGTTCAATTTAGTCCTTTGGGTTCTCTTTTGGGTAATTGGTTCGGATTTAATAATATTGATTTTCTTGTTATGATAATAAGACTAAGTGCGTTAAATTAATTATTTATTATCTTTAAAATTCTTGTCCAACATGCCAAATTCTGGTAAAGTCGCAAAAAAACACGTAGATCGTAAACTCATATTAGCAGTAACTAAGGAAAGCGCTGCATTGAGTTCCGTTCTCAACACGCAATGCCTCGAAAAAAGTCGAAAAGCATGGAGATGAAGATGATGATGAAGATGAAGTATCTTAAAACGGTTCCTACGGATAAAGCGTAAAGATAAGAAAAAAAATATTATTTAAGAAAAATAAAAAGTTTTTGTTCAAAGTTTACTTATTTAAATTATAATATCGATACAAAAAACTAATTCACCTGTAATCATCGTTTCGTAATTACATATAGTTAACTTATTGTATTATGGAAACGAGAATTTGTTTTTTTTTTTAATATTGAAATTTTAAGTTCATTTATCAAAAGCAAACTACATTTTTCTAAAACCTATCAGTTCATAAAAATGTCACAATTATACGTTTTAATGATATATAACAGTTAACTATACCGTTAATGAATAGGCCGCACAAATGTGAGTCATAGTCCAAAAAAAAACTAATCGAGGTCGTTCCCGCCTTTTTTGACATGTGAAACGTCATCTTTAATTAAATTTGCGTATGGATATAAAGTTAATGTAGTCATTAGTGATGTAATAGTTTTTCTACAATTTTCACTATAAAGGTACAGGTAATGAGAATTTGGTACTAGGATATTCCGCTTTTTGTTTATTTAAATATTTTTAGCTTGTGATTTTTTCTATATAAATTTAGTAAATAAGTTTTAGTAAAGACCAAAAAGAACTACGTTCTTAGTCTGTGATATATTGTGTAAGTGGCGGATCTCAACGCCGCGCTTGGTCTCGTTATCCCAAAATTAAAATATTTCCTTTATTACGAAAGGAACTGACCCCCAAAAATATAACACTTACAAAGATACTCGTATATCTTATTTGGATTTCTTTCTGTCATAAAAAGCACATCCAAACTTCATACAATCCAACTGCCTTAAACTGCCAGCAAATAGAAGTTAACCTTGCCATCTTCATTTGTAATGACAAAAACAATGATACGAGAAATAAGTGAAAATCGCTCCAAAGACGTCTCTGATGGAACCATCTAACAATGAAGATCTGAATAAAGTAACTCTATCTAAGTCTTTATTTGTTAGATACTAACTAGCAGTTAACTATCTGAAATTTTATCCGTAACCGCTGAAATCGGGCCTACGTCTTTTTGAAAACTACCAACGATTGGTATTGTAGTAAGTATATATTTTCCTAACCTAAAGGTTGTCTGGAAGAAATCGCAGATTAACCTCCTCATAATTTTTACGTGTCCTACCGTATTTTCCATACACTTTTCAAAAGTAAGCCGAGATCTCCTTTTACCTCTCTTACCACTAACTTTTGCTTCATATATCTTTCGTTGTCATACAAATATTTTTTTTAACTATAATATATATTAATTCTCATACATTTCACACAACAGACGGACATACAGATATTGTGTTACATTGAAAGTAATGAGACAATTGAGGATTTCCTATAGGGCCGGATGAATTTAATGCTCAGTCAGTTGCAAGAATTTTTTCTATTGTATTTATACATAAAATATATAAAAAAGTAAGTAAATAAGTTTTACGTTAAAAAAGTAAATTTAAATATATTTTTTATTACTTATTAGTAATAAAAAAATATATGTAGGCGTTGTGTGTTCGCATTCAAGACATAACGTCTTAATTTTCAGTGGAAAGCGGAGAACGGAGTGTTTTAGACGGACTAACTTCGTCCTATCCATAGAATAAAGTTATAAGTCTTTATAAATGTCTAAGACTTTTAATGGATTAAATAAAAGAAAATATATTATCTTAAATTACTGCGAAGATTGTAATAGAATAAAGACATATCTTTAGGACCAAATTTAACCAACGATTTGAGGGTTCCCACTTGGGAAAGATGGATTTTTCATTTTCATTTTCTACACTCTGGCAACTGGGTAAAGAGCGGCGTTGAGTTCCGTCACGTAACGCACAATCCTTCAAAACGACGCAAAGTGGGAAACGGAGTGTTTTAACACTAGGTTCTCAATGTTGTTGCGGTTCCCTCTGCCTGCTGTAAGTAGTATTAAGTGTGAAGCTAAAAAAAAGAGAAACTATGTTCGTATAGTGTAATGAATGACAAAAAAGCTGTGAGCTTTTTATGTAACGATATATACTATAATATTAAATGTCAGTATTGAAACTGTGCGAAGCTAGGCAGAGCCGACAGTAAGTACGTATAGTGTAATATACCTATACAAAAAAAAGAACAAATTTTCATTAGTAATAGAAATTTAAGAAATCGATACGTTAAAGTTAGAAAATATCTTAAATATTATTTTTAGTGGAGATCATCGTATGTGAATATTTAAACTGTCTGTCACGTTTCATGAGATACAGTATTAGTCACAGACGCGCAGACAACAACCTGGTTCCATTAAAAAAAGTTTTAAATCAATTTACATTTTTTGTTAAATTTTGAATTTTTGCAAGACGATTTATTTGGTTTTTTAATTTGTCGCCACATTTAGTTGGTAAGGTTAATCGAATGTCTAAGTACTCCTCAAAAAATTGTCTTTCTGTCCAAAATATAGAAAAGAGAAGAAAATATTTAAATAAAGTACGTTCCATGAAAAAAATTCGTTTCATGAATTCACCGTGCGGATGCTGGGCCCATCGTCTTATAGGAAGAGGAGCTCCTAGCAGCCCGGGGGATTTGCGGCCCAAGAGTAGGTTTAAGGAAGCCCTTTAATGCATTAACGTTCACCTTCACTGTCCGAGTTCCTCCCACTAACGACACCAAATTCTAAATGATTCCACCAGTGCCACTTTCGAAGTGCGTTTTAGAAATGAATTAGATTCTAGATCCGTGATCGTTTAGTAATCAATAAAAAAATTTATACATCAAATCTTTAAGCTCAGTTGTATAGAAATTTTTATTTTGTAATGTATCAACCTCATCTTTAAACTTAAAATATATGCTTACCATATCCCCTCTTCATCCACTTAATACAGAACTTAAAGCACTTTCAACATATTACAAAAGAATACTTTACTTTTGCAAAATATTTCGAATTTAATTTGTCCTAATTGATATACATTTATTTTTCTTATATGGCGTTCAAGCGTTCTAGTTGAGCACAATTCATTTCGTCAATGTCACGTTAAACGGAGAAGACACAAAGAAGAATATACGATAAAAAAGATATATTATTAATACAAGAATGCATATTTAAAAGAGATTAAATCCTTCACATATAAATTACTTATTTATTTACAATAACTAAATGACATATGACAACAAGTGACAGTGAAAAGCGCGGGAACTCGCCATACGTCAGATACATTTTTTCCATCTGTACCAAGTTCACTTGCATTCAGCCTAAGTTCAGTGATAGTTGACACTCGGTAGACGGTGGTTAACGGTACACTATTGTCGTATATAAGTGTGTTAGTGTTACAGATTTTTGTTGTTTCAAATGAATTTTATTATTATTATGGTAAGTTATTTGTTTTATAAAAATTTTAGCTTCAATATTTTTTTATTTAAATATGACAAAATTAAATAAAATAGTTCTTTTTTTTAAATAGGAAAATTGATGGAAAAGAGGTTTTAAATTTTGTGTTTCATTTTTATTTTTAACATAATTCAGAAATTGTATTAAATATTATTCATATGTATATAAATATATATGTCGTTGACAAATAAATTTAATAAAATCCTTAAAAAGGGTTATATATGTTTGTAAAATTTTTAAGGTATATAAACGTTTTTTTTTTCATTTTATAAATAAAATTATAATTTTATTTGTTCTGTCAAAATTGCAAAGCGGAACTAATCCGCTAAGTTCCGCGTCCGAAAGGTAGAAAACGGAGAACGGAGTGTGTTAACACTAGGTCCCTTTAGCCTTGAATAAAATATTTATATATTGATGCAATTTATAAGCGCTGTATATGCGTAATTTTTTTACTATGATCATACAAAAATGTAATTTTTTTATACTATAATCACAAAAAATAGAAAGATTTAATATATAACGATAAGAATAGAAAGTAAGTGACAATTAATTATTTAATTTTTTTATTGGAACAAAAAAAAAATTATAATGTCACTTTAATAAAAATGCAAAATGCGCTCTGGCAACTAAGGCAAAGCGCGGCGTTGAGTTCCGCCACTTAACACGCAATGCCTCGAAAACGGCGGTAAGTGGGGATGGAGTAAGCAGGGACTAAGTAACGGAGTGTCTTAACACTAGGTTCATATGGTTCCTGCAGTTCCCTCTGCCTACCCTGCCATGTGCGGGATAAAGCGTGAAGCTAAAAAAAAATATATATTAACTTTATATCATATAACGGAGTTCCTGAACATTGGACTCCCTATGTCTACCCTTCTATATCTCGTAGATACAGTGTGAAATCTCTCGTCAGGTGGCTTAAGAAAAAAAATTATTGTCAATTCACTAACTTTCCTAAATTATTAAGATAGGTTTTTTATTTTTTTTTTTGTATTTTTTTTTTTCAAATCACTTTTATGTTGGTACTAATCTAACCTAGCACTTACAATTTGAACAATTTAGCAAAAGTCGTTACTTATATATCCTACATAGAGTCGGTCGTGGCTCAGTTACACAGTTTTTAACCGTAAATTCGATAGTTATATGTTTAAATCCTATTAAGAGAGAAAAGATTATTTCAATTGTAAACACTCTATTATACAAAAACGCGGTGTTAAATTCCGTCACTTAGTAGGCAATATCTCGAAAGTCGGAAACTAGGAAAAAAATATTGCATTAATACTAAATTCCATCTACCTTACCCGCTACAATCGGGATATAACGTGAAGCTACCTGTTTTTCTCGTTACATTCAGATCACCCTGGCATCATAAGATATATATGAAACTATTGTATTACTATACCAAAAGGAAAGACGTATTATATATACAATAGTAAAGCAAATAAACCTCATTTCCCTCCGGGAATTGAACCCACTATTCCCCAGAACGACTGAGGATGGAGGAATATCAAGAATTTCAAACACACAGACGTATTTACATGTTTATATTTATATCTAAGGCACAATGGCTCTTACTAATAACTTTCTCTGTGAAACTGTCAATACAATACTTTCGAATAAAATGACTAAACATATGAATCATGATGTAAAAATTTTGTTCGGTACATTAATGTATAGGAAATGCTTTCTTTAAAGCTAATAGCTTTTACCCGTGACTTTGCTCGATTTTATATTATAAATATATCTATGGATAGGACTTAGCTTAAACTGGATCGCCTATATATATATATATATATATATATATATATATATATATATATATATATATATATATATATATATATATATATATATATATATATATATATATATATATATATATATATATATATATATATATATATATATATATATATATATATATATATATATATATATATATATATATATATATATATATATATATATATATATATATATATATATATATATATATATATATATATATATATATATATATATATATTTTTTTTTTTTTTTTTTTTTCAATAATTTTATGCACAGATGCATTTTTTATTGATTATTTTCTTCTTGCACTTGAAGAGAAGTTGACTACGTTTTAACTACGACAGTTCTATTTCAATATTAAATTGCAAGAAATACTTTTTAAACGTCATTTTATGCCGGATATAGTACGATTTATTTGAATTTGGTTACAGATATAGGAGCGTAATAGAACCCTAAGTCTAAATTTTGACCACAAATCCTAGATTGCTCCGAATTTTTCTCCAGTAACGTAAAAAACCATCCGTAAGGTAAATCATTAAAATTACAAAATTTAAGTTCTTATCAGTTGCTTTATTTTTGATTACTGATAATTATATTAGCACAATCACTCTTACTACCAATTCTCGATTACGCTGATGCATGTTACCTAGACTTAAAAGAGGAGCAACTTAATAAGCTTGAGCGTCTTCAAAATCTTTGCATTCGATTCATATTTGGTCTTCGTAAATATGATCACGTTTCTGAATTTCGTAAAAAACTCAAGTGGCTCCCAATTCGGCTTCGCAGGGATACTCACATTCTTCATCTTCTTTATAACATCCTGTTCAATCCGTTATCTCCTCCTTACTTAAAAGAACGTTTTCAGTTTTTAAGTTCTACTCACTACCGGGATCTCCGTTCTGAAGAGAGCTTACTGCTGAAAATCCCTTCCCATTCCTCATCCTTCTATACGAACTCTTTTACTGTCCAAGCTATTCGACTGTGGAACTCTCTTCCGTTAGAAGCGAAACAGGCACAATCTTTTATATCCTTTAAGAAAATAATAAAAGAGCATTTCATTGCATCATAATTATTTTTTTTTTTTCTCCTCATGTATATTTATGTATCTATATTATTTTATTTATTTATTTGTGTATAAGTAAGATATTTATGTATTGTATTTATTGCTTTTGTACACCCCTACCATCCTAATTCTTTCCTGTACCAAAGGTTGCCTGGAAGAGATCGCTGGCTTAGCGATAAGGCCGCCTCTTGTACATTAATGACTTTTGTAAGTTTAATTTGTATGTGTCACATCGGTGTACAATAAAGTATATTCTATTCTATTCTATTCTAATGTTCACTTATGACTTGTTCATGTCAATTTTTTTGCGATCAGTGCTTTTACTTTTAGAAAACGCGGTGCGGTGTGAAGTTATTATTTATTATGATTTTGGACATTATCGCAAATTTGTTTTTTTTCGCAAATATCTGGGGTTTTAACTGTGTTTTAAATATAATCTAAAAATGTTCAATAAGTTATTTTAAGACGTTACTTAAACAATCCAAATCATTTAATACATAAAACAAAATACACTGTACATATTGTCCATAGAACGAAATTCAAGGCACCGTAGGATCGCACTGGTCTTGGATAATAAAGATACAATAACTATACCGTAAGCTAGATCAAGGCATATATATCTATGTAGTATGTCATGGCTTAACCATCATAGCGCAGTGGCACAGTGTCTAATTACATTCGTGATTGTTGGGGTTTGAATTAATTATTTTAATTTTGTCCCTCTGGCGAACGTAATACGATCTTGAGTGATCAATACGCAGTGCAAAATCAATTCGGGAGGAAATCGGAGTGTCTTAACACTAGGTTTCTTCTGTTTTTTCTTTTATACGCGAATTTTTGCTTATTCTGAGAGGGACGTTAACAGTCATGGATACAAATCGATTTATATACAAAATTGTATAACACTAAAATACGCCTAGATCCAGGTCTAAGTTAGTATATATATATATATATATATATATATATATATATATATATATATATATATATATATATATATATATATATATATATATATATATATATATATATATATATATATATATATATATATATATATATATATATTATATATATATATATATATATATATATATATATATATATATATATATATATATATATATATATATATATATATATATATATATATATATATATATATATATATATATATATATATATATATATATATATATATATATATATATATATATATATATATATATTTATATATATATATATATATATATATATATATATATATATATATATATATATATATATATATATATATATATATATAAGCTGTCTAAGTAAAAGCTTTAACGCCCAGGCTCATGGGACTTTCTCCGATCAATATCAGGGTCAGGGTCGGCCATTGCCACAAAATGTCGTGCTTGTACTTGTTAAAATTTCGCTTTATTCTTTTTATAATCATCTATTGATTTTTGTAGAGCAAGTGTAGAGAGATTAATGAAAATTCTCTCTGTTAGTCGATTTCTCTTTAAAAAGAGATTAAGTCGGCGAAACTCAGCGCCGTATATATAAAATCACAAAAAAATATATATGACCGTCGTGGCGCAGAGGCGTAGCGTCCGCCTGTACACGCGACGGTTTGTGGGTTCGATTCTCACATGAGAAAGATGGATTTTGTCTATTTTAATTTTCGTCACACTGACAATTAACCAAACACGCAATGAGGACGGGAAACAAAGTGCAATACTAGATTCCTGCGATTCGCTGTGCCTACCCAGCTCGATGCGGGATAAAAGCGTGAAGCCATAAATAAAATATTTTTTTAAGTAATATTATATACTATTAATAACATTTATAATTACTTAACATGACTAATTATATTATTTTAAACGTTTTTAAAGATATTTAAGTCGATTTATTAGTATGTTATAACAATGAATCCTTCTAAATAATTGGCATTTAGAATTTTAGCACAATTGTTCACTCGATATTATGGAAAATTAATATTAGACTTAGTTTGTATAATTATTAATTATATGATTTAAAATAAATAAGACGGTTCAATTCCCACTGGGAGAGGATAGATTATTTCGTTTCCAATGTCTTCGTTCTGGCTACTAGGCAAAGTGCGGCGTTGAGTTCTGCCACTCAACACGCAATGCCTCGAAAAGTAAAAAGTGGGGAACAAAGTGTTTTAACAATAAGTTCCCACGGCTCTTGCGGTTCCCTCTGCCTACCCTCTTATGTGCGGGATAAAGCGTGAAGCTAAAAAAAAATTCTTTCTTGAAGCATCTTTTTTCCTTTGAATGGTAAAATATTGTATTTTAAATTTGAACTTGTTACTTCCATTCACTGCGTTACAACGTAATCTATCATAATGTCTAAGATATATTACTACATGTATATTTATATAATATGACGTCGCTTCATATCACGTGCGTAGATCACAAGTTTGATATCGAGCTCTTTTTGTTAGACTAAATATCATATAGCAACTTTGCTCTTGTCTTTTTTCTTAATTTCTTTTAAATATTTTGTTGTTTAAAAAAGTTAACTCTTTAAAATGAATAGAGTTGGGTGTAATAACTATTTCAATATAAAAGCGAAACTAAAAAATCGTGAAGTTAAAAAACTCAAATGTCTAACTCATCGCAATCTAAAGATATGAAGACCCAAATACTTTGTCAGAATTTGAAATAAATAAAAGGCACCTTGCGAGGTAGGTTGCGATAAACAGCAAAGTTTGAAATATGGCAAACGGTTAAAAATTACAGTGCCAATAAAAAATAAATATAAATAAATTTATTCAATTTATCCGAAGATTATATATACCAGAGGGAATGCCAGTGTTAAGACATTAACCTATTTAAAAAAAAATGGTTGTCTGTAAAGTGGGTTTTACGGGCGAAAATTTTACGTGACAACGTCTTTTTCTCGGTAGAATATTTATTGATATGATTAATAATTATAATATAAATTGCACAAATTTTAACTATAGAAAATATATTTTGTTTACTAAAACATTGTACAAGTGTCAAGTGATACGCGCGGCGGACCGATCATAGTTCTTTGACAGTTGACACATCGTTACGTTACCGGGCGTTACACTTTTTCATATGTGACTCCGAGCCGCAACCTAATTTAAGACGTTGTCACGTCAACAAAAAAAACAAGAACAACGGTAAAATTTATAACAATTGACTTGAAAATCGAAGTGTATAATCACTACATTTAGTTTTTTGCTATATTAGAATTATTTTGATTTTTTTATCTTGGCACTACATCTATAAAGTAAATTAACTAGGAAGAATCTAGTGACTTAACACTTTATTTCCGACTTTTCGTATTTCCGAACATTTTTGGGATTTTTTTTTTTGAATGACAACACTGTAACTTATAAGTAGTCCATTTCTTGGGAATCGAATCCTTAAGCACTCACACGCTATGCCGCTGCGTCACGACGGCTCCTTAGAGTATTATATAAAAGAAAAAAAAAACAGTACAATTAGATGAATTAGAAATGATGATCAAATTATGACGTCAGTTCATTAAAGACATGAACTTGGCAATTGGTATAGTGTCTAATTTTGTTTCTAGGGTTCGTTAGTTTAAAAAAAATCTAAAGGAACCGTTATAGCATCATTTTGTTATCTGTCTGTTTATTTAAGATGTTTTTCTCAAGAACGTATATGAAAAAATAACTATGATTAATTTTTTGAGGAATTTATTGAGGACCCTCGTGGCGCAGAGGAATAACTTCTGCCTGTAACGCGACGGTTTCTGGGTTCGATTCCCAGTCGGGGAAGGTGGATTTTTCTATTTCCATTTTCTTCGCTCTGGCAAACTAGGCAAAGCGCGGCGTTGAGTTCCGCCACTCAACACGCAATGCCTCGAAAAAAGGCAGAAAGCGGGGACGGAGAAAGCAGGGACTAAGCAACGGAGTGTCTTAACACTAGGTTCGAATAGTTCCTGCAGTTCCCTCTGTCTACCCTGCCATATGCGGGATAAAGCGTGAAGCTAAAAAAAAGAAAAAAAATATTATCAATTTTTGTATGCTTACTTTAAATAAGAAATTTTTATTATAAAATACGATTAACTTATAAATTTACTAAAAGAATACCAAAAATATTATATATAAATTCACATATATTTTCTCTAATATATAAATAAATTCTAAATTATATAAAAAAATGATTTTACGCTTAAACTTTTTGTTAACATAAACGTTATCTCACACGTTATCAGCTAATAGTTTATGGATCTTGTTTACAGTTTGTTTATACATCATCTAAGGCACGATGGGTCTAACCCAGAACATCTTGCCTGTACTTTCACATTTTAGTATCATTTGATTTATAAAATTCTATATATCTTTAAATGTGATTCGCGAATACAACGTTTGGGATTCGATTCTTATTTGAGGAAATTAATTGTTATCATAAACAGGCTCTGGTAATAAGATACGCTTATCAACACGTAATATTTTTACAATTGAACTGACAGCCGAAAGCGTTTTAAGACTGGTAGCAGAATTTAAAGATGACAGTCCTCCTGAGCCCAAGATCCTACAAGTGGCTTTGGTCTACCTCCTTTGGTATAGCAGATTATTGTACCTGGTATATATAGTACCTACAGCAGGATACCTAGTGTATATAGCATATAAGGATATATTGTAAAGAATTAAGATTTCTAATACTTAAACGAGCTGTTTTGTTTTTCAAAAACAGTTTTTGCCTTTCTTCAATTTATCACGCATGCCTCAAGCCCTTGGTGCTCTGCTGTTACTCACATTCTGCACATGTCCCACCTACAGTTGCTTTAAAACCTTCACTGTTTTATTTATATTCAGTTGGACGATTCACGAGGTGCGCGTTCAAAATAAGAAAATTTGAATTTTTCTTTAATTTATTGAGACGGGCTTTTCAGCCTTTTAAAGAAAGAAAATATATTTTAATAAATATGTATTAAGCATGTTATTCATGTAGCTCGAATAATAATCGATTTTTTATAACATTGGTTTTTTTAAGTTAAACCTTTTTGTAGAAGACATTTGTGTACAAATAATAAGTTACTAACTAATAAGTTACTAACTTTAACTTTCACTTTCATGCTGTAATTAATATGATTTACTAAATTTGCAAAAAATCCTTTTACCCGTGACCACGGACTACTGCAAAGTGTTCGTAACGTCGGGTTTCCAAAATAATGTTAATATACGCGATAAATCCGGTTAAATTGTTTTATTTAAAATCCTTTTAATTTCACACAATGCTCTTTTACACTCCCAAAGGACTTGACACTCCCAAAGTGCATAATGTCGAGTTTCTAATTAGCATAACTGTCAGTTATTCCTTATCAGTCAGTCGCTCTGCATCAAGCACATGATATATGAGAGAGCATCATCGTATCAAATTAGCCATAAGCCGAGGCCGAAGTCCCACAAGGGAGGCTTACTTTAGTAATTTACCCTCTTCTCTCTCCATTTAATTTCTCTGTTAAAACTAATATTGCCAACATAACAAAAAAAAGTACAATACAAAAAAAAATATTAAAAAAATCTAATATGTCCAGACACGTAAGTAGGGCACGCCTCGACCGTAATGCTATAATATATATTATATAATACATACATATATGTGGGTATAACATAGCAACAATGCAACTTGTAATCCTAGGAACGTGCAAATTAGATTTAGTTGTTTCGTTACATTGTGCTAGTGTTGTATTGAGAGCTGAGCTATATAATGTGTATACTAGAGTTATAGCTATTGTGAAGAGCAAAAAAAAAATTAACACAATATATAACATATGTATTTAAATGTTTTCTATTCAATTTATTAGTATTTAGATACTCAGTGGTAGAAGTTTGAAGGCACATAGATTTTAATTAAGATTTTATTAATGGCTTAAATATTATCCCTAATCCTGGACATATAGCACTACACTAAGGTACTGTTATTTTCTTTTCCATATTCCACATTGCTGTGGAACGCCTATCTGCTCAATCTTCTACCAGCACCTAATAGTGCATCCACTACCATTTCATATATCATATGTACTGTATCGTGTATACGTACTATACGTTTATAGTATGGAAAAGTAATATAAAAGAAGACTTGTAACGTGATGTAAGTAAGAACATATCATTTTGTCCTCACACATAAAAGCGGATTATAAAAAGAAATTTAATAGACGTGTAGAATCTAAACGAGCCACAAGAAAAACACTTGTACGAGTACTATGTAAGGGAGATTGTTGGTCGGGCGTGAGTCGTTTTCGCGTATCGAGGATTCTGTACGTATTTTATGACTGGGTCAAAGGAAAGTAGAGCTTAAGGTTGAAAATATTATTTTCAAGGAATATATAATTTATATAGCTTCACGCTTTTATCCCGCATATAGCAGGGTAGGCAGAGGGAACTGTAGGAACCGTATGAAGCTAGTGTTAAGACACTCCGTTGCTAAGTCCCTGCTTTCTCCGTCCCCGCCTTCCGCCTTACTAGGGGTATTGCGAGTTGAGTGGCGGAACTCAACGCCGCGCTTTGCCTAGTTGTTCTCCGAGTGGGAATCGAAACCTCAAACCGTCGCGTTTACAGGCAGATATATAATTTAAAAAAGGTTAATTAATTTTTTTTATTTTATCGATATCACTACAATTTGTAACCAAAAAAACAAGATATTTTATAGTGTCTTACATTTTCTTGTCTTATAAAGACAAAAAAATTCATAAAATTTCTCAAATTCCAGGTACAAATAGGTAAAAAATAAATATATATAATTATTAACGCCAATAAAATAAAACATAACAAAGAAGAAATTAAATTTCGCATTTAATATCTACGGCTACGCCTACAGTGATCATTCAGCCTAAGCTATGACTAATGTATTTATAGCGCTGCTTTAAATCCACGCGTGGGAAGCATCCTTAATCCAGACAGGCGTGAGATGCGATACCTAGACAGTGCTTTATATGTACATATATACATATACTACTTGATATAATATAGCCTATAGGCTATAGTATTTACCAAATGGACTATTCAAACAGTCTTTTTTTTAATTTGACTTACTTATAAGTGTTTTTTTGGAGAATCTCTTTTTTGGAGAATAAATACTGTATTTATATATGCTGCTCCGTATAAATACTATGAAAGTAGCCAAAATAAACGAATGTGAAAGTATAGACATCCGTCATTTGCCTTAGATTTTTATTACTAACGCGACGACCCTAAGTTTATATGAAAAATCTTCGAAATTGTGAATTCTACTGGCTTAGATCAGCTTCACGCTTTATCCCGCACATGGCAGGGTAGGCAGAGGGAACTGTAGAAACCATGCGAACCTAGTGTTAAGATACTCCGTTGCTTAGTCCCTGCTTTCTCCGTCTCCGCTTTTCGCCTTTTTCGATGTATGGAGTGTTGAGTGGCGGAACTCAACGCCCGCCTTCTTTATCTATCTATTAAATAGAAAGATATCTCTATTTACAATACAATTTAAGATAATGTCTTTTACTTTGGTTTTTTTAATATATTTTAAAAATGTAGAGTAAGCTTTTGTCTTAAATAAAGGGGAGGGAATGACAAAACTTTTTCTTTCCGAGTTGAAATTGATCCTTCGCTTCATACAACTTATCATATACATACAATACAATCTAGTGACAAAACACTTCGATTTCCGTTTCTCCCGATATTTGGCATTATTCCGAGTGCGATAATGAAATCTATTTAAATATACAAATTTTCTTATAATATTAATATTTTTTTCATATAGCATATATATATATATATATATATGTATATATATATATATATATATATATATATATATATATATATATATATATATATATATATATATATATATATATATATATATATATATATATATATATATATATATATATATATATATATATTATATATATATATATATATATATATATATATATATATATATTTCTATATAAATATATATTTCTATATAATCTTTTTAAGGCTGGCCGGTTATATGTAAAACAAATATGACAATCTAGGTTATGCAATGAAGTGTATGTCAGTGGGTCGCTTTATCAATGGAGTAAGATAATTTTATTAGTACCGCCAGTTATGTTGTGTAGAGCACGCGCAGTTTTCTATGAGACTTTGTTAGATATATAGGTTTTATTATACAGTGTACGTGGATGCATGTGTGTATACATATTGTATATATATAGTATATGTCGTGGATATATATGTTTAAGGTATGGACATATAGCTTTTTTGTAATGTAAGTTTAGATGTAAGTAAAATTTTATAATAGGCTTTCTATGCTCGGGTTTTAGTCAAAATTGATGTTATAAAAAAGTTGAGTTAAGAGCTTCTCTTTTTGTGGATGACAGGAGTGTTTTTTGTGTGATTGATATATATGAAAACATATGTTTTAAATAATTGTATATAGCATAATATATACACTAAAATTTAAACAAAATCATAATAGAATTTGAAAGTATTTTAATTAAATCTTACAATAAAATAATTTTAAAATTACCATAGAGAAGTTGTCGCTGTATGACACACACATACACACATTTATACCAGTGCAGTGAACAGAGTGTCTTAACACTGTATATAGCTGAGAACAAGAAAAAAATACATTTTATGTAAATTAAATATCAACCCCACAAATGTTTTAAGAAATAAATGTATACTTTTCATGACTATACTATAATTATATATATATATATATATATATATATATATATATATATATATATATATATATATATATATATATATATATATATATATATATATATATATATATATATATATATATATATATATATATATATATATATATATATATATATATATATATATATATATATATATATATATATATATATATATATATATATATATATATATATATATATATATATATATATATATATATATATATATATATATATCGCTATTAATCACATGTATATTGTAGATAATAAATCTTTATGGTACGAGTACTTTGAAAGGACCCTTTCATTACGCTTGTACATTTTCAATTAGTTTTCACTCGCGGCTTCGCTCGCCCGGTCGATTACAAACAATTCTATTGAAGTTACTTTTTTTTTCACAATAAATTATTATGATAATTCAAAATTAATGAGCTAAGCTTTTATTTATGAAAATTTAACATATATGTAAGATTAAATACATTTTTTAAATTCCATTAAAAAAGTCATATACCTTTACTTGCAGGTTTTATTATATAACATTTATCGCTTTCACGTAGCCCACTGTACTGCAATTAAATATACGCATATCTTAGCCAATTTCTTTATCTTTATAAGGCTACACGATCAAAGCGAAGCGAAGCGAGGCTAAACGAGGCAATTCGAAAGTAAAAGCTAATGTAGATTATAAAATTTACGCTGAAGCATTATTTTATTTAAGTATTTGTATTTTTTATTTCATATGTTTCAATTTGTAATTTAATTGTACTCTTTAATTTCCTTCTAATAACTCGATTAAACTAAGTTAGCTTTACGCTTCATCTCGCTCGTAGCGGGATAGGCGAAGGGAACCGCGTAAACTTTACGAACCCAATGTCTTAACATTATGTTTCTCGCTTTCCGCTTCTCCAGGTATTGTGCGTTGAGTGGCGTTCTCTCTAAATATAGTTCAAATTAAAATAACAGTCTTCCAACACTGACTTTTCACTTAAGTGAATATTTTTATCACTTATGTGTATATTCGTATATAGTGAGATAAATTACTTTGATTTCCTCACGTTGGTAGATCGTTGCGGTGTTGAGTTCCGCAACAGAACGCAAACATATGTCTGCAGTATACGGCTTCATTTTATCAATAGCATGGATATTTACTACGGGACAGTGACTAATAAATAATATTTTTTTGCGCCGCTCCAAATAAACACAGTGCAACGTTAAGTTACGCCACATACACCATCTCTAACAAAAATTTCTACACTGACTACTAAAAATATATTTTTGCGCCGCTCTAGATAAACACAGTACAGCGCTAAATTACGCCACCCATTCCATCTCCAACAAAAATTTCTACACTAACTCCTAAAAATTCTTTTTTGAGCCGTTACAAATAGTTACAGTGCAGCGTTAAGTTACGCCAGCTATTCCATCTCCGCTAAGAGTTTATATATTATTTCCTATACTAATTTGCCGCATTTTGTTCCAGAACCAGCCATGAAGATGAAATAATAGGAATTCTGATGACAGTTCGTTTGTGAGTTGACATAAGCATCGAGATGGCATCGTGCCTTAGTGGCCATTTTGGCCCCAATCAAGACTACACCCCAGTGGCGGAATTCTACGCCGACAAGTCCGTGTTTGTTACAGGTGGTACCGGGTTCATGGGGAAGGTGAGGACAAATATCTAAAATTATATTATTTATATAAAAATATGGCATATTGACCGTCGTGGCGCAGAGGCGTAGCGTCTAACTGTAAACACGACGGTTTGTGCGTTCAATTCCCATGAGGGGAAGATGGATTTTTCTATTCCCATTTTTTTCGCTCTGGCAACTAGGCAAAACGCTGCGTTGAGTGTCGCGGTGGGAACGAAGAAAACAAGGACTAAGCAGCGTAGTGTCTTAACACTAGGTTCATATGGTTCCTGTAGATTCCTCTGCCTACCCTGCTATGTGCAGGATAAAGCGTCAAGACGTAAAAAAAGAAAAATGGCCTTGCACAACAATCTTAGGCATAGATCATATTCAAGCTAAAAATGCAGAGGAGTGACTTCACACTAAGTTCTCTACCTATTGTTCTTTTATCCTTTTGTGGCCTTTTATTTGTTATATTAATATTTTTTTATTTAATGAAAAAAGTTATTGAGTACCTTGATGTATAATTTTTTTTATGGGAAGGAAACCAGATCAAACAGTTTTCCAGGACACTCCCCATGGTATAAGTAGAAGAGAACGCACAGCAAGGAAACGTCTCTACGCAGCGCCAAAGTGTCTAGCCTTTCACAGTTAATGGGTCCCCAACGATACGAACGGCTCTACGCTGTATCATCGCCGATCAAATGGTTCAAGTTGATACTAGGGTGCAACAGACCAGAGACGCGAACAATACTCCATGTGAGGCCGAACCTGGGCTTTACATAGAGCCAATTGGTGTGCAGGTGTGAAGTACTGTCCCGCTCTTCCGATGACACCCAGTTTCTTCGCGGCCAGCTTGGACTTGCTATCCAAATAATCGCGATACTGACAGTCATTCAAAACGCTGAGTCCCAATATACTGATAGTAGGCGAGGCTTTAAGAGAAGAGTTCTCAAAAACTGGTGACACGACAAAAGGGTGTTTTTTAGTGGTTAACTTGACTCTTCTGGGGGTTGAATTGAACAAGATTCTTTTCACCTCACAATAAGACATTACTGAGGGAGGTCTCAATAGAAGACACAAGTTTTATTCGGCAATCGTCGACGTTTTCGAAAGACCTGCACGGCCGGAGTATACGGCGTCCACAGTACTATCATCAGCATAGCAACGAATGTTAGAATCTTCTAACATGTCATTTATATGTGCAAGGAAAAGCGTAGGGGACAGCACACAGCCTTGGGGGACACCGGCATTTACGGGAAAATAATCAGAGCAAAAAACGTCGACAGCGACTTTAATGCTACGCCCGGTAAGAAAGTTAGCGACCCACTTGCACAAATTCTCGGAAAGCCCATACGATGGAAGTTTTGTTAAGAGTACTCTATGCTACACACAATCAAAGGCTTTCGCCATATCTAGACTAACTGTCAAGCCTTCCCCTTTGCTTTCGACAGCTGCAGCCCAACGGTGAGTAAGGTAAACTAAAAGATCACCAGTTGAACTATGGCGAAAGCCATATTGACGGTCGTTGATCAACCAGTGATCTTCTAGATAAACCAAGAGCTGGCTGTTTATTATACTCTCCATAACTTTGGAGAGCAGTGTGGTGATAGTGATAGACCTATATTTTGCCAGATTCGAGCTGTCACCTTTCTTCAGGATCGGGTGTATCAAAGCGCTCTTCCACGAGTTCGGGACTACGCTGATTGAATAGGAAAGCTGAAATAGACGCGTTAGTACCGGTGTCAACTCAGGAGCACAAGAACGGAGCACTAAAGGAGAAATGCCATCAGTTCCACACGACTTGTGGATGTCCAAAGAAAAGAGGGCTCACTGAACAGCTTTTTGACTGAGCTTAATGTCTGGCATTGAGCTCAAACATCTCGGAATTGTCAGCGATGTCTTGTCTTGGTCATCAAGAGTCGAGTTAGTGGCAAAGAGAGTTCTCAGGAGGTCGGCTTTCTCTTTGGCCGTATGGACGAGGATGTCATTCTCGGTGCGTAACGGCGGAGACGAGGGCCGGCTGAGGTTGCTAAGTGTTGCCTTAGAGAGTGCCCAGAACTGACGTGTTCGAGACGGGCAGCCCACAAGTTTCTCACCGATTTTGGTGACATGCTCGGACCTGGCTCTGGCGCTTTGCTGCTTAAAGTACCTAGAGGCTCAGTTATACTTCGCTTTAAAGGTTTTCACCTTCGGATCCGCAATAGCCAGCGCCTCAGCCCACACTTGATATGCCTTACGCTTTTCAGTAACAGCTTGTCCGCTCTAGGCAGGGATCGAAAGATCCCAGAGGGGCATCGAGCACAACCCGGTACTGTTCTGGATGTGAAGTCAGCAGAAGGTCCAGTAAGGAGGCATTATAGCTATCCGCGTCTGGAAGACGCGTGGGTGAGTCAATCAGTTGAGACAAGCCATTTGTCACAGCAAGGTCAAATACCGCCCTTTCGGCGTGGTCAGTGGTGCGTGACCCAAGACAATCGTAATTGTGAGCATTAAAATCACCAAGTATCACGACTTCAGCGGAGGGGATAAGCAAGAGCATATCATCAATGGCCAATTGCAAGCGCTCCATGAGTCGAATCTGTATTACCACTATGGAACCTGTACAGACATGCGTAGATTCGGACGCGATCGTTTAAATCGACACGAAGCCAAATAATAGACATGTCACTCGGTCTGACTATTTGTTGTTTCGCCAACAACAACAAGGCCGGCCGAGCCGTCTCAAGGTGGAGATGAACGGTATTCAAGTTTGAATGAAGACCCCTGATAATACAAAAATCCACTTTAAGCGTGGAAAGGGTTGCCGTAGAGCGCACGCCTCGTTTACCTTGTCTATTGCGCGGTTCTGTGCCCTCCCCAGAATTCGACGGGCAGCCTGAGTGTAAGGACTTAGGGAGGGATTCTCCAGCACCGGGGGTGCTGGTACCCTCCTGGGGTAGAATCTCTTTCAGTACCGCTGTCATACTCTGGGAAGGGTTTGGGGTTGGGCTCCGGAGCTCAGCATTACCTAATGCGAAACGCAGTGACAAAAAAGCCACTACTTAACGCCGGTTTTAAATGCCGAGGGTGGTAAATATCCGGTCGAGTCTACCCAAAGATTGTCATCACTGACAACATGACTCTACGACCTAAAATATACTATTTTCTATACAATAGACAATAATTACAATGGTTTTTGTAAAGGAATAATTAATAGGAAATTCTAAAAAAAATTGAACTTTTATTGTTGTTATAATGAAGAAAAAAAGTATATACTTTTTGTTGCAAAACACATCCTATTCTCTGCTTTTAGACTAATTTTCAGGTGTTGGCGCTTTGCCTGCTCACTATAGCGAGGAAATAACGAGGAATTAGAATCGAACCCACTTCCGTCGCGGTAACGATCTATGTTATTAAAATATATATTATTTCACAGGTGTTAGTCGAAAAACTATTAAGAAGTTGTCCAAAGATCAAAAAAATATATTTGTTGATGAGGCCGAAGCGGGGGCAAGATGTCGCGTCCCGTCTCACCGAACTAACACAGTCTCCGGTAAGTTGATATAGTTTTAATAACTAGGCTTCGAGATATGGGCGTAGAACTACTGAGACCGTGTGGTATATGCCCACCCCAGTATAAGTTGGTGCCCATAGCGTAATGGCCTAGTGCCCAAAATATAATGGCCTTGTTCCCATATTAGAATGAAGATTTGTAAAAAATCTTCCTTATTATTTTATGGGTATATTAAAAAAATAAAAGCTTTTTATACAATAATAAAGATGTATAGAAATTGGAACTTTCGCGTCAGCAAAAATAAGTCATAAGGTCTAAGAATTTTAAAGTACCAAGTTGCAGCCGTTTTGATGATATGTAACTGTCGAGGCTCCAGGTTCGATTCCCGCTGTTGTTTTTTTTAATCATTATTATATTAAACATTAATAGAGAAAGCCTTAAAAACGGTTTGTGTATATGCTCAAAAAAAATAAAAGTAAATCTCGATTGTAAATTCCTAAATTACACTCCTAAATAGACGGCAAAAAAAAGCAAAAAAGGCTGAAAACCATCTTAGCTTATAGCAATATTAATAAACTAAACTATTGAATAAACACAGTTTTGTGGTCGACCCTACCACCACTAGTTATATAAGTATGAATGTTATATATGTATATATTAATAATAATTTTAGAACTTGTGGTCGTACTGTGGTCAAAAGGAAATAACTAAGCTCTCTCTATCACACATCACTATATGTTACTCTAACCACGGGCTATATCAAAACTATTAGATAGGCTATAGACTATAGGGTAGGATACAAATGAACTATTAAATACATGAAGAATTTTCCAAAGTTTAAGCGGGGACGGAGAAAGCAGGGACTAAGCAACGGAGTGTCTTAACACTAGGTTCCCACGGTCCCTGCAGTTCCCTCTGCCTGCCCTGCCGTGTGCGGGACAAAGCGTGAAGCTAAAAAATAAAAAAGTATTTTCCAATTAGCACCACCAGTCTGAGATTAGCCAACAGCTTTATAATATTGGTACTGCAAGCTAGAAAAAAGGTCGCGTGATTCAGGTCGCTAAGTGGATTTTTTATGACTTTAACGTATCGATTTTGTTAACATTTCTATTGCTAATGTTAAGTCTTGAATAGTTCTTTTTTATATATATTTTACTATATTATCGGTTTCACACGAGTGCAATGCCTATACAACATATACTTTAGGGGTAGGGGTAGGAGTAGGAGTAGGGGTAAGGGTAGGGTAGGGGTAGGGATAATGGTAGGGGCTTACATACAAACAAATGCAAAAATCTAAGCATATACAGGATGTGGATGTTACCACGACCTTCATTTAAAGCATAGTATTAACTAGCCTTCATAAACTTGGTAAAATTATAAAACAAGTAAAATTTTCAAAAATATAGTTTTTTTTTTAAATAAAATAAATAATTAAATTATTGTGCCAAAATAAAACCCTATTTCTCAAGTACACGCGTACACTATCCTGTGAGAGCGGGAAAGAGATATATCCCTTTCTCATTAGGACAGATTGACAACGTTTGATAGTATTTTTGTAGTACGAGGTCTATACGTCATTCGCATTTAATTATGACTACCTCACGTGTTATACAGCACGTATAAATATCGTGAAATAGGAAAAATGATCCTGTGCCTAAACTATTGATAATTGTGAATTAGTTTTTTGTATATAGGCTTGAAATATTTTGCCCTATAAGTAGTTTTGATAACGGCCGCCGTGTCAGATACATCCTGTATACAGACAGAGTGGGAAGCGACTTTGTTTTGATACTATACAGTGATATATAATTGTACTTGACCATATAATGTTTATAGATTAATAGCCTTTATATGAAAATTAGGAGGCTAAAAAATAAAAATAAAAATATAGATATTGTGTGTTTATTTTTAGTCTATATGGATAGGCTATAGCTTACTAAACCGAGTTAACTATCTTGTGAAAAAAATTTTCTTTTTATTCGATTCATAGTTCCTGAGATTAACCCGTACCTACAAACATATTTAAATTAATAAGCATAGTAATTGCTTTTAATGTTATGGGCTCTTTGCAATTTTAGTTACATGTTCAAATTCGGATTGGTGAAATTTGGACGTGTAGTATGCTACGTATGTGATGTAACAGTTGTAAGTGCGACGATTGTGGGTTCGATTCCCATGAGGTAAAAATGGAAATAGTTCCTTTTTAACACGCTTTTACTACCTTCACTTGTATATGAGTAACTCTCCTTAAATTGAGAGACCGTAGTTTATATAGACTGTCATTATTTCCTATCACTATATGACCATCGTTAGTTAGATTCACTGGTCGTGGGTTCGAATCCCGTCCGTACCAGTGAAAACGAAATATTTTTTTTTAATTTCTTTGATAACAAAAGAATATGGGCCTTTGAAGTACGCTACTCAAAAAGGGGATGGGGTGGACAACGAAGTTCTAAACATTAAAAGCTATAAAAATAATTTATATATGTATGTATGTATCACAAAATTCTTTGTCCAACAGCTCTTCGAGACATTAAGAAAAGAACGGCCTCAGGAACTAAACAAGATAATACCGATAGTCGGCGATATAACTGAACCGGAATTAGGCATCAGTCCCCCAGACCAGGCCATGCTATGTCAAAAGGTAAGACATATATATGTTAATTTGTAATTTTTTCCTCATTTTTCTTTCTTTTTAAAAAAATATTTTATAAGAAACTTAACGTATACTATCTTTAGATATCATCAGTTAGATATTAATCTAATTAGCGAACTAGAAAAGTAGAGAGGGGAGAGTTACGTCACTTTAACTTAAAAAACAAAGTAAAATTATGTAATTTAACATATTTAAAGAAATTCTCGAGCGTTTTTCTTGTCATTTCAGACATAACATATAAAATGGACACTAGAGTTCAAAATTAGGCAGACAGTTTAGGAAGTAGTGTTTTATCACTTAATTCTCTTTCTACTAAATTTGTAAAAATCATTTCTTGAACGTCAAAAACATTACCACCAGTTCGCTAAAGTTAACGCCTCAGACCTGGGAAGAACCGGCGCAAGAAACTAAGCAGGACTTTGTTTTTTAAATGGTCATATATATATTTTTTTTTTTTAGCTTCACGCTTTATCCCGCACATGGCAGGGTAGGCAGAGGGAACTGCAGGAACCATAAGAACCTAATGTTAAGACACTCCGTTACTTAGTCCCTGTTTACTCCGTCCCCACTTTCCTGGGGACGGAGTCACATATTTTTAATTTGTATATTTTCTTTCATAAGGTATCAGTGGTGTTCCATTCGGCGGCGACGGTGAAGTTCGACGAGAAATTAAAACTGTCTGTCACAATAAATATGCTCGGCACGCAGCAGTTGGTGCAACTTTGTCATCGTATGCTGGGTTTAGAGGTGGGTGCTTGGTTTTATCATTAAGCTGTAAGGGAGATGGTGATATAACTATATAGATATATATCTATGTTATACTCAAATGGGCGTTGAATGTATATTTTATATGCACAAGTATCTACTTACTTAGTATTTTGTAATATTATTTTAGTTTTAGAACTTGTTTTAAAGTGTTAAATGTTGAGAACCTTTGTGGCGTGGTCGCAACGTTTGCCGTTAACACGGTTGCTTATAGATTCAATTCCCAATCGGTGAGGTTGGATTTTTTCATTTTCATTTTAAAAACACAAACGCAGCGTTGAGCTACGCCACGCGCCAGAAAAGGTAGAAAGCGGAGAACGAAGTGTTACACACTGTCCACGCGGTTCCTCTACCTACCCTACTATGTGCGGGATAAAGCGTGAAGCTAGAAGAATTGTATACACCTGACATAGAACTATAATTATACAGTATATAAAATATAAAAAATATAGAAGTGGCTTCTTAATATTCATTAGGACTTTTCTTCAAAGATCACCTACGACACACATATACATACATACATACGTACATACATACATACATACATACATAAACATGAGTTAAGACGACATTGAACGACTTTCCTGAAAACAGCTAGACGACAGCGTGTCGAATTTTACATAGTAACTGTAGACTGTGCAAATATATATATATATATATATATATATATATATATATATATATATATATATATATATATATATATATATATATATATATATATATATATATATATATATATATATATATATATATATATTTGCACAGTCTATATATATATATATATATATATATATATATATATATATATATATATATATATATATATATATATATATATATATATATATATATATATATATATATATATATATATATATATATATATATATATATATATATATATATATATATATATATAGTCTTTTATTAAGAAATATATCTAATGGTTTATGGTAATTTACGGTGAGCCATTCTTCATATAAAGTAGAGCATTTTAGTTCTTAAATTTTAGTGTATGAGGTTCATAGTGCACGGGTTGTGATTTTATTATAAAAAATTACAAAAGCAATTTATTCTTATGTAACATATTAAACTGTATAACTGTTTCTTTTGTACCTTTGACGCTTTTTCCCGCATATTGCAGGGTAGGCACAGGGGAACTGCAGGAACCATGGGAACCTTGTGTTAAAACACTCTGTTGCTTAGTTCCTACTTATATATATATATATATATATATATATATATATATATATATATATATATATATATATATATATATATATATAATATATATATATATATATATATATATATATATATATATATATATATATATATATATATATATATATATATATATATATATATATATATATATATATATATATATATTTGCACAGTCTATATATATATATATATATATATATATATATATATATACATACATACATACGTACATACATACATACATACATACATACATAAAGAAATATACCTAATGGTTTATGGTAATTTACGGTGAGCCATTCTTCATATAAAGTAGAGCATTTCAGTTCTTAAATATTAGTGTATGAGGTTCATAGTGCACGGGTTGTGTTTTTATTATAAAAAATTACAAAAGCAATTTATTCTTATGTAACATATTAAACTGTATAACTGTTTTTTTAGTAGCCTTTGACGCTTTATCCCGCATATTGCAGGGTAGGCACAGGGGAACTGCAGGAACCTTGGGAACCTTGTGTTAAGACGCTCTGTTGCTTAGTTCCTACTTTCTCCGTCCCCACTTTCCGCCTTATTTCGAGGCATTGCGTGTTGAGACGCGGAACTCAACACCGCGTTTTGCCTAATTAACAAAAAATTACCTATATGTAAAAAAAATACCAGCTAACTATTAGGTGTTAAGACACTCCCCTCCTCATTTTTCGCTCAATATTCAAAACACTCCGTATATGTGGCGTAGATCAATATGGCGGTAGATATAAAAATATTTTTTTCACCGACCGGGAACCAAACCTACAACTGTCTACTATTAAGCAATGCTCTTGACGCGAGTTATTATAATTAAATATAAGAAAGTAAAAGAAAATGGCAATAATGTAAAAGCACCTTCGTCTCACGTATGTAGTATGTAACGCTGCACCTCGACCCGGAAAGTAAGTTTTGTAACGACACATAAAATATTCATCCGACGACCGTCTTGAGCACTTTGTTCTTTCTTCGCATTTTTTCCTACTTTTTTTAACATTTTTAAGTATTTTGGTACATTTGTCTGTAAACGATGGTTGTAGGTTCAAAGCAAAGAAATAATTTGTTGAGTTATGAAGATGGCAAGAAGGCAAGGCGCGGCGTTTAGTTTCGCTGCTTAATACGCGATGTCTCTAAGATTAAGAGGAAAGAGGGAAAACTATGTCTACTTAGCTATATGCGGGATACAGCGTGAAGCCGTGAAGCGTAAAGCTAATGTATATTAAGACTAGAACAGTTCTTAACGATTGATTTTATACACGATGGTCGTAGGTTCTCTATCGAATCGATGTAATTAATATATTTTTTTATTTTCCCGCTCTCAGAGTAGAATCTCGAAATGTAGTAGAAAGTGAAGAGACCGAGACAGAATGTTTTGACACTAAGATCTCTCTATACCAGCTATATACGGGAGTTGATGAATAAGTTACTATGAACATACATATTTTGTTAATAGCTGGATTCGAATTGGCTTTCTTTTCAATTAGTGCCAAAGCTACTACTGTACCGTAAGGTTTTTTACTTCTCAGTAATTTTCATGAGTTTCATACATTGTAAATAAAACTCTTTTATCCGATTAATAGAGTAGATTTTTTGGTTGATACTATTTTTAGGTATTTACCGTTTTGAACACTTTTTCTGAGGACCATCGTGGCGCAGAGGCGCAACGTCCGCCTGTAACGCGGCTAACGCGACGGTTTCTGGGTTCGATCCCCAGTCGAGGAAGATGGATTTTTCTATTTCCATTTTCTTCGCTCTGGCAACTAAGGCAAAGCGCGGCGTTGAGTTCCGCCACTCAACACGCAATGCCTCGAAAACGGCGGAAAGTGGGGACGGAGTAAGCAGGGACTAAGTAACGGAGTGTCTTAACACTAGGTTCATATGGTTCCTGCAGTTCCCTCTGCCTACCCTGCCATGTGCGGGATAAAGCGTGAAGCTAAAAAAAAAAAAAAAAAAAAAACACTTTTTCTACTGCAAAGTAGTCTGTGACCATAGGTGACAGTCACATCGACATTGTTTGTCTGCAAACGCGAAGGTTTGTGGGTTCGATTTCCACTTAGGGTAGATGGATTATTTCATTTTCGATTCTCCGCTCTGCAAATCAGGCAATTGACGCTTGAGTTCGATCACACAACGCTCAATCAATGCCTTGATTTAAGGCAGAAAGCATATAACAGAGTGTTTTAACACTAGGTTCACATGGTTCCTGCGGTTCCTTCTGCCTAATTATATAAGATTACTGCTAAGGGCTTATTAATTGACCTTGTACAGTTCTGCAACTGCTATTTGTATCTTACCCTCTTGTATCCAGGGCAGTACAAAAACACGCTAATTAGATATAATGTTTATTTGTGACAACGGAATATGTCATTATTATAACCGAATAAATAATTACCCCAGCTTATGCGGACTGCAAAAAAATTGAAGCGTTGGATTTACAAAAAATACGATATTTTTCATGTAACGCATACATTTTGTAAAATAGTTAAATTAAATCGTCTCTTGTATTTAGTAGTATGTAATTGTATCATTAAAATATTGGGTTCAAGTCTGGGTTCAAGGCTCATAAGAATATGCACATATATAGGTATTTTTTTAAAAAAATAAATACCTGAGGTATAAAGTGCCTCAGTTGGAAAAGGTATTAAGAAACAGTATCGGACGGAATAATAATTAAAAGAAATAATTTGTTGAATTAAGAAGAAGGCAAGAAGGCAAAGGGCAGTGTTAAGTTCTGCTACTAAACACGCAATGTGTCGAAAATTAGAAGGAAATTGGGGAATCCTCTGTCTACTTAGCTTTATGCGGGAATATGCGGGATACAGCGTGAAGCTAAGGTACACTAAGACTAGAACTAAACATTTTTTACTTGAAAAAGGAATCAATAAATAGTATCTAACGACAACCATTTCGCGTCGAATAAAGAAAGTCACGTAAATCAGATCAGAAATCTTAACGTAATCAATATATATGAGTAAAAAAAATAACTAACAACCAGTCGAAGTGAAAATTTCCTCCTTTATATTTCGTGCTTTGGGGAACAGAGAAGGCAGAGAGCATCTAGAACTCTCCAGACTCTCAGCGGCCAGTCCATTCATCATCCTGAAATATATGTATAAGCAATAATTTATTTAAATATATCCAGCTGTTTAGGAGAATTAGTGTGACCAGTAAATATACAGAACAAATATAATATAAAATAGATTTCATGTATAGCAATTTCTTCTGAATCGCTGCAAAATCTTAGAAAATTACATATACAGTGAACTAACGTCATACGTCACGGATACATTTGCTCTCGCCAAAAAATTCTAATAAAATTATTTAAAAGTGAAAAATGGTGCAATAGTCTAACTAAATGTGTAAATTGCAAAAAGACGTTCGGTAGTAAATGTTGTCTCATCATCAATTACACAAATTATCGATAATTTAGTGATTAAAGTGAAAACTTATAACTGAACTCGAGATCTGGTGAAAACAAAATAAGTGACTGTATATATACAAAATAAGTGACTGTATATAATCACTAACATGTATTTGTGAAGTGCAATAAAACATATACATTGACTTGGGCCACTTTTTCTCAAACCGTAACGTATTAAAAATATTTCTTCGTTGCAGTCTCTCTTGGATTGCATTTTAAAGCACCCCACATAAATGCACGACCTAATTCAATAATATAAATGTACTGTTTGTTTCCGGGTCATCTTTCGTTCTGTATAACGCTGATGGAACGCGTGGGTCTTCTTACACGTCTGTGGGAAGAAATTTGTTAGAAAGACGAGCAATTTTGGGGTTTATGGTATTTTTATGTATATGGGGATTATTTTTTTTATAGCTTCACGCTTTATCCCGCATATTGCAGGGTAGGCAGAGGGAACTGCAGGAACTATATGAATTTAGTGTTAAGACATTCCCTTGCTTAGTCCCTACTTTCTCCGCCCCGGGGTTATGGCATCAAATATAAAATGAAAAATAAAAAAAATTATAAAGAAAAAGTGAGTGGTTTGAAAGGGAAGGGGAAGCTCGGTTGACATTAGAAAACACAGTGTCAGTCAAAGATACCGGAGGAAGGGAAGATCATCTAAAAAATATGTATCCCCCCGCGAACATGTATGAAGAGGTTAATGACAGTGGACGAGGCGGAAGAGGTATGCAGGGACCACAGAGATTGGCGCTTCGTTCTCTCTGACTACGCTGCTAGGGATAAAGCTTGAAAATATGAATAATATTTATATGTAAATTGCAAGTTGATTTAATAGAGAAAACGGGAGATCGTGTGTCATGGCTTATGTCCAGCAGTGGACATGGGGGACAGTGCCATAGGCTTATGTGACAAGTACTTATTTGCTAGAGTTAGCAAAACGAGTGAAAGAGTGAAAGAGAGTCTCAATTCGGGAGAATCGTCCCCCAAATGAAGTAGTGGCGTCTCTATAAGTTAATTAAAAAAAACTACTTGATAAAATTCAACATCTAAATTTTTTAATCACACCGACAAATCAATATTCCACAATAAAGCCTTATTTCTACTACTTTTATTTCTTTATTTATTTTCTCCGCATTTCTAACAAAAAATGTCCCGACAGGCTCTAGTCCACGTGTCCACGGCATATTGCAACTGTGAGAGAGAACGCGTAGAGGAGACTGTGTACGCGCCGCCCGCCCATCCTGAGCACGTGGTGACGCTGGTACAGACGCTGCCAGATGACCTGGTCGACAGGATCACACCGGATTTAGTTGGTAAGTTGGTGATGAGAAGTTAAAGAGAATCCCTTGAATTTTGTTTTTTAGCTTCTCGCTTTATCCCGCATATTGCAGGGTAGGCAGAGGGATTTGCAGAAACCATATGAACCTAGTGTTAAGACACTCCATTGCTTAATCCCTGCTTTCTCCGTATTATTTTTTTTTGTTTATTATCATATTACAATTCGATATTTTACTCTTAAAAAACCGAACTGGTTTGTGTTGATATAATATTTAGTTACATTGTATGCGGTCAATTAGTTTTTGTAAAGAAATGTGGTAGTGAAGTTACACAGTATTATTTAAACATCAATATTTTAGCTTGGCTTTGATATTGTCTTCTTTAAATAGTATTACGTTCCCAAGGGGTACGTACCCAAGGGTTATTTGTTGATTAATCTTGGAATAAGGCAAGAAGTAAGCATTGTTAGCTAGTGTCGTTGTGTTTTAAAAGCGATATACAGAATCAATCTAAGATTATTGTTTAAATTTTAATGCTAATTTGAACCTGAAACAACAATTTCCTTTATAAGTAAAACCTTAATAAATAGTAATTTGTAACTTACTGTAAACTTAAAAAAATCTCTTTCTCTTCGTCTCGCTCACAAAGCTCCGTAAGCTTTTGACTTACTTTAAATCTAAGTTTATCATTTGCCATGCAAAGCTATTCAAGCTTTCATGCTATTGGATATATATTTAAGACGTGATTGCAGGAGATAGACCAAACACTTACACGTTCACGAAGGCGCTGGCAGAGGACATGCTCATCAAAGAATGTGGGAACCTCCCTGTGGCCATAGTCAGGCCGTCTATCGGTGAGTTGGTAGATATTTTTTTTAGCTTCACGTTTTATCTCGCACTTGGCAGGGTAGTCAGAGGAAACTGCAAGAACAGTAGGAAACTAGCGTTAAGACATTCCGTTGTTTTTTCCCTGCTTTCTCCGTCCCCGCTTTCCGCCTGTCTCGAGGCATTGCGGTTGAAAAATCCATGTTCATCCAAAAAGAAAAATCCATCTTCCTCGATTGGGAATCGAACCCACAAACCGTCGCGTTTACAGATAGACGATAATCCAGGACGGTAGATTATTGTTTATTTTTTTTGTAATGTAATTGACACTATAGACACTTCCGTGCCATTTTTTAACTTACACTATATGTTCTTATCACGAATGTTAATTATAATATTAATACATAATATATAGAATTAATATTAATCATAATGAACTTTTTTTATATTTATTGTTACTTAGAACTAAGGCTATGGCTAATACATTATACATAACGGTAGATATTTGTTAAGAAACTTGGCCAAATCATAGTTTTTAATATAATATATCATATAATTCAGGATTACAAATTGATACTAGTTGTTAGCTCGCAGTAGTTTGCAGTAATTCAACAGATTATTAATATCCTAATAGGTTTACAAGGGTTTTATTTTATTTTTTTTAAAAGCTGTGACGCTGCTCTTCAGCGTTGCCATTTATTTTTATAACATTTCATGATATATCAAAAAAAAAAAAAAATAAAAAGATTAATAAAAAAGATAAACAGATTAAGTCCCGCTGAGTTTCTTGCGCCGGTTCTTCTCAGGTCTGAGACATTAACTTTAGCGAACCGGTGGTAAATTAAATTGATTATTCGACGTTCAAAAAATGAAGCTTGTACTTCTTATTTTGAACAAAATTGTTTTGACTTTGACTTTGATTTAAAGTTAACTATTTATATAGCACTAAGCCACTTTATAATTTAAGAAAATTCAATTAAAAATCTTCAATTCTCGAATATTTGAAAACTGGAGCTCTTTAAACTGAGATAATTAGTATTTTTTATACATATCTATAGTATTATAATAAATAAAATGAAAATCGGTTTCTTCTATTATTATATAAGATGGACATGTTAAGAAGATGACTGATTAAAGTATAGTAAATAAGGCGTGAAACAAAAACGTGAGGCCGTCATGACGCAGTGGCGCAATATCTGCCTGTAAACGCGACGGATTCTGTGTTCGACTCCTCCGGCAACGAGGCAAAAGGGTCGATTTTTAAAAGTTTACAAAATTTTAGAAACAGAGTGTCTTGACACTAAGTATTTGTGGTTTTCTCTGTATTTACCCCTATGTACGTTATATATTGTGGAGCAAAATTTTAAAGAGATATATTAGGATTTTATTTAATTTTTTAGCTTCACGCTGTATCCCGCACATGGCAGGGTAGGCAGAGGAAACTGCAGGGACCGTGGGAACCTAGTGTTAAGACACTCCGTTGCTTAGTCCCTGCTTTCTCCGTCCGGCGGAAAGCGGCCGCCGTTTTCGAGGCATTGCGTGTTGAGTGGCGGAACTCAACGCCGCGCTTTGCCTAGTTTACCAGAGCGAGGAAAATGGAAATGGAAAAGTCCATCTTCCCCGACTGGGGATCGAACCCTAAAACCGTCGCGTTACAGGCAGACGTTGCGCCTCTGCAATGTAACCTTAAAATTAATTTATCGTATTATGAATAATATATACATTTAGGGGAAATAATAAGTTTCTTTTATAATTTTTGTTTTCAAATTTTTTGATTGAAATTTTCATAGAAATATCTGTGTGCTAATTGATAACGTATTGATAAAGTAATATGTTCTTATCAAGCTACATTGTCTGGGATTTTGACATCTTAACATGTCAGGTGACAAAAAACTCACTGCCAAAGTCTCGTAATGATTTTTTTTATTAAAAAAAAAATCTTTCACGCCATTTCCCGCACATACCAGGGTAAGCAGGGTAGCGAGGGTATATAGCATTAAGTCACTTTATAACTTTCTGTTCTATTTTGTCTTGTTGCCACAGCAAGGTAATGAAATTATAAATTTTACGTCAACTGAGAGTCGAACTCACAACCGTCGCGTAAACATTCGGCCAAAGTTACATAAATTTAAATGAAATATTTTGTAAATTAAATATACTGTTGTAACATTAGACAGCTAGTTTGTAAGGAAATTTACATTTGCTGCAGATTAAACTAGGCTGCGGCGTTGAGTTCCGCAAATGTCATGCACAAAAACGATCTTCACGTTCTTTCTACGCATAAATCTAATTTCTAGTATAACTAAAAGAATTTAGTATTTGTATCCAAGAAAAACAGTTGACTGAAGCGGAAATCGAAATTACGTCATTCCGTCGTCTAGCTTGATGATACATAGCATGAATTTCTATTATTATTATTTTTTTCTTTTACTTTCTATATATATATATATATATATATATATATATATATATATATATATATATATATATATATATATATATATATATATATATATATATATATATATATATATATATATATATATATATATATATATATATATATATATATATATATATATATATATATATATATATATATATATATATATATATATATATATATATATATATATATATATATATATATATATATATATATATATATATATATATATATATATATATATATATATATATATATATATATATATATATATATATATATATATATATATATATATATATATATATATATATATATATATATATATATATAAGAAATAAAATATACATAATATTTTATTTCTTATTTATTTTTTATTATATCTTCACGCTTTATCCCGTACACAGCAGGGTAGGCAGAGGGAAGGAACATAGTGTTAACACACTCCGTTCCCCGCTTTGCGTGTTAAATAGCAGAATTCAACGCCGAGCTTTGCCTATCGTGTCGCAGTCGCTAAGTCTCTACGCCACAACGGTCATCAATTTGTAATATATCATATTCGTATGAATCATTAAGATGTATTCCACATATTGATAACAAATAATTGTTTGTCGCGTAATTGTTATCATTGCTTATCTTATCACTTCGAGTGGTGTTAAGAGGATTATCGATAATATTACATGTTTAATTAATATATCAGATCGTGATCACGACAGTTAGTGGGTTCAATTCCAATTCCAAGTTTGAGTCAATTTAATGTCTTTGTTCTGGTAATATAGAGAGTTAATCTTTGTCATTAAACGGAATGAATGTGGGTAACGGTGTGTCTAAACACTTTTCTGGAGAGCTTACCCATACTTAGCGTTATATCATGATGTACATATATATGTAATTTGGAATATTAATATATAATATTACTATTACATAAATATATACATAACTTCATTCTTTCTCCCTATAGGGATATTCAGTCGCTGCGGTCCCTGCATACCTCTTTCGTCTCGTCCACTGTCATTAACCTTTTCATACATACTCTTCGGGAGTATATATATATATATATATATATATATATATATATATATATATATATATATATATATATATATATATATATATATATATATATATATATATATATATATATATATATATATATATATATAACTATATATAAAACTAGGTTTTATTTTAGTTCGTCTCTGGAATGATTCCAGAAGTTACAACTTTTTTTAAATCTATTAGTATAAAATGTATATAGATTTAAGATTACTTCTGAACTATATATTGTACAAGAGAATGGATATGAAATAACCCATCCTTCCCTCATAGGAATCGAATCATCAGATTGCCTTCATCTAATTCTAGATATAGGATATCCAATACATTGATTTTGGTTTTCAGCTCTTCCTTTCCTTTTTCTGCCAGCACTTTGCGTAATCGATATTACTCATAACGGAATTAATAGCCGATTACTTACAAATTATTATGAGTCATTTGATTAGATTTTTAACAATAAATAATAAAGGCCGGTTTTATCACTTGCTGATAAGATCACAGATACGTAGCAAGCATATTTTCTGTCAGCCAGATAAATTATAAACACAGGTTTCACAGGTCTTAGAAATGTCTAACATTAACTACCACCTAACTATCTGAAACTTAATTGGGACAGGTGAAACAGTCTTAATTGTTGTAATATTTAGGGTAAGATATCTAAACAATTTGTCAGTGCTAATATTAGTCTATTAATTTAAAAAACATTTATCAATCGTTGTAAAAACATTTTTCTTTTGAAACTTCTTTTATAGCAATATCCTTTTCAGTGCTATTTTCAATTTTTTAATTCAATTAATAAAATAACTCCCCTCATGGGCCACCATTGAGGACCGTCGTGACGCAGAGGCGCAACGTCTGCCTGTAACGCGGCTAACGCGACGGTTTCTGGGTTCGATCCCCAGTCGGGGAAGATGGATTTTTCTATTTCCATTTTCTTCGCTCTGGCAACTAAGGCAAAGCGCGGCGTTGAGTTCCGCCACTCAACACGCAATGCCTCGAAAACGGCGGAAAGTGGGGACGGAGTAAGCAGGGACTAAGTAACGGAGTGTCTTAACACTAGGTTCTAATAGTTCCTGCAGTTCCCTCTGCCTACCCTGCCATGTGCGGGATAAAGCGTGAAGCTAAAAAAAAAAAAAAAAAAAAAAAAAAAAAAAAAAAATAACTTTCAGTTCGGTTCTTTTGTTGTATGAAACTTTTTGACGTGACAACGTCTTAAAGTAGGTTGTGCGGCTCGGAGTCAAATATGAAAATGGTAACGTAACGATGTGTCAACTGTCACCGATCTATGATCGGTCCGCCGCGCGTATCACTTGACACATGTACAATGTTTTAGTAAACAAAATATATTTTCTATAGTTAAAATTTGTGCAATTTATACTATAATTATTATTCATATCAATAAATATTCTACCGAGAAAAAGACGTTGTCACGTAAAATTTTCGCCCGTAAAACCCACTTTACAGGCAACCATTTTTTGGCAATAAGGATAAGAATTGACAAGTGACATAATTCATTCGATATTATCAGAAAAGCATGGCTTATCAGCTATCATTGATTATTCACCATCGTGTGACTAAATACAGATAAAGCGAAATTTTCGTAGAAAATATTTTGACTGTAACAATACGATAAGACTTCGGTTGACTTTCGAAAATATTGTCGATACTACTGGACGAAGTTCACGTAAAAAGCATGAGTACTCCCCGGAGAGTGTATGAAGAGGTTAATGACAGTGGACGAGGCGAATGCAGGGACCGCGGCGTTTGGTGCTTCTTTCTCTCTGACTACCCCGCTAGGGATAAAGCGTGAAATTATGTATGTATGTATGTAAGCGTACAGTTTATGAATATAAATTCTATTCTAGTTTTGGCTAGAAGATGGGCCGCGGCGTTTAGTTCTGTCACTGAGTACGTCATGTCCTTATATGTCTAAACGCTAGACTCCTCCTGCTCAATGGGGCTACATATTTCGTGATAGCGCAATAACTAATCTAGCTATATACCTACAAGATAGATACAAGATAGATATACTTGATAAAAATTCAAATCGCGTCGGTTTGGGGGTTCGATTCTCACTTGAGGTCAATGGATTTTACATTTCCATTTTCCTCACTCATTCATTCACTCACTTCCTCCTAGCACGCAATGACTCGAAAATACAGAAAATACTACATACTATGCTATGAGTGGGAAGAAGCGTGAAGCTAACGAAAAAATAGCTAGTCATAAATAAGAGGCAGGTTTAAAATAAATGAATTATCTTATGACTTATAAATTTATATCATCACACTAGTTCATTACACGAACTACATCACACACACGTATATATATATATGTATAAAATAAATACAATAAACGCGTCATTAGTGTTTATGAAAACTAAAAGTATTGTTTTGACTGTTGAATTCCTTAGGTGTGTTTACAAATATGTTGCAGTCTATTTGTGAAATGTAAGAAAATGTAAACACATTTGACATTAGATGAAACAAATATTATATATTTTTTTTTAGCTTCACGCTTTATCCCGCACATGGCAGGGTAGGCAGAGTGAACTGCAGGAAACATACGAACCTAGTCTTAAGACACTCCGTTGCTTAGTTCCTGCTTTCTGCGTCCCCGCTTTCTGCCTTTTTTCGAGGCATTGCGTGTTGAGTGGCGGAACTCAACGCCGCGCTTTGTCTAGTTTCTAGAGCGAAGAAAATGGACATGGATTTTAATCCATCTTCCCCGAGTGGGAATCGAACCCTCAAACCGTCGCGTTTACAGGCAGATGCTTACGCCTCTGCGCCACGACGGTCCTCAAATAATATACTTACAATAAAATATATAATTAATGTAACAATAATTAAACTTACATTTATTATTTATTGTTATTGTACTTATATAAAGACATTGATATTGTAAAAGATATGACTAATCTATATCATCATTATTTTTTAATGGAATAAAAGCAATAAAGCAAAAACGACCGTCGTGACGCAGAGGCGTAAGCGTCTGCCTGTAAACGCGACGGTCTGTGGGTTTGATTCTCACTCGGGGAAGATGGTTTTTTCTATTTCCGTTTTCTTCGCTCTGGAAACTAGGCAAAGTGCGGCGTTGAGTTCCCCTACTCAACACGCAATGTCACGAAAAAGGCGGAATGTGGGGACAGAGAAAACAGGGACTAAGGAACGGAGTGTCTTAACACTAGGTTCATATGGTTCATGCAGTTCCCTCTGCCTATCCTGCAATATGTGGGATAAAGCGTGATTTTAAAAAAAGTTATACATGTTATGATAAAAGGGTAGTTTTTTTACTGTTAATACAATGCCATCTATAGGTAGGTTACTTAAAATCTTTCACGAAAACCAATGTCGTTGAAAGAGCTTCACACTTTATCTCGCTCATATCATAGTAGGCAGAGAAAACTGCAGTAATTGTGGGAACCTAGTGTTGTGATACTATATACTACATTCTCCGTGTTCCGACAGCTGGAAGAGGCTTAAATCCCTCATTTAAGCCTCTTCCAGCTGTCGGAACACGGAGAATGTAGTATATAGTATCACAACACTAGGCTGATAAAGTCAAACTGCTTAGAGTACTAAAGAATGAATAATTTTGTCGTGTATAACTTAATATCTAAATAAATACAATACTTATAGTCTTGGCGTTCAGTGCGGTTTTCCAATAAAAAAATAAATAAAAAATATTATTACAGTATTTTAATTACATCGATTACTTGCAAGTGAATATTATGTAATTGCAAAAAACATTCACATATATATATATATATATATATATATATATATATATATATATATATATATATATATATATATATATATATATATATATATATATATATACATATATACATATATATATATACATATATATATATATATATATATATATATATATATATATATATATATATATATATATATATATATATATATATATATATATATATATATATATATATATATATATATAATATAAATAAGTGTTAACGTTGAATAAGGTATCAGAAAGACGTAGAAATGTAAAATTTTAAATTTTAAGCTTTAAGTGCTAATTAATAATAAAACGCCTCGAAAAAGGCGGAAAGCGGGGACGGAGAAAGCAGGGACTAAACAACGGAGTCCCTGCAGTTCCCTCTGCCTACCTTGCCATGTGCGGGATAAAGCGTGAAGCTAATAATGAAATAAATAAGAAAAGATTTGAACACTATATGTAATATGGGATATAACTTGTTAAAGATATATATAAATATACATGGTCCTAATAAACTTTCGCGCATGATAAACCTTGAGGTCTATCTAAATATGATAAAAAAATAAAACATATATATAGTTTACGCTTACATTTTTTACCATCAGTCCTGTCATCCCTTCGGGAACCTGTCAAGGGTTGGGTGGACAACTGGAACGGACCCAACGGTATAATAGCGGCGGTCGGCAAAGGCGTGTTCCGCACGATGCTGGGCACCGGCACGAGGGTAGCGGATTTGGTTCCCGTCGACACAGTCATCAATTTGATGATCGTGTGCGCTTGGCGGACTCATTTGAGACGGTAAGTTTTATAGAAAATCGTTCTTAAGCCAAACAAGTGTTTTATTTTTGACTCTTAGGAAAGTTCTGAGATTATGAGATTGTGTTGTTTCCCCCATTCACTGTAAATAAATCAATATTTTCACTAGTTTTACACATTTAAAGAAAGATACTTTAGTCCGTTTTAGACTGCTACCGTGCGAAAGTCAGTTTTTGTCTGATATGAAAACTTAAGTGTTATATGGTCTACGTTGACGCAACTTACTAGTAAATAGTTATAAACTCTAAATTTTTGTAATTTCTATAGTATTTCTTTTTAATTTTTCAGGGGAGACGGCGTAGTAGTGTACAACTGTTGCACCGGACGGCAGAACCCGATCACGTGGCAGCGTTTCGTCAAAACCAGCTTCAAATATATGAGAAAACATCCTTTTAGTAAGTTTTTTAAATATTATTGACACTATTTCTCGCTTCGCTTCTATATAGAAGCGGTTTATAGAGAGAACTTAGTGTTAAGACACTCTATATACCCACTATTTGCACAATTCTGAGATATTGTGTATGCAATAATAGCTGGACTCCTAAATTTGCCAAAGTTGAGAAATTAATTGCAATTTTATAATGTAATCACAAGTTTGAAATACACGGTTTCTCTCTGCAAGCTCTGCCTATACTGCTAATTAAAATGAAATTAAACGTGAACCTGAAAAATAACTAGTTTATATATTTTTTAATCAATTGACGTATGTATAGAATTGTACATATCTTAATTGTGACCACAGATAATGTAAAAAATAAATAAAATTGAAGAATTTGTCATTAATTCTTCATTCGATTGAAGTTTTTACATTATTTTAAAAATCATTTCAAAATTTATTGAAAGAGTTGTAACATTGTTATCCAGGTGAAGTAGTGTGGTACCCCGGCGGAGACATCACTAGCAACCGTTTGAAACACAACACTCTGGCTCTCCTCCAGCACAGAGCTCCGGCAGTCTTTATCGACTTCGTCTCCAAGTTGTCTGGGAATAAGCCTATGTGAGTAGAGTATTTTTGATATATTTAAAGTTTTTTAGAGGCTAAAACTACTACTTTCCTGCCTTACCCTCAAAATGAACTAACGCTAATATTATGAGTTCCATAGCGTATAAGGGGTTTTCCATTAAGGGCGCTTGATCTTTTAAAAGCAAAAAAAAAATACATGTAGGAGAGATATTTGCGTTTTTTTTTATTTGGAAGGTCTATCGACCCCATTATGTATGGAATATGACATCATTCAAATGACCGCCACAGCTTCGGTGCACTTTTGCTGGTGCGTTCGCTTGGCGCACAAATCGGGCTGTATTTGATCGACGGCGTGGCGTATGTTGACTTTGAGGGCATCGGTGGTTTGCGGCTTGTTGGCATAGACCTGCGACTTAAGAAAACCCCACAAGAAAAAGTCCAGCAAGGTCAAATCGCACGATCTCGGTGGCCAGTTCATGTAGCCTCCGCGCGAGATGACCATGTCCAGAAATTTCTCGTGCAGAACTTCCATCGTAGCGTGTGCTGTGTGGCACGTAGCGCCGTCCTGTTAAAACCACATGTTGTCCAGCTCCATATTCTCGATTTCAGGCCAAAAGAAGTTCGTTGTCATCGACCGGTATCGCTCACCATTGACGGTGACGGCCACACCATTATCGTTTTCGAAAAAATACGGGACCAATCACGCCTCCGGCCCAAAATCTGCACCAAACAGTCACTTTCTGCGAGTGCATTGCCACTTGGTGAACCTCGTGTGGATTGGTCTCGTCCCAAGCACGGCAATTTTGCTTGTTGACATAGCCATTCATCCAAAAATGCGCCTCGTCGCTGAAGATGATTTTTTTGCCAAAATCAGCATCAAATTCCAACTGCTCTAATGCCCAGTCAGCGAGAACACGGCGCTGTCTATGGTCATTAACCTTGAGCTCTTGGGTCAGCTGGATCTTGTACGGGTGCAGGCTCAAGTCACAACGTAAAATTCGCCAAGTTGTCGTCTGCGAAAGGCCGAGTTCCTGTGCGCGACGCGGAATTGACTGCCGCGGGTTTTCGAGGACACTGTCGCGCACAGCGGCGATATTCTCGGCAGATCTCGCGTTACGTTGACGCACGGGAACCGTCTGATTGTTAACTGACCCGATTGACTTTGACCCGAATTCGTCCACCAATCGACGGATAGTCAACTCGGCAGGACGATCATCGCGACCGTAAAACGGGCGAAGTGCGCGGAACGTTGCTCGAACTGAAGACCCATTTTCATAAAACAATTTTATGATTTGCACGTGCTGCTCGACACTGTAATGGTGGCTTGGGAGGACGGAATGAATATAACACACTGCATTTGACAGCTGTCACTCAAACAACATGGCCGCAATCAGCTGTCAAAGTTCAAGCGTCCCTATTGGAAAACCCTATATATTTAATTAATAAAAATACAATAAGCTGGCTAGTATACTTGTTTTCCGAATCTCTTCCAATTTTTAGTAAAAGAAAGTTATACGTCACTTCGATCTGCAATTATCTCAGTTTATATTATCTCAGTTTTCAGGCATTGCTGATATTCCACTCAGCATCAATATTCGTAGAATTGCTGGATTCAAGTTAACACTTGGCAACTTCAGCCGGCCCGCATTTCCGCCGTTACGCACAGAGAATGACATCCTCGTGCATACGGCCAAAGAGAAAGCCGACCTCCTAGGGAACTCTCTTCGCCTTTGATGACCAAGGCAAGATACCGCCGACAATCCCGAAATGGTTGAGCTCAATTCCAGACATTAAGTTCAGTTAAAAAGCTGTTCGGCGAGCCCTCTCTTTTTTGGAGAGGTCACACAAGTCGAGTGGACCTGATGGTATTTCTCCTCTAGTGCTCTGCGCTCCTGAGTTGACACCGGAACTAACGCGTCTATTTCGGCTTTCCTATTCAATCAGCGTAGTCCCGAACTCGTGGAAGAGCGCTCTGATCCACCTGATCCCGAAGAAAGGTGATAGCTCGAATCTGGCGAACTATAGGCCTATCGCTATCACCACTCTGCTCTCCAAAGTTATAGAGAGTTTAATAAACAGCCAGCTCTTGGTTTATCTAGAGGATCACCAGTTGATCAACGACTGCCAATATGGCTTTCGCCATGGTCGTTCAACTGGTGATCTTTTAGTTTACCTTACTCACCGTTGGGCTGCAGCTGTCGAAAGCGAAGGAGAAGGCCTGACAGTTAGTCTACATATGGCGAAAGCCTTTGATCGTGTGTAGCATAGAGCACTCTTAGCAAAACTTCCATCGTATGGGCTTTCCGAGAATTTGTGCAAGTGGGTCGCTAACTTTCTTACCGGGCGTAGCATTAAAGTCGCTGTCGACGTTTTTTGCTCTGATTATTTTCCCTTAAATGCCGGCGTCCTCCAAGGCTGTGTGCTGTCCCCCACGCTTTTCCTTGTGCATATCAATGACATCTTAGAAGATTCTAACATTCGTTGCTATGCTGATGATAGTACTGTGGACGCCGCATACTCCGGCCGTGCAGGTCTTTCTCGAGAAAACGTCGACGATTGCCGAATGAAACTTGTGTCTTCTATTGATACTCCCTCAATAATGTCTCATTATGGGGTGAAAGGAATCTCAAGCTTGCGCGTTAACCACTTAAAAAAATCCTTTTGTCGTGTCACCAGTATTTGAAAACACTTCTCTTAAAGCCTCGCCTATTATTCAGCTATCGCTCAGCGTTTCGAATGACTGTCAGTATTGCGATCATTTGGATAGCAAGAAACTGGGTGTCATCGGAAAAGCGAGACAGTACTTCACGCCTGCACACCGATTGGCTCTGTAAAGAACCCAGGTTCGGCCTCACATGGATTGTTGGAGTATTGTTCACATCTCTGGTCTGGTGCACCCCAGTATCAACTTGAATCATTTGATCGTATACAACGTAGAGTCGTTCGTTGGGAACCCAATCATCTGTGAAAGGCTAGACACTTTGGCGCTGCGTAAAGACGTTTCCTCGCTGTGCGTTCTCTACCGCTTATACCATGGGGAGTGTTTTGGAGAACTGTTTGATCTGGTGTCTGCCGCTGAATTCACCAACTGTACAGTACGACACGAATTAAAGTATCATCCCCACCATCTCGACACGTGAAACTCCACTACTGTGCGGTTCCGTAGGAACTTTTTTCCACGTACCACACTACTGTGGAACAGCCAACCTGAGGCAGTGTTTCCAGATCGATACGACATAGGTACCTTCAAAAAGTGCGTCTACCTCCATCTTAAAGGCTGGCAACGCTCTTGTAACACCTCTGCTGTTACATAGAGCCGTGGGCGTCGGTGATCACTTACCATCAGATGACCCGACCCCTCGTTTGCGTTGTCCTTCCCATAAAAAAAATCCTTATCAAAAATAATATAGGATACTGTTTAGCTTTTTTCTTTTAACTTTCACCGATTTAAACTGTATACTATAAACTTTTTCTTCCTTTACTATTAAAATAATTGTTCTAACAGGATGATGCGAGTACAAAACAAACTAGAAAAAGCTTCGGCTTGTCTCGAATATTTCACAACACGCCAATGGGCGTTCGCCGATGACAATGTGCAAGAGCTCTGTACATACCTATCTCCTGAAGATAAGAAAACATTCGACTTCGACGTGACAAACATAGACTGGGACGCTTACATAGAGTCCTACGTGTTGGGCATAAGGAGGTTTCTCTTTAAGGAGAGCCCGGAAACGTTGCCCAAGTCCAGGAAGTTACTTTGGAGGTTAGTTTTTGGTGTTTCATTTTTTTTGTTTGACCAATATAATATAGTACTTTTTGGATATATTTTTATAGCGTATAGAATTTTGTATAGATTTAATTATTTTTAGCCTTCACGACCATAATCTAATTAGTTTTGTAGTTATTTTTAACTATAACACCAAAAGTGATAAATTGGTAATGAAAAAAATATTTTTAAATTTGTATTTAGCTCACAACTGATGCAAAAAGATATAAAATTTCGCTTTTGATACATATATTTAATATTTCATTTAGACTAACAAATAATGTGAATCTCTTTTCATTTTTCAGGTTACGCATAGTTCACATCCTAACCCAAGTGGTGACAGTCTTCTTCCTTTGGCGATTTTTGTTTAGTCGTTCAAACGCGTTACGAAGTATTTGGCGTCGGATCATCGACTTCTTAACGCGAGCCGCAAGACTGTTGGCCATCGCCTGATGATGTAAAAACACTTTTAAACATCACACAACTAGGAACGCTTCCGAAAAATCCTCTTTTGACGTTTCTTCCTTTCACGCTGACGTTGATGGCGTAAACACCAATAGTTAAGTTTAGTTCGTTTAAGCTTCACGAAGCTGTTGGATCGCTTCGCCGTTTACATTTTGACTGCAAGCTGCCACTTTGACTTTGACAGTGACATATGTCAAACTGACAGAGAAATGTCAATTTGGCTTCTGTCACTTGGTGTCGCAATATCGACAGCGTCGTCTCTCAAGATTACCATTAAGAAGCGCGTTCCGATTAACGAGTGGTAGGCGTTAGTTTTTTAATAAAATGTTAATAATTCCGTACGTTTTGTATCACAGCTCAATAATTTACCAGAAATGATAAAGTTCAAATTTCATAGTTATAATGTATTATGGCGCAATGACCGCTATCGATGAAACAACTTAGATAATTAAACTGCCTTATTTTAAAACGCGTATTAGTACAAATGGCGACCCTGTGTATCGTTTGTTAGTACGAAAGGGCTGACTTTGTTCAATTAATCGCATGTTAAAGACGAAATATTCGATCTAACGTTTTTCTTAATAGGAATGGTAAATAGAGAGAAATCGTTTTAATACTTTGTCAGCGGTTATAGCTAGTTGTTTTAACATACTGTGGGTATTTTTTTAACTATTTAGTGAGTAGCAAAAATCTTCCAATCCCGCCATTTTTTCTCTTCGAAATTCGAATGATTCTAGAAGACTTAAATTTAACATTGCTAGTGTAAAGTTAGAAAATTTATTTATAATGAAAATGTTAGTGAAATTTTTCAGCGATTCTTTTTCTATGAATTGGAAACAAACGCTCAAAATTTAGCAGTTAAAGTGTTATGAAATAATTAATGATTCCAAATGTTATTGTTTGTATATAAATTCGGCAAGTAGAAGAAAATAGATAAAATTTTATGTGTGTTTTTTAATGTGGCGACACTGAATAAAAATCGCTTATACAATTTTGTGTGAATTCTGAGCGATTATATGGTCTTTGCATTCGGGATGAAGCGAGAATATGTTTTATTGCGTAGCTTTAGATTTCTTTATTCAAAGAAATTGTAAGGATACAGATAGAATTTGAAACATTTATTTTGATGAAATATTCCATCATTGAAATATGAAAACTTGTGAAAATGGATAATATTCAATATTAATATACCAAATGGGGCCCATTTTAAATTTCAAATATTACCATTCGTAATAATAAACTTTTTGGCTCCAATTTCTTGATATTATTAACGCCATTGTTAAAACAATGCTCTCGTTTTTAACAGAATAATGTTATAACTAATCAAGATAAACGTTGTAATAAATCACAACTTTATTTATTATTTATCATTAATAGTTGTCACTATAAATATTTTGACATTAGACATTAAATACGTTTCGCGCCATTTTCTTTAATTTCGTTCCATTTCATGACGCTTCCTTAGTAATAGTTACTTAGTAAGATATTTATTTTGTTTTTAAAAAATAATAATTTATTGATTTCTATTTCATTTATTTCAATTTAACGCTAGAGATAATTCAATAATTAAATATTTTAGGCGAAATCATAACTAATATATTATAAAATGGGAGTTTTTGGTAAAAACAGATTAAATAAGAGGTTAAGCTTGTTTAAATTTTTTCATATCACTTCCATTACGGTGGTTGTAAAGTTTTGAAACTGAAAACCTCATTTTCCAAGAGTACTTCTCTAGTCTTCCTTTTTTATTCGATTTACCATTTTCTCGATGATATTGTTATGAAATGCTGCTCATTATGTTTACTGTTACATACTGTAGTTTAGTTAAAAAAATATGGTTTTTGTTGCAATATTTAATTATTTTCACCCAATTTACGTATTGGCTTCCAGAGAATAATAATGTAGACAGTAACAGCCTATAAAACTCATTGTATGTTATATGCTTTATAATATCTGTGTGCTTAAAGTTAAGCATCTTAGTTGTAATTAATTCTGTTCTTGTATTCTAAGCCACTATTTTTTTATAAAATTGTCATTAAAAATGTTAATTGAGTATTTCATAATAATATCGTTAAAGCTTCCATTATTTCGTTAGGGGGTATAAATTTTCCATTTCAATCGTAACTAGACATGGATATATATTATCTATAGTTGGAAGGTCACGTGGCCATAGGTTTTTGTCAGTTAGTGAATCTAGATGTATTCGGGAGAAATTGAATATCTTGAAAGTTGTTACTTCAATGTGAAATACCCACACAATATTGTAAGCTCTACTGTTAAGTAATGCCTAAGTTCTTTGTGATTTTTAACCAAATGTTATGGAATTTAGGATATGCGATAACCGAAATTGATAATAAATGAGGTTTTGTTTCAAATAATGAGCGTAATAAAATGGCGTTTCTATGTGATGATATTTTGACATTGTTTTTTTTAAGTCGTCCTCCATTCCATAGCATTGGTTTCTACTTAATAAGTCTAACGCATGCTTTCAATCTCGGACTGTCGCGGTGTCTATAGTTTTATATCCGCAACGCGTACACAAACTTAGCTGCCATTAATTTTAATCGATTTTCAAGGATTTCATCGATTTTGGAGCGATTGTACTCTTCACATTTTCGAGCTTCCGGTTTGGTTGTATTCTCTCTCTTATATCTCTCTCTCTCACTAAAATTACTGCCAGTGTTGCCAGTTTTTGTTGATTTTTGCATATTTAACTTTGAGACCGGAAGTTTTGAATAGAAATATGAAGAAACCAGTGTTATATAATTATTAAGTTATTGTTATACGTTTTTGCAAGTTTAAACGTCCCGAGATAAATCGCATCGCGCTTGGTCGTAGTAACCGATAGTGTATAATAAATGATTCCTAAATGCGACGAGTTTGTAATTTCTTTTCTCGCTTGTAAGTATATATGTAAATTTTGAAAAAAAAAAACTAACTATTAAAAAAATTACGTCTTTCAGTTTGTTCTAGTTATGCCTTTTTGTATTGCGAGAGCGAGCGGTTACTGTTATGTATGTATATAGAATTTAGTTACCTCAAGGATCTAATGAAGCGGAATTATGTTCGTTTTCGTGTGTAGTTTCTTGGAGTGTTACGACGGTTTCTTGACGGATGGACGCGTTTTTTTTTTGCTATAAAAATGTAACACAATACTTATAAATACAATACAAAGTATAAATGTAACATAAGTTATAATCTGTGTAAATCAATTATACGTCAGTGTTGCCATTGTACGCCAAAACAAGATGGCGCGCGTTCGTTCGGAAACCGTTTGAGGATATGCTTTAATATAAACTTTATTTCGCTTAGACGCCAGCGATTTATAATAATATAATGGGAATCCGTAAAATGGAATGTTAACTTAGTAACGAGTGGAGTCATGCTCAATGTTCGATAGTCCACGTCTCGATTTAGTTAGGCCTAAGCAACGGCCTTTACATATAAAATATTTAAATTTAACTTCTTAAATCGTCAATTTTAAACAAGTTTGATTTTTCTATAGATAATTTAAAATTGCAATAGCTAATAAATAAAATATGGCAACATTTAATAATGTTAGAGTGAGACAGCACTGCCTAGCTAGAACGGGACGGGGATAGTCCGAAGGCAGCCAACGTGTCTCGGTGATAGGAAGGTATATACATGGGGGGTTAATTTATTATTCCATATATATTAAAATAAAAGGATGTAAAGTTTCATATGTTTTATTTTGTACCCTAATATATAAATGGTAAATTGTATTCACACCATCGTAGCGCTGTGGCACTGACTACTCGATAGTTGCGGGTTCGACTTCAACTCAGAAGAATAAAAGGAAATTTGGATATGCTTGATTAGATCCGTGTGTTCGTAAAATTTTGAGAGTAACGGGTACAAATCTTGTTAACTTAAAAATTTATTCGGATCCAGTAATTTATTTTGTATTGTTGTAGTGGAATAAAAGTTGCAATAAATAAAGAAATATTTTTATTTCCTCTGTCTAAGGAAGACCAAGCGCGGCGTTAAATTACGCCGCTTGACTCGATATGAGAAATATTTGTTGTTGAATTGTGTAAAATGGTTTTGAATATGTTATCACTATTATATAGAATACAACTAGGAAGCTAAAAATATTTTACTTTAGTGGTGAATAGAGTCAACAGGCAATAAAAATGTATGAAACATAGAACCATAGAAAAAGGATTAGCCAAAAGTTACATTTTTTTGTTTTAAGACCAAGTTAATTCAATAAGTAAAATTGTATAAATATTTTTGCTTTATACTTTATAGAGTTTTATTTGACCTTAAGAACTCTTTAAGTTATTCGTTCTGCGAACTCCTCTAAAGAAACCAATTGGCTGTATATGATAAAATTTTACTTGCTTAACGTACAAATAGAGCTTTTCTTGTTGTTTATAGCTTCGCGCATTATCTTCCACATAGCAGGTGACGAAACCTTAGGAACCTATTATTAAGACATCCGCTCCTTGCCTTCCGCCTTTTTGAAACATTGCGTGTTGAGTGGAGAAATTCAACGTCGCGCTTTGCCCAGTAACCAGAGCGTCAAATCCGTTTTCCTAAGTGGGAATCGAACCCACAAACTGTGATATTTACAGCTACGCCTCAGCGCCACAAAAGTTGTCTTGTTTATTAACACCTTAACCGTAACCTAACATCTCGATGTTAGAACCACAAGTGAACCAAATGGCTTTTCTTCGTCTTCGTTCGGATGGATAGTATGCTATTGGCCCTGCGGCCTCTACAGCATCACCTTGGCGTGGGGAGGCCGAGCTAAAAAAAGCTCCGACATTGGCTTGGCTACCACGGAGTGGCACCAACAAATAAGAGCACAGTGCCGCAAGGGCGTCTCCTGCGAGACTCGGACCATGCTTGCGTACACTGTTTGTAGTGGTGGTTATTCCCTACTGGGTAGGGCACTTGACGCCCTTTTGGAGTTTATTTTTGGACTCCGCCTGCGCCGAGGTGCGGTCGGGTCACTGAAAAGTAAAGACCTCGTCTTCACCGGCGGGGACGGTGTGAGTAACGTGTGCGTCTACGAAAGTGTATAGGTGCGTCTACGAAAGTGTATAGGTGCGTCTACGAAAGTGTATAGGTGCGTCTACGAAAGTGTATAGTGCGTCTACGAAAGTGTATAGTACCAAATGGCAAACAACTTAGCATTTTATCGCACAGTCACAGACAGTACCTGTCAGACTGGCGCTTAATGAGAGTGTATAAATTAACCAGCGACCTGCAGTGCAGTGCTGACGCTAAAAATACTAAAGGATACCTTTAATTATAATATTTTCTGAGATTACAAAGGTTAATGTGAAAGATATCTCATAAAAAAATAAAAATAAAAGTATTCTTCTACTATTTTGTGTATGTGTAAACCTCATCAAAATCCGTTGCGAAATTTTCTTCTTCTTCTTCTTCTTCTCTTTATTAATGGCGTTTCGAGCAGCGAAATTTTCAATAACGTAAGCATACTTGACAGCTATGGCAGTTAGATGACAGTGATGGCGGAATGACAGCGGAAAGCGACTTTTGTTTTATAATATACAGTAATCAAAATAAAAATACTATTTATTCGATTAGGCGAATACATATATAATATTTTGAATGGACATACATTAAAACGTCATTAGTATCAGTCCTACAGGTTAATAATAGTCATGATTACATCCCCCTTCGATACAAATAAAACAATTAATTTAATTTTAAATATTTATTTAAATAATTTAAAATATGTATTAGTGCATCTGTGCAATAACATAATTATATAAAATTTACTAAATCTTTTAGAAACAAGATAATTTATTTTAATCTGTAATGACGCCTCCTGTAGCAACTTCCTCCTTTTTAGGCAGTTTACTTTCGTAATCTTGTTCTTCGCATCTAAGTAATAAATGAAAGAAAAAAGGAAATATTATTCTAATGTAAAATTATAAGCAATGTGAATTTTATACGGGATGCATGATATAGGGTATATTATGTCAGTGATTTTTAGCTATTAAGTAAACATATATAGCTTAAAAACGATGGCAATGTCTTAACAATTGTATGGAAAGAGGAAAACGGAGTGTCGTAACACTAGTATTTGATTACTCACTTCTCCAATGGTGGACACATGAAATGCCTTATATTCCTCGGCATGAACATGTCGGCTTGCACTATACACACGTCTAGCGCATAGTCGCGGAACTCCCGTATAATGGCAGAGTCTACTGGAGGACCTATTCCTGGTACTGCATATACTTGGATTATCTGGTAGATAAATGAAAAATATACTGAAAATCATTAATCGAATGTATGAAATTATTTAGGCTATCGTGGTACAGACGTTCAATGTATGAGTGCAACTAACATAGTTGTAAATTCGATTCCTAGTTATAGAAAATTATTTTTATTTTCCTTTCTCTGGTTAAAAGACAAAACACAGCGTTGAGTTGCGCATACGACGCACCTTGCCTTCACTATTATATGCTAAAACACCTACTCCTACGCTACGCTCATACGCTAAAACATATACATGTATATATATATATATATATATATATATATATATATATATAATACAAAAGTACTAAATCCATCTTAGGAAGTATACTATTCATCATATTATTTTTAATAACATAAGTTGTATATCTTAATAACAAAACAATTAAAATTGAAGGTATAAGAAAAAAAATAATCACTTTTAGCGAGAAAAGCCACGGAATATAACTGGTTAATGCTATAACTGGTTAATAATTAATAATTCCATGCATTCTGGTAAAGAAGATATAGATAATATCTTTGGGGATATAAATAATAATATATATTGTAAATTTGCTTATATAAGAAATAGCCGATTTATAAATTGAAACATTAATAAAAAACGTTTTGGTCTCACTATTTATAGGATATGATTGTCATTGACAAATAATGAGGTAGGAGTTGTATTAAAAAGTTTTAAAAAAGAATATAAAAAATATTCAATTTAAAACATATAGAGTTACAAAGTTTTCTAATAGAGATCGCAACCAAGAATATGCATGTACACGAATTACGCTGAAGTGCTTTTCAGAAAAATTGTAATAGATATATGAAAAAAGATTACATTGTATTAATTGTTGTATGGTTAAATAACGTCAAAAAGGCCTTTCTACTATCTCTTTCAGGTAAACGAGAACAGTAATATGTACGAGAGAACAAAACTTCCAGTGTAAGACCCAAAATTGAAAGTCTTCACGAAAACACACTCATTACTAATTATTTAACAGCGACCAACTATTTTAACTGATTAGAAAATATATTAAATTAAATTGCAGACAAACTCAATTTATACAAGGATACTCGTATATGGACTAGGTACATGTAGTGCAGTATATTGCATATATTGATATTGCATATAACAGCTGAAACACTTACATCTGGTATAGGCTCTTCTTCCTCCTCCACCTCCTCCACTTCCGGTACAATCACATCCATATTCTCATCTAGGAAATTCTCCAAAATTTCACGTATCATTTCCACTTCTTCGGGCTTGGCCTGAAATATAAGAAGAGTTTTTATGAAAATCAAATTATTATAATACCTTTAATTTTTTTTTTGTTTCACGTATATATCTATCCCACACATGGCAAAGTCTGTAGACGGAGGCGTACGAATCTAGTGTTAAGTACCTCTGTTCATCACTTTCCGTCTTTCGAGGCAATACGTGTTGAGTAGCAAAGCTAAACGCCGCGCTTTATCTTTTTACCAAAGCGAAGAAAATGAAAATCATTTAATAGACAAGTCATTATGATAAAGATCAACTTAGAGAAGTTTTTTAAGGTATCCATCCAACACCGTCATTTGTCCACCAGAATGAAAGAAATAGTTTAAATATAATCACTACCCCGGATCTCTGTGTGGGAATCGAACCCTCAAACCGTCGCGTTTACAGGCAGACGCTTACGCCTCTGCGCCGTGACAGTTCTCATGTTTACACTGTATGTATTATATAATTTAGGCAGACATTAAGGTACTATATGAGATATTCTAAAACTTAAATATTTTATTAACGAAAACTTGTACTAAAGAGCCATTTTAGAACACAAAAAGATAAAATAAACTATATTGACACATACCTAATGATCTCATAAAAGAATCTTATGAAAGGTGCTATTTTATGATCTTTTTAAATTTAGCTAGCTATAAATCAGTAATGTCATTCAATTGTTGCTTTTTTCCACTATACCAATTTTTTTTCCGTTGTCGTTCCTTACCTTCTTCCTCTTCAGATCAGGATCCGGCAGTATCGCAATCTGTTCATTGATATAGTCCATAATCTCTTTCTCTATGTTGCCTACTATAAACTCTCCGCTTGTTGTCGACATTTGACGACCCGCCACCATACCTGATACAAAGATATTAACGAGGAATTTCAGATCGTTTTTTAAATATAAGTTATAGTCCTCAATTTTGTTTGTGCAGATTATATAACGTAGGGGCCCGTTTCCTCCCGCTCTCATAGATATTTCAGGGAAATCTCAGTTTTATAAACATAATCTATAACCCTCAGTTTAATAAACATATGTTTCTAAATTGCCTGAATTCTAAATACATATAACATAATAGTTTGTCTTACATATGTTTTGTATAGTTTATATATAATATATTTATATTATTTATCAAATGAACCACAAATCAATATTATTTTTGATTACTTTCATTATTTTCAATGCATATTTATTAGGTTGAGACAAGGCCGCGGATTTTATCAAATTCAGTTCAAGATAACTCTACGTTGCTTAAAAGCTAAAATTTTACAATTAAGTATCCTATGTCAAACTGAACAAGAAAATGAACTCCTCGAAATTAGACACAGGGGAAATAATAAAAGATTTTACTTGAAATGCCTACAATGTGTTATTTAATGAAAAGAATTAAATAATAAATGAAATTCTAACCAAGATCATAATTAGCCGATTTAAATCTATCCACAATAATTGCTATTTCTTCAAAAGTCTGCTCCAAATCAATCAGGCGTTCTTCTCTTGATTCATAACACTATTGTAATTAAATATTTTTTAAATTCTATCAAATTATATAAATATACGCTTATTAGTATTAAATTTGATGATATGATTTAAAATTATTTACAATTTAAAATTGTGTACAAGTCCCCATATACCTCATACTTGAAAATAGTTTTAAAACATGTATAGGCATAGTATTTTTATAAGCAATAAAGTAGCTAAATTAACTTTAAAGAGAAATTCAAAAGTACTCACAAAATTTTTCAATAAAAAATATAAATTTGGTAGTACTTTTTTGGCTAAAAAACCTTGAGCCTAGGTCGGCAGAAATTTTGAGGCAGAACCTAAATTATTTTGGCTATCTTGCAGAAAAATTAAATATTCTCATATAAGTGTTCCATAACAAATATACTCCCATCTAGTTACAATACCGGAAAACGTCACCAGCTGATGTTTCACTTATTTAAAAAGAACAACAGTTTAAAAAATTGAAAACTTTGATACGACTCCTTTTTATTTTTACTAAACGCGCCACTTTCTCGCTTTTTTTTCTTTAATATATTAATATAACATAAGATATATATTCTCTCTGACTACCCCGCTAGGGATAGAGCGCGAAGCTATGTATGTATGTATGTATAGGATATACAAATCCTACCTATACTGTTGGAGGCTAACTTAAGACAATATCTCTCCCTCTCTATTTCTCTCTCTCTCTCTCTCTAAATTAATGCCTATAACTCATATAAGTACTTAAAACCACTATCAAAACTTAACTTACTACAATAAAACTAAACTGATCAACAATATAACATAATATCAATACTTTATCGACAAACGCTTTAATTTTTTCAGCTTCAGATATTTTTTCTTCTTCTTCCTTGAGTAGTTCGTCGTCTCCCACAAACTCTGTTTCTTCATTTTCAACTATTAATTCACTTTTGGGTTCACCTGTAGTATTTTTATCAGTAATATTTGCACTAGGCTATTCATTACAACGATTAATACGTTATTATGTACGTCCGCCTGGGATTATACGTATGATTATACGTATGTTACGCTTTTCCCGCAGAATAAATTGAAACTAGTGTTATGACTCTTTGTTTTATGCGTTTCCCCACTCCCTAGACAATTTACAAGAAATTAAGCTTTTCTTGTTACCAGAGTGATGTAAATTAAAAAAATACAATAATACCGAACTGGAATCTAACCCACAACCGTCGTAATATACGCTTCAAACTAAATACAGTAAAACATATATGTATATACAAATATATAACCGAATATTTCGTATGGTAGTTCATTGTCATCTTCATCCACTACAATAATTTCAATTTCTTTCTTTTGCTCTTGTTTCACTTCTTTTGGCTTTTTAACACCTAAATTTAAAAAAATATTTTGAAACACTTAAAGGCTTAAAAAAGTGGTTTTTAATATTAATCCAGAGGACCGTCGAGGCGCAGAGGCGTAAGCGTAAACGCGACGGTTTGAGGGTTCAATTCCTACTCGAGGAAGATGGATTTTTCTATTTCCATTTTCTTCGCTCTGGAAACTAGGCAAAGCGCGCCGTTGAGTTTCGCCACTCAACACGCAATGCCTCGAAAAAAGGCGGATAGCGGGGACGGAGCAAGCAGGAACTAAGCAACGGAGTGTCTTAACACTAGGTTCCATGGTTCCTGCAATTTCCTCTGCCTACCCTAACATGTGCAGGATAAAGCGTGAAGCTAAAAAAATATTAATCCTGATTAATTCTACATTACTTAATTTAAAAAAAAAGTTAAAGAATAATTGCGTTAAAGTCACAATAACACTCAAAGACGTCGTTTAGCGTTTAATTGATATTAAATCAGTAAATATATAAAGCGAAAGCTGGAACTAACTAGTATGAAATTTGTCATATCTTAACAGTGTATGGCAATGATTTTCAACCACTGCGCCTCGGCACTTTACTTTAATATTATTAAATTATATCATTTAAAAAGAAAATATCTAAATCCACAAAAAGAAATTAATATTTGCTTTGTCACGTGTTTTTTTAGTACCAAATTATGAGGAAGCGGCGTGCATAGAAATACAAATATGTCTCAACCCGGCGAACACTTGCCACTTCTGCGTACAAAAAGTGTCGATTCAGTGATAGTTGGGAATCACAAGGTGTATTCACATTGTAGTTAATGCACCTTTTCCTTCGTTAAAATTGGCAAATGTATGTGATTCGGCTTAATATTAATATTCAGTTTTTTTTTGTTCGAGAATCACTTAACCATATAGGTTAAGGAAAAGAGAATTTCAATATATAGTTATAAAATATATTAAAAATATTTTAAATTAAAATATAACACACACACATATAAATGTTTAACAATATACCCACACTTTTGTGAAGTGACTTACACGTTACTATGTCAACGAGTATATCACGCGTTTCCTATATTAATATGGAATATTAATTCAATAATAAATAAAAAAAATACTCACTCTCCGGCACTTCTTCCTTCGACGGTAGCTTGTCGCCGCTCATTTCTTTAAGTTTTTTCTAGAAATAAGTATATATAATTAATAAATTATATTAAAATTGCAGATTTTATATTTCAAAGAATAAAATAGTTTTAAATTTGTTAAGATCTTTCCTTTTTAGCTTCATGCTGTATCCCAAAAATATCAGGATGGGCGAATTGAAGCAAGTGTCAAGAATCTCCTTATCCCGCCAAATTGCAGAGACACACACACACACACACATCTTCACGCTTTATCCCTAGTAATCAGAGAGAACAGACGCCAAACGCTGCGATCCCTGCATACCTCTCCCGCCTCGTCCACTGTCATTAACCTCTTCATACAAGTTCTCCGGGGAGTCCTCACGCTTTACGCGACCTTCCTCCAGTATCTTCAATACTGTGATTTCGAAAGTGTCCCCTTACCTCTCTTACCACTCACTTTTACGTCGTATATATTTTTTAACATTCTTTCGTCACTCATTCTTTTAATGTGCCCACGCCATCTGCATTGCAGAAACTCTGAGAGAATTGTGGAGTGCCAAGAACTCACTACTGTTGTATTCACAATCTGACGTAGTTTCACTTCACCAAGATAGCTTCGGCTTCGATTACGATAAGCAAGCTGTTTATTTTCATTACATAATACGTTTCACTTTAAAAGCAACGGTTATAAGTTTTATTTCCATTCGGTGGAATAAACAAATATAAAGGCAATGCAGAATATCTAGAATTACGACTAAGTGGAAAACGGAGTGTCTTGTCACTATTCTCTCTATTCTGGTTTTGTGGAGAAAAAAGGGAAATTATGGCCATTACACTATGCTCATAATATAAAAAGTAAACTGATAAATTCTAAGGTATAAGATAAAATTCAACAAAATATCTAAAACTAACATCGACATCTTCACTCGGAGCTGCTCTACCTGTAAACACTTCTAATAATAAGATACCTTACATTTGGATGGCTTAAGAGGTACAGGTTCAAATCCAGTTTTAACTAATTTTAATTTTTTTCGAAAAGTATCCATATAAAATTATATAACAAAAATGATTTTTTTTACTTACTGTTTTATATTAGGAACAAGGCAAACGTAAAAAATATATCTTTAGATGCAATTTATGATATTTAAATTTAGGTATAGCACAAAGACCGCTGTGACACAGTGGACACAAGTCTTGCTGAAAGCAATAGTTTCTGTTACTGGAGTTCATATGACTGTAAATCACTGGCATTTCTTAAAAAGCTTAATTGTTAGTGATACTCAGAATCACTGTCAGACACTGTGCTACTTCGATTTATTTTTTCCTATATTTATTATTTTATTTTCACGACATTATTTCAAGTAGACCATTGTAATATACATATATATATATATATATATATATATATATATATATATATATATATATATATATATATATATATATATATATATATATATATATATATATATATATATATATATATATATATATATATATATATATATATATATATATATATATATGTATGTATGTATGTATGTATATATATATATATATATATATATATATATATATATATATATATATATATATATATATATATATATATATATATATATATATATATATATATATATATATATATATATATATATATATATATACACACAAAATAATATACATACAAAGTTTTCCTTTGAATCATCAATATGTCTGTTTGTAAAACCCGCATCAAACTCCGTTGCGTAACTTAAAAGATAACTTGTATATTACCTCTAGTATATTGACAACTATTGTACATAATAAATTAAATTTGTAACCTTTCCTTTCCCTTAAATAATTCTCTCTCTCTATCTCTCCGGCTCTCTCGACCGACGGAGACCGTTCGATCCTGCCAATGATTGGCATGTTCAGCTTATCACTAAGCCTGGCAGACTGTGACACTACGTCGTTGGTGATATACAGTTTTTGTAAGTTATCGTCTTGCCAGAATTCTTCGGACGAGGTCTAAAAGGATTTTCTGTATAATTTTACCGTATTTATATAAATATTTAATGGTTACTGATTCATATCCCACATTTGGGAGTAGGTTTATAGAAAATAGAAATAACCTGTAGTTTTTTATGACAAATGACATTCTAATGAAATGACAAATGACACCTATAATTGTGACAGTACGTATAGTAAGTTACATTAAATTAACTTATAACTTTTTTTATTTTTTTTAGCTTCATACTTTATCCAGCACATGGCAGGGTAGGCAGGGGGAACTGCAGGAACTATTGGAACCTAGTGTTAAGACTCTCCGTTACTTAGTCCTCGATTTCCACCTTTTTTCGAGACATTGCGTGTTGAGTGGCGGAACTGAACGCCGCACAGAGCGAAGAAAATAGAAATAGAAAAAACCATCTTCCTCGACTGGAATACACGCAATGTTTCGAAAAAGTAGGGACGGAAAAAAGCAAGGACTAATCAGCGGAGTGTCTAAACACTAGGTTCGTATGGTTCCTGTAGTTTCCTCTGCCTACCCTGCCATGTGCGGGATAAAGAGTGAAGCTTAAAAGAAAAAAAAGAATACAGTTCTTTCTGCCTACTTTTCTATACTCTCCTTCCCATATTTTCTTAATTACTAACGTTATGTGGCAGATGCCTACTGAAATAAAAATAGATAGAAAAATAACTGTAACACGCAATTTTACTTCTGTGATTATATTCACGCAAAAATTACGTGAAACCTCATTCCCGTCGGGATTTAGGTGAAAAGTGGACCCTACATGTCAAATTCCAGGTCTCAACACTGAGTCAATTTGGGCTCCATTTGTACCGTAAAACATTAATTTTAGTTAAGTTAGCAGTAGTCAGTAAATAATATACTAACTGAATAAGTGTCTGTTGAAATAACTACTAAATTCTTATTTTATTAGAAAAACATTTATACTTTATACTTTCTTTATGGTCAGGTCATCAAGCAGCAATGATGGACTTACCTCAACATCAACTTTTTCATCAGCAACCGCTTCTTCTTCTTCTTCAATAGTAGATTCAGATTTAGTGGGTGCATATCCTAAAAATAATAATCACATATATAAGTGTGTATGTACATGTACATTTATAAACATGGAAGCGGGATTTGAACCTATACTTTTTAGATATTTTTTCTAATAATCATTAGGTCTTCGAAGATTGTAAACTTTATCATGGTGGGTTCAATGTCCTCTTTAATGGAGTGACTTACTTTCATAACTCCTCTCTGGCAAAAAAAGCAAGAGTTGGGGTATTTGAAGAGAAATTAAAAAAAATGCTACCTATATCAATTTATTTGCACTCTTAAAAAATTGTCCCTACTTTAACGACTGTTAGTTTGGAACCACTAAAACAATAAAAACGATTGAGAGTACAGAATTTTCCAGTTGCATTGCACCCTTTGTGGGTGCGCAATACTGCAGTCGTGGACTGACTACAATGTTCTAATAGCTTCATGCTTTATCCCGCACACGGCAGGGTAGGCAGAGGGAACTGCAAGAACCACAGGAACCACTAGGTTGCTAAGACACTCCGCTTATTTCATCATGTGTTTTCTCCGTCCCTGCTTTCCGACATTGTTGAGGCGTTGCGTGTTGAGTGTCGGAACTCAACGCCGCGCTTTGCCTAGTTGCCAGGGCGATTATAATGGAAATGGAAAATCCATCTTTCCTGACTGGAATTCCCTGCATCGAACCCACAAAACGCCGTGTTCAACAGCAGACGCAAACGCTGCGTCTCAACGCCACGATGATTTTCGAAGTTCAACGAAATGTTTACTATTATTTATTTGTATGTTTTTTCTTCTCCCTTTCGGGATATTTAGATACTAGTTTATAATACTAGTCACACAGGCCATAACCGAGCGTAAATTGTCAAATGACCTATTTAATAAGGTGAAAGGGATATAAATGTATATAATAGCTTTTTTAATCACTTTTATTATTATTATTACCTTCTCTAAACCCATTAACGTATCTGACGTCACGACTAGCGTCCATTTCCGCCAGGAACTTGTACATTATGAGGAAATGATCGACCGGTATTGCTGCTGAACCACCCTCCGGTTCTTTGGTTAGTGTTTCGCAGAGCAGTATCATAGTGTGGGTTAGAGTCTGGGAATTAAAAAAATTAGGTTCACAGTTTATCTTACACATATATGCGTATATTCTTTATTGGATATAAAAAATGTGAACAAGAAATATAAAAACAATTTTAGTTCACAATGGTAGGCGTATGTTGTTTGTATTTACAATTTTATTGTTTTTATGTACAACTTCACGTTTTATGCCGTAAATGGCAGAGTAGGCAGAGGGAAATGAAGAAACAGTGCGAACCTAGTGTTAAGACACTTCGTTCCCCGATTTCCCCCTTTTTAAAGTATTGCGGGTTGAGTGGCTGGAACTCAACACCGCGCTTTGCCTAGTTTCCAGAGCGAAGGAAATTTAAAATTCTTCAGAAAAATCTTCCCCTAGTGCGAATCGAACCCACAATCCGTCACGATTACAGGCAGACGCTACGACTCTGCGCCACGACTGTTTATTTCATGGATATAAGCATATATAATGTATAATAGAAAAATAAAGAACAGAGTGTCTTAACACTAAGCCTAAAAGACGATTGAAACTGATAAAAATCTACTGAGATATGGTAAAATGTGTTAGAACCTTACCTTAGTCAACAGCCCAGCTGCAACAGCAATAAAATGTAAAAACGGTACATTTTCCTTTCTCATATAAACTTCGCATAAACAGAATATCCTGTTAAGTTCATGAGGGTCCAGACAAAAGCCTTGCCATGCAGACTTGACTTGCGCTAGAGGTATTTCCGATGGACTTGTTAGCTAAAAAATAGTGAACTTTGTAACATAATGGTTAATTACTTGGTTTCATTAGTCTAAATTTTTATTTTACAATTTTTCCATGGAACTTCGGGAAATTGTTCATTTCTATAAATGGAAACTATATTTTCTATGTATTGACTGTTATTGGCTTACGCAATATAACTCAATTATCATAATATGTATAATGGAATAATAGAAGTCAACAACTGTGTCGAAATAGAGTGTCTTAACATCTTTATTTAATTACTGACTTACCTGATTAGCTAAAACTTTTAAACAACCCCTCGTTAATCCGCCCTCAGTCGTATAAATAGGGTACTCCAGTCTAAGTTTTACGGGAGGGGGTCTATTCTCGGCTAAAGCTGAAAAATACTCGAAAGACCATCGGAGTAGATCGTATGGCTGGGTTTTTATGGCAGCTGAAAAAGACAGATTAAATTTATTGAAGCTATTAAACGGAAGGTTCTGAGTTCAATTCACTTCACTCAGATTCAGTTCCTGAGATTAGCATGTTATGTTATGTATGTTGTTGCTTTTAGTGGAAACTTGATTGATTTGTGTTTTATGTTATTTTTGTTTTATATTACAGTGTTTTTAAAATTGTTTGTTTCCCAAATAAATAAATAAAATGTTAATCTAAATAAACTAATGTTATTAATATAATTATATAATAGTACAAACTCACCCTTGCAATATTTTTTCAAAATATATGGAAATTTAGGTGGTATGACGATTTGTTGCGACGTGTACATCTGTTCTATTAACTCCGGCATTTTGTATTTTTTTCTTCACTGGAAAACAAAACATGATGAGATGTATATTGTAAAGAAAACGGCTATGAATTCGATTCCCGATGGAAGACAAGATAATTTTTATACCTGGGTCTGGTAAAACAGAAAACGTGGCGTAGACTCCCGCTGCTTATCTCAGAAAACGGAGACTGGATTATTTAACACAAGGCCCCTCTACGGAAAGAAAAATAATATTACATAATATTTTCTTATTATCTACACTCATTTGGTGGTACAGTAAATGGCAACTTTCTGTTAACAAAGATAATACATGACAGAATGAAAAGTATTTTTTTTTATTTCATAGCTACCATCAGTCGATACCGACTGTAATCAATTTTTCTAAATACTTATGGGCATTTGGCTGTTAGCCTCACAGAATGCGTTTCCGTTTTAAGCGTGCCACAACTAAGATGGCAAGCAAGTTAATCAAAGGATTTGGGGGGTTTCCTAGACGCTAGACATAAGTCTAGTGGCCTCTTAATTTCCTTCTTTATTCTGTTTAAAAAAGCAACAACAAGTTGTGGGTTTCTTCATTCAAAACAAGGAGCATCCGTCATGGTGTATAGATTACTCACAACTACAACAACTACCATAGATTCAGGTATAATTAATAATTAAATTTATTTAATTATTAATTAATATATTTATTAATTAATACATTTATTTAATTATTAAATAATTTATGCTTTTAGGTTTACTTATTGTGTTTTTGTTTTATATGAGCTTGGAAATATTATTAAAAATATATCGTTTATTTTTTATATGGGATATGGAGACAGTCAAGAGATTCCTAGAATGCGGACAATGTAACTTAAACAAAACTGTTGTTTTTAATGAAATGTATGTTAATATTTTTATCAAATTCTTAGGTGAATAAATAAAAGTCTTCTTTCAAACACCTTTAAAGCCCCTATAACTTAACTATTTCACTATATTTGTTTAAGTTTAGATGTCGCCGAAAGCCATTTCATCGGGTTGCAGATGTATAAAAAAGAGAACACATCCCGTTTCCCTTACACCGTCTTCTATCGAGGCATTGCGTGTTGAGTGGCGGAACTCAACGTCGCGCTTGCCTATATGCTAAATATATGATAATGAAATTGAAATAATCCATTACCCCCGAGAGGGAATCGAACCCACAAATCGTTGCGTTTATATATCTTATTTATTTTACTACTTCAAAAGTCACAGCTTTATACTAAAACTTACACATTAAGATTGATACCATGTTATGAAAGCAATATATGGTTCTCTTACATCGACTTTACGTTATAAAAACACAAAAAGCCTTTAAACGGGAACATAAAACAAATAATATACTTTTATATAATAATAATATACTTAATTAATATATATCTTTAATAACTTACCATAAGTTAAGCGATATATGTAGATGTCAACTTACTAGTTTGTTTGAAACGTTGCCATGGAAACGGCTATCATAACCATAGGTAAAGATTATTTACAAATATTTTTTGTCTCTCTCTTGTAAATTTGATTCTGGACGAGATGAACAGAGATAGACTTGTAGCACTACAACTCTTAGAATGTTGGTATAAATAATATAGCGGCACAGTGTCAATTCTGGGCTCGATTCTACTCGAGTTAATTTAATTATTTTTATTACCTGATGACAAAACAAAAGCGCGTCCTTCAGTTTCGTCACTTAAAACTCTGGAACTGGAAAATTGGGAGAAAAGAGGGTTTTAACACTAGATTTACAGCGTGAAGTTATATAGTTATTTTATTGTCATTAATAAAATTAACTTGTAACGCACAAGTTTCTAATTTATAAGGAATTTAAATAATTTATTTGCGTGGAATTTTACGTTACCTTACTACTAATAATAATGTATACCTCTTTTAGTGTAAAGTATTTCTTTTCGCCTTAAAGGTTATCTGGAAGAGATGGCTACTAAGCCATAAGATCGCCTTTTGTATATTTTTCTCATTTGTATGCTATCATTTATAAATAAATAAATAAAAATTATTATTATTTAATTTAATTAACTCGAACCTAGACAAATGATCCATATAAAATGATATTTTTCCTAGTTTTTATAATTATTTTTTTATTTTAAATCATCTTTTCACATTTCTGACTCGACATTTTTGAGGTATTTTGGTGTAATGAGACAGCTTCTGGAAAAACGTTGATTGCGGGTTCAATCTCATTCGAGAATATGCTTTATATAAAGAAAGCTACATATAATTATACTCTATAGTGCCCATCGATCTCTTGACCAGTCACACAAGTTCTTGTACTTGAGACTCTTTACTCTATAAAACAAATCTAGATCTCTTTGTAAATCATGAAGCCCTGGTACCTGCTGGTTGATTTTATCTACTTGATAAATAAATTTTAAATGCAATCGATAGTTAAGTTACGCCACTATACATGCATTGCTTTACATTTGAGCGGTGAAGCGGAAAACAAGGTGAATACCCTTTATGTCTGATCGGAGTGTATATTCTCTCTGCCTTGCCTTCGGAGAGTAAATAAAAAGTTAAGTTTTTAATTAAATTTCTAACTAATTATAAAGAAGATATGGACTGTATTTCTTTTCATTTTATTTATTTGGGTAATAGATAATTAAATCTGATTTTTTATAGGATCTGAGACAGAAAGAAAAGAATGTTAAGACACTCCGTTTCCTATTCTCAATTGGGAATTAAAGTTTTTTTTATTTTTTTTATATAAAATGACATAATAAATAAGTAATGACATCATATATCTCATGTATATATTTTGTAAATTACTATTAATTTTAAATATCAAATTTTATTACATTTATTGAAATGAAGCTTCTATGAGCAGAAAAAAAGGTAAGCCTAGTGTTTAAACACTCCGTTTCATCCGTCCGCCATTCGAGACATTGCATATTGAGTGCAGAACTCAACGCCGCGCTTACGCATTTATTCTTGGCAACAATTCATTCTCCTTTCAAGGGAATCGAACCTACGTGCCATCGCTTTTACAGGCAGACGCTATGCTTCTACGCCATGATGGAACTCAGTTTTTTTCTTTAATTATTCTTACAGATCAGTGAAAAGCAAAAGACATTCACCCAAACGAGAACAGCTATAAAAAAATATTCGAGATAACATCACGTTATCAGTAGAACAATGTTGAATTAAAATTCCAATGGCGTTCTCCACATAAAAAATATAACGGTTAGTTTCATTCTAATAAATGCGTATGCCAGTTACGTATGTGGTTGGTATAAAAGCCTTTGACAAGTCAATGATTGTTTTAAATGAAATATGATGATATATAATGAATATTATTTTATTTTTAATTTCTTTGTTTTGGGTCTTAACACTTAACGTATCGTGATTGAGTTTCAGTGGAGAACGGAATGTGGTAATACTAGGTTTTCTCTCTCTAGGATTCAACGTGAGAAGCAAAAAATTAAAGATTTTCTAACTAATTTAGAAATTACGTAACTCATTATACATTCTTAAGTTAAATAAGTGACTTTATCTTAAATATTAAAAAAAGATATTTAATATAATACGCTCTAGTATTACAAAAATATTGTTAAAATAAAATTTAATTAAACATTCTAACTAATATATTTCACCTTAACAATTTTCTAATCACTTATTCTTAAAAATAACTTCTTTAGTTTACACATGATAGAAAAATTTATTATCAACATATTTATTTTATATTCATCACCATTAAAATTATAAGAAAAAAATATATAAACTGTCAACATATTCCAATTTCCCTCCTTTTTCCGTACAACTAGCGTCATCTATCGACGCCATCTTGCACTGCTACGTCAAAATCGATCACGTGACACCTTAAAAAACCATAACCAGTTTGTTGAGATGACGTTTCGTATATGTTTTGTGAAGCTTTTACCAACATACATCGTTTTTAATTAATTTAACAACGAAATAATATTAAATTTACGCAAAAATATTGCCATTATACAAAGAAAAAGTTAATCAAAGTGTTGTTGGGACATTTGTGTGTGTGTTGATCATTTTTTGGTTAATTTAAAATGTTGATTTAAATGAGAATAGTGTGTTTAATTTTAACTTTAATATGTTTTGTGTCGCATGCCGTGGCTAAGAAATGGGTGACAGGTTGAAGCATCGAGTTAAAGTGAAAGATAAAACATTTTGTGTTTACAAATTATGGATTTTATATCTGATTTATCACCGCTGAGTAAGTAAATTTACTTTGTATTGTTTATTTTGTATACATCAATGGAAGCTTTTCGTTATCAGGGATTTAAATATAAACACAAAATTTAGAACAAATACTTATTATTATATACAGTATATATTAATATAATATAATAATATATATTATATATAAATATTTTTTTATGTAAGAACAAAGTTAAGTTAAAATTTATATAGTTGTTTAATTTGATTGCAAATTAATTTTTTACTTCCATTTGAGAACATTTTTGTTTAAAACTTTATAAAATTATAATTCACAATAAGTTTCTATAAAAAATATATGTAAATATATAAAATCAAAATTAAGTATAAATGTTCTAACCAATAGTTAAAGATAAAGGTCAATTCTCACGATCTTTTGTCTCTCACTTATTTATGTTAATTTTGTCATACAAAGCCTATTTTACTATGAAAGTTGTATGTAGGTTAATATAATCTATTTTTTTTTGCCTCTGTGTTTTTATGCGAGTATAACTTTATTTCTTCTTCTTCTTCTTTCCCTTTTCCCACTTTAGGTGAGGTCTTTATTTACCATAAAATATTTATTAATCTATATAATTAGATTGTATTTTTTTATAAGAGTTATGATAGACCTTCTTATAAAAAAAGTAAATAGGCAAAGGTGTTAGGCATTTGGTCCTTATTTTTTTTTACGTTTCAACGTTTTTGATATTTTGTCACATTAATTGGCTAGGCAGAGACCCGAGTCACCCGGCTCTAATCAGTTCTCAACTCTCTCAATTCTCTACGTTTTCTCTCCTTTTTTAGTTGTTACGTTTTGATAAAACACCGAATTTATTAAGAGCGCGTTTTCACCCTCTCTCTAAACGCCCTTTATCTACCAAAGTGATAAAATCAAAATAAATTACAACAGAAATTGAACATCGAACCTACAACCAATGTTAACAGACTACTATATTTAAACTTACAATAGCGTCAAGTATCTTAATCCTATTACTTAAATAATATTTTATAGTGGAATTTGAATCTGTATCTAAGAGTTAGAAACTGACACGTCTCAATTGAACTACGACGGTGTAATTGTTTAGTTTAATGCCCGCTATAACATTCTCTTTATATGTATGTACATATAAGAATAATGTACGTATATGATTTTTTATTATGCGTTTAACTTTTTTATATTTCTATGGTTAAAATAAGTAAAGAATTCTTATTATGAATGTTTTATTACTTACTGGGTTTTTTTACGTCAGGTCCTTTATGTTTGATCGTACTTTTTCTGCTAAGCCCTGATAAGTTGCATATTTCAGGCTATAATATCAGAAAAATGTGAACAGTGTCAGCTTACCAAGGGCTCTGTATCAATTTCATAGATATAAGCCTATGAAAAACATAATTTCCATTGGAAAGATTTCAGTTTAGTATTTTTGGAGACATTCGCTAGTTTTTTTTTCCACAATACTGTAGGTGTAAAATGCCATTGCATCTATTACTTTTTTTACCATATACTTAAATATTTACTAAAAATAAATAATACTAAAAATAATAATAAATAAATAATAATTTTACATTAAAACTGGAAGTGCGAATTTATTACATTTTCTCCAAAAACTTGACAATTTCGTAATTTTAACAAGGAAACCTCATTCGGACGTGACTAACCAAAAATATAGTAAGCCTAATCGATTGTGTAGTTCCAAAAAATCGAGAAGTAAAAGTTCATCGAAATATAAAAATTTCATAACTTCATGTATTTACTTTTATACAACTTATTCATGTATAAAATAGTTAATTTGTGTCTATTATAAGATTATATTGCGCGTAAAATATTGAAATAAACACATAATAGTAATTATTATATATTTGGGCACATACATATAGTGTATAGTTGCCTAGAGTTCTATTCAACAACCAAAGTTTAAAGTTTTAATGGAAAACGGAGGAAAGAGTGTCTTAACACTAGGTTTAGTTGCCTAGAGTTCTATTCAACAACCAAAGTTTAAAGTTTTAATGGAAAACGGAGGAAAGAGTGTCTTATCACTAGGTTTATCTAATCTGCTGTATGCTACAAGCGGAATAAAGTATTAAACTATAAAAAAAATTAATGTAACAGAAAACAGATTCATGTATGTAATTATGTATGTATATATAAAAACCTAATCAAGTAATCATATAATTTTCTCTATATATGTTTACACAGGTGCTTGTGCCGTTTTACCAATTAAATTATGCATTGGAATTTACTTTATTAATATTATTATATATTATTGTGCAACATATACTTAGTGTCGTCATAGTTTTTTTTTATTTATATATCTGAATATATTATATATAGGAATTTGTTTTAATATATTTTCATAAGTATGTTTATGTTGTTGTGTCGAAGGTCAGTGAATTTACTATATAATTTAAATTTACTACTTGTTTATTTAAAAGAGACTTGATAAGAGATTTTTTGTGAGGTATCAGTAAAGTCCATCAGCAAATTACCCGCCCTCAATATCTGTCACCATAATCTACAGCAAAACCGATCTCCATATATGTAGGAACTAAAACTGTTATAAAAATAAATGTAAATAAATAAATAAATGTATAACTAACAAACTATAAAAAAATATCATAAAAATATTTTTAATGTTCCCCAAAATGAATTTGAATCCACACACGCTTAAGATCTGAGTGTTAATTGCACCACGAAATTATTAAATTATTAAAAAATATAACTAAGCAAATTATCTTATTTAAATTTTCAAGGTTTAAAATTCACACTGACGAAATATTTAATAATAAAATAAATGTTTTTTTTTATATTTTACGCAAACACAAATTTACGATCTTATCGTGAATAAAGGCGAAAAGCAGGGACTAAGCAACGGAGTGTCTTAACACTAGGTTCATATGGTTCCTGCAGTTCCCTCTGCCTACCCCGCCATATGCAGGATAAAGCGTGAAGCTAAAAAACATTGAAATTCCATTGTAATATTATAGAGGTTTAAATCACATTGCCTTACAGTCCGTATATGAGAGATAATTCCGTTTTTATTGTTATCATTTTAAATTTAAATGCGGCGTTAAAAACCGCAAGTCAACATGATCCAAGTTGAGTGGCGGATCTTAACGCCGCGTTTTTCATAGCAATGTTAAGCCAATTACCGTAGAATCATATACTGTCCTTGTACACACGATTTAAGTCATAAAATCCATACATTAGTTCCATAGTTAGGTAATTTTCTCTAGAAACATGTCTAAACGCATCTCAAGCTAAAGTAGTTAATAGCACATATTGTACACTACGTATGCATACAGCCACACAGCCAGATATGATGGACGCATGTATTTTTAAACACACCGACTGACCTTTGAATCTGTTATTGTTTTATTTATTAATATTATAAAAATATTGAGGACATTGAATTAAATGTAATGTTTGTTGTGAGTTCGAATCCCGTTAGTAAATGTTTATCTATACTAACGTTGTAAACAAAATAATTTGTTTGTTTGGCTGAACAGGCTAATCTAGGGAACTAGTTCAAATTCAAATAGTATTTTTGTACTCGATAGTAGTATATTACTAGAGGAAGCCTATAAGGTATATTATGTTATGTTAATCGTTTCCTTGTAAAACACTTACTTCAGTCTGTTACTTCAGTGCTTATTCTGATTTCCCGACTTTTATTTCTCGAAGCAAGAGAATTTCTCGAGTTTTTCGGGTATTCATGTGTCATGCATAACATAGATTTTCTTGATTAACGGGATAAAGAGGCAGATAAAAGCTATTTATAAAACAATTAAGTATTACCAAAGAAAAGTAGAGGTAGTAGAGTAGGGTAGGCAGTAGGCACTTAGCCACCACATACCTTTTGGGGCTCGTTGAATAAATATAAATAATGTTCAAACAGATATTGAACTTCTAACTATCAAGAGTTTCACTGCACTATAATGGTGCACTAATGGTACAACTTAAATTTTCCGACTTTTGCACTCAATTTGTAAGGAATTAAGTGTAAATTCGTAATATATAATAAAAGGTTTTATCGTTTTGTTATATGATTAAATCTCATTGGCACATTAAGTGAAAATCAAACAGATCATTAAGTAGTTAGGAATGTTAACCCCTAATAAATGCAGTCCCTTCTCTCCTTATTCATCAGCAGTCATAAAATTCATGAGGTCATCATGATTTGAATTTGCCGCACAATGTGGTGACAGTGTTGACTGTACACACGAGGGTCGCAGGTTCGATACACACTCGAGAGAATGAATACTTTGTATTTCTCTACGCTGATATAACGCAGCGTTAAATCCCACCAGCTATCGTAATGTCCTTAATTTGGGCGGAAATCGCAGTGTTATGACAGTACAACACCACACGCGGAATAAATCATGATAAAATAAACTTTAATTATAACACGTATAAAACCTTAAATATATTATTCATATATATATATATATATATATATATATATATATATATATATATATATATATATATATATATATATATATATATATATATATATATATATATATATATATATATATATATATATATATATAATATATATATATATATATATATATATATATATATATATATATATATATATATATATATATATATATATATATATATATATATATATATATATATATATATATATATATATATATATATATATATATATATATATATATATATATATATATATATATATATATATATATATATATATATATATATATATATATATATATTACAAACTTTTAAAATTAAGTAAATGTAAGTAGTTCCCAAGATTCTATTGAGTATAACATACTAAAATAGTGGCACGCTATGATTTCGCAACGCGGACGACATTTCTATCGGATGTTGAACCGGTTCTAGCGACTCGTCTGGCGCAGCGTTCACGAGCGGTTAGAATCCGCTGCAGTAAATATTTTTTATATGCTTTCTTTGAGTCATTTGTGGATTAACACTATTAAAATCATAAAAATATAGAGCCACCCAAAGCTTGTGTATCCCATATTAGTACAATCCACAAATGACTTAAATATATAAAAAATATTTACTGCAGCGGATTTGAACCCGCGCCCTCCTGCTTACCGTCCACTGAATCATGCCTTAATCACGCTGCGCCGAAATGCTTAAAAAATGCTAAAAAAATTGTAAATATTTCGTTAAGTATTTTCAGGTAGCTCTCCCATATAGGCAGAGAAAATAGTGTTAAGGCACTGATTAACAACACAAGGAGAACTTAGAAAAGTATCCTTGGAAATATTATTTACTAATATAACATTTAAAGACTATAAATATGTTGAATACATGTTTTTAAACCCTAGTTGAATCCCTACTAAACATATATTAGTTTTGAATACAGAACTATAACAATAACCACTCATTAATGCACGTGCAAATAAGGTTTAAAAAAGGGACAAAAATGTGGAACAATCGACTCTATCGCTGAAAAAGTGATTTTTTCCAGATAGCCTTAAAACTGATCAATATTATAAAGTAATAGATATACGAAGATAAAGTACATATACGTATAGTGAGGATCTTTGCTGTCGTGTAGTGTCTGCTTGTAAACGCGACCGTATTTTGGGTTCAATTCCCATTCGAAGAATAAGCAAGCGCGACGTTGAGCTCCATAACTCATCACCCAACACCTTCAAAAAGGCGGAAAGCAAGGATCAAAGTGTCTTAACACTTACGTTCCCACGGTTCTGCGGTTCCTTCTGCCTACCATGCAGCATGAAGCATATAGCATGAAGCTATAAAAAGTACATAAAATTACATACTAAGATAGCAATGAATATTCTAATAAATAAATATAAATCAAAATGTACCAAGATATATATATATATATATATATATATATATATATATATATATATATATATATATATATATATATATATATATATATATATATATATATATATATATATATATATATATATATATATATATATATATATATATATATATATATATATATATATATATATATATATATATATATATATATATATATATATATATATACATACTAGGTATTTTCACATATTTATATAATATATTCCTATATCTCTCTAAGGCTTTTAGTAAATGAAAATCCAACACATTTAACAATTTCCAGTTCCTGAGATTAAGGCTTACAACCAATTAAACTCTTCAGCTACTGTACACAAAAGTAATATGAAAATTACTATTATAACCGTAAAGAAATAAATTATGCCGTTCTTATTAGCTTGTCTTTCAAACGTGTCAGATGGTAACTAATTAAATTACGTAGCCAATGTCATGTAGACAGGAAGGAAAATTATTGATTAAACTCAAGATAAACCTTTCAAAAGGAGAGAATTGTGAATTCTTTTAGATCTCAAAGGATAAGAAATCTTCAAGCGTAATAAAGCAAAGAAAATAGACGAAATCTAGTGTTAAGACACTCCGTTCTCTACGCATCACCGAATTTTCCAAACGGTACGTGTGGAGTTGCACTAGATACAAAGTAATAACTAAACTATGACGTCATTTCTCAGTACATTTTTTTATATCAATATGCAACCATATACTTACATAGACACAATATAAAACAAATTGCTTGTAAATTTCATGAAACGTCTTAGACCTTAACAGTTTTTCTAGACTTTCCTCTAATGAACAAGGTAAATTTATTATGTACTAGTTAGTGACCTGTTTCACAGTATTGTTGTAGAAATAACAGAGTTTTACACCACGTTGACTGTTTGCACGATGTTTTACGATTTACAATTATGTTTTGCATTAAAAAAGTCTTTAATAAAGGTTTTTTTAGCTTCAATATCTTCCCCGCTACTCAGGTCATTCTAGTGCTAAGACACTCCATTCTCCGCTTACCTTTTGTGACATACGTGTTGAGTATGCCAGTGAGCTTTATCTTTTTACCTATTACCGGAACGAAGAAAAAGAAAATAATTCATTCATCTCTCTTCATAGAAATTGAACCCGCAACCATCGAGCTTAGAGCAAATATTGCATGTATAAGCATTACTAAAAGATAATAAAACTCTCCAAATAAAGCTATTGTTAGGTTTACGGGTTTGATGTGGATACATGTATTCTTCTGTTTGCTGCTTCTGGTATAAAATAATTCGGCTTTGAATATTAGATAATATATAGAAAGAACTTTCTAAATATGCGTGGATCATGTCAATAATTTTTGATAAATTTGTGGCCAAACACTTACAATTAAAACTTACATTTAAAATTGCAGCACATTTAGAACTCTTCTAAGTAATAATAAATGTGAAGATAAGAGTTCATTATGATTAATGTTAATTCTATATATTATGTATTTATATTAATAATGATGACTGCCGTGGCGCAGAGGCGTAAGCGTCTGCCTGTAAACGCGACGGTTTGTGAGTTCGATTTCCACTCGGAGAAGATGGATGGATTTCTTCGCTCTGAAAACTAGCGCGGCGTTCAGTTCCGCCGCTCAACACGTAATGCCTCGAAAAAGGCGGAAAACGGGGTTGAAGAGAGTGAAACTAAGCAACGGATTGTCTTAACACTAGGTTGCCCTGCTATGAGCGGGATAAAGCGTCTAGCTAATGAAAAAACAGTTTGGTCTCAAAACTACATGTACCTATACATATTCTATATCCTTATTTTCGCAGCCACCTGAAATAATTATTTTTCTTATTTAAGTCATTAAAACATAATAAAGTAATATGGTTTTATAACGACATATAAGAGCATTGTAAGATTTATAGTAGACACAAATAAAAGTTTAGGTAATTCGATTAAAAACTTACTTGTTATTTATTTAATTTGCATGACATGCATATTATTACTGGTCTTTATTTAACTGAGTCAAGGATGATTAAAATATAATTAAGTAAAAAGAAAAAAGAAAATATTTCCAACTGGCAGAAAATGAAAGCAAACGTTATTTATTATTCATTTGTAAGTTTATTTTTAACTACAAATAAAATTTAAATATTTTTTTATTTGTTCACGCTATATACGCTTATCCCACACATGGCAGGGTAGGCAGAGGGAACTGCAGGAACCATAGGAACTTAGTGTTAAGACACTCCGTTGCTTAGTCCCTGCTTTCTTCGTCCCCACTTTCCGTCTTTTTCGAGGCATTGCGTGTTGAGTGGCGTAACTCAACACCGCGCTTTGCCTTTCCAGAGCGAAGAAAATGGAAATAGAAAAATCTATCCTCCTCGAGTGAGAATGGAATCCACAAACCGTCACGTTTAAAGGTAGACGCTAAGCCTCTGCGCCACGACGGTCGACGGATTTAAATAAATATTGTGTAGAAAGTAACTATAGACACTAGGTCTTGTTAAGTGGTCGACAAATTCGGCTTGGGCGAAGTAGACCAAGTACATATATATATAAAAAAAATCTTTCTTGAGATCCCAAGATACAGGGAAGGCATAGATTTGTGCTTGTTACTTGGACCTAGAATAAGCATTTTATAGGGGTTCCTACTTTTAAATGCGCACAAACCTACACCTCCACCGATCGAACTTCTTTCTGTAATCAAACTCGTATTAATCCTAGCTTTCGAAACACATTCTAGAAAGAAACTGATGATGGTATATGACTGCTTGACATCTATAGTGCAATATTATTATATCTACGAGAAATATTTAAACTCATTACATGCTTTAAAATAACAAAAAAAACTTTATTTTTCACTCCAAAAACTTCAAAACCTTGAACAACCTCATACAATTGACAATTTAACATCAAACGAGCATCGAACCAACAACCCAATTTCCAGTTTGTCACACTTAACTCTCGTCACGACTAATAGACATTCCAATGATCAATTGCTTTCAACTGGGCCATCAACGACGCCGAGGGAAGTAAGAGGCATTATACAATACTGTACAAGTAATCCTATCCGCTCCATTGTAAGTCCATTCAAATCGTATCGACGTACAGACAGACGTGGTTAAGTGGGTATTTGTATGTATGGATATATGTATGTATGTATCAATGTATGAATTTCATTGATTTTCTTTCTTTCTATTACTCATAGTAATAAAAATTTTATTATTTTGTTAAACGATAAGATTTTTGACGTTTTCTTCTATACAGATACTTTTCCCACCTCCCCACCTTTACGCTGCAAGCTAACTCAATTTATAATAGTACTAAACCAAGAACCCACAATGAACGAAACAGTTATCTTATGAAATACATACATAGGATGCAATTTATTGGACAAGTACTAAATTATACCAAAAGACTAATAAAATATAAATGACATTATTTTCACACATTTTTATTACTTAAATTTAACTTGGCTTTACAGGCGTTACTTGTTGTATACTTTTTAGAATAGATTTAAATGTTCTATATACTTATAGGAACCTGCAATACACAATATTAGTTTTAATGTGTTTCTACTGAAATGTAATAAAAGAATTATAATAAGTCATGGTTAAATATGATTTTCAACGTTTGTCGTCACGCGATCATAACAATATCTATATAATTAAATAAACGGAGAACTGAGTAATGATTTAAAAGATTTTTTAACCAATACAATATGTTAACCGCAAGTTTGTTCGCATGAAAGAAAAATGAAGTTTCAAATTTTTGCGGAAACCTTCCCTAAATTTAGGTTTCTATATATAAAAATATTTATATATGTGTAGAAATATATATGTATATATATATATATATATATATATATATATATATATATATATATATATATATATATATATATATATATATATATATATATATATATATATATATATATATATATATATATATATATTTATATATATATATAGGTATATATGTATATGAAGAGTCTACCAAGACAATCAAAGTCTTTAAAAGATTGCAAAAGTAATTGTGAGTTCGAAAAATGTAGCGTTAAGTTACACTCAACATATAATCCCTCGAGTTCGGGTAACAAACAGTGTACAGCAGAGTGTCTAGACACAAAATTCCCTCTGTCCACTTTGCGTTGCAGAGAAAAAACAGTGAACAATATAATCTACAGGTTATTCTCCTAGATTAAGATATTGCCGGAAGTAGTGTTATCTAGAAATTATGTCAAGGACAATCAAAGCATTGTACAGCGTGTTAACACTTGTTCACGCACCGGTCTAGAGCACTCTAGTGGAGCCATTTGCTAGCTTATTTGTTGAATGTGTTTATTTTCTTAGTGATAGTTCACTCTCTTTTATATTTTTTAGATAGAGAAAGAGAGAGAGAGGGTGCGAGATTTCAATTATTTTTACTATTAGCATAATATAATATTCAAGCATAATCAATTAAAGTAAATAGTGTAGTGAAGTATATATTATACACAATATTAAAAAAATTAACTACTTAAATAATGTCATCCAATACATATTACTAGCTGTTGCCCGCGGCTCCACTCGCGGTTTTTAAATGTACCTATTACGCACACTATATTTTTAAGTGGCATGCCCGAGTTAAAGTATCTTGCTAATCCGTAACATTAATCTACACAGTCTTGATAATGCTAGGTACTAAATATTAATATTGTGATTTGGTTTGGACCAACGTTACTCATGTAAATTATTATGAAAAAGGAATTATTGTGAACATTACTGTTTTTTGAGTTTTTCTAAACCTGAAGAAATACTTAAATGATTTTTATATTATTATTGTTTTTTAAGCTTCACGCTTTATCCCGCACATGGCAGGGTAAGCAGAGGGAACTGCAGGAACCATGTGTATATTATATTGTAAAATATTATACATATTTTTTAATAAGGTGTATTTCATAATCCGCTACAACACAATAAATTCAGATTTTAATTATTCATTTATCCAACTGAGGTAATGATTCTTCTCGTTATGATTCTTTAAACAGGTAGCTATCACAAATCGAAGGGCAGAAAAGCTACGTGAACGTAAATAGCTTTGACTTTCATCGATTTAGCTTCAAATCTGACGGAGTTTCATAGAAACTTTTCGAACGCTTTTCACCCTCGTTAAGGCAAAATTTCCGAAAATCCTTATTGCGTTATTCTTAATTTCTAACCAAACAACTAAATATTAATTTTAATCGAATTAGCTTCAAAACTGACGGAATTTCATATAAACTTACTCCCCTTTTTTACCCCCTTAAGGAGCGAATTTCCAAAAAAAAGATAGCCTATATGTTAGCGAGGACTAATAGTAATATAATAAAAAAGTTTCATCAAAATCCGTAAAGTGGTTCCTGAGATTAGCGTGTGCAAACAGACAAACTTTCGAACATACAGGCAATTTTTTTTTTTTTCGAATTCTTACTCTTTTTTCATTTCTTAATAACTATTGGAAAAATATCGGAACGCGAGCCTACGACTCCTGTATAGAGATTATAGTCCCTCTTTATTAGAGTGAACCTGTTGAACCTGCAACGTTATTTTATTAGCTTTATGATTTACCTCAAATTACGCTTTAGGATATGCGCATAAAAATCAAAGAGATTTACAGCGTAGCGCTGTAAGAGCTACTAAAAATAAACCGAACTCACAACTGTCGCGTTGACTGTTAGCCATTGTGTCGCTGCGTCACGTTGCTAGTGCCTACAGTGCTTGGTTTTGTATTTAATTTCTATTTTCTTTACTCTGGCACCTATACCTGCGTGGCGTTGAGTTCAGTTACTCAGAATTCATTGCCTCGAAAGGTGGAACTCGAAGAGGAACGGAAAGTTTTAATAGTAGGTTTCCTTGGTTCCTGCGGTTCCCTCTGTCTACTTTGTTATGAACGGGATAAAGTGCACACACACACACACATATATATATATATATATATATATATATATATATATATATATATATATATATATATATATATATATATATATATATATATATATATATATATATATATATATATATGTGTGTGTGTCTATTAGTGCAAACATATCAATAGACTAAAAGTTCAAGGTGACCATACAATTTGTATGCAATTAAAATTTTTGAATAGTTGTAAGCAAATATTAAATCTTAGCAGATTCACGATTCTTTGAATTGTTTATTGATTTTTATTATGACGCTATGTTAGAATCATTAAAGTGCGTCTCTTTGTTTGCTTTGAATTTTTGTTGCGCAGATGGAAGTCTACGCCAGGAAATTAGTGTCAAATCACTCCGTTCTCTCTTTTATTTTCTCTTCATATTTCTCTTTCTTCACTATTAATTTGTGATAGGACGGTGTCGGATTGTAACAAGTGGTGTGGGTTTACATACAGTTATGTGATCAACATAATATTTAGTTAATTACGATTATATGTAGGTAACTGTATATTATATAATCATATTAAAAAATGTCATATTGAAGTAGTACATATGCTTCTAAAGTCTAAAACAACGATTATCAAACGCTTTACAGTTTATATTTCATCGTCAAATCTTTTCACAGTACTGAAAAGATAATTGAGCGAAAGAGACAAAAAATCTCTTCCACAGAATAGAGCGGGACAGGTATATGCCATAGTAAATATCTTACCCAACAGCTAAAACAATTAAAAATCTTTTTCTCACGAACAAAAAACTGAACAATGGGTAAATGAAGAAAAAAAATTGCAATGACAGTATACAGTTAGCGAACTTTTTTGTCATTAAAATTATATTTATATTTCATCACACTGTTGTAGTAGGCACTCTGTTAAGACGAAATGCGGCGTTTAGTTCCGTCATCAATTCATCACGCGATGTCTTGAATTCAGACAACAGTTTATAAACTTGTTAGATTCAAGGACGTTATAATGAATTGCAGCGTTTAGTTGCGCAATTCAATTAAACGGTTGTTTTGTAGCAGTTTTGCTTTACAAATACTTTAAATTTTAACACAAATATATATATATATATATATATATATATATATATATATATATATATATATATATATATATATATATATATATATATATATATATATATATATATATATATATATATATATATATATATATATATATATATATATATATATATATATATATATATATATATATATATATATATATATATATATGAAATTCTGAAAACATAATGCTTACCATAATATAATGTCGAAAATTTGAATCCGTCATTAACGAACGAGTTAATAATGAATAATTCTTATATATTCCGTTAATACGGAGATACTTATCCGTCCCCTAATCCGTTCTTGAGGTTAGCGTGTACAAAAACATAGACAAACGGATAGATAATTATGAAATTACAAGTTCTTATTATATATTATTGTATTATACTGTACTTATGTGCAGAAGTGGTTAATTTAGATTACAACCAATTAATTTGATAAATTCTTTTCTCTTTCTATTTTCTCTGTCCAATATATTAAGTAACAAATTAACTACAATCGCATTATCAATAGGTGAAGTCGCGAGAAAACAAAAGTTTTAACTAAAGTAAACTTATGCCGCACATTGTATAAAACACCTGTTGTGTACGTAATGGGTGTACGATTTGAGAGTTAGCTACTATTGTACTGACATTTTGACTGACACAAATATTTTGTTTTGCAACTTATATATAAGGTTAATTTATGTTAGTGACGGTTAATTGTTAGAGGTTTCTACGTATTATGTACTTTAAAGAGAATTAAAAGAGAAATGATAGCTTTTCGCCTTTCGAGATTGCGTGTTGAGGTGCGAAACTCAACGCCGCGCTTCGACTCAATACGTGTTCTCAATACGTGGACCTAATAAATTGTTTTTTCTTTATATTTGTGCTTGTTTCTTAGGTGTGAATATAATCTTTTTTTTTCGTTAAAAGGAGAGAAAATAGTGATGCATCACCAACTTTCTTCTCTTACTAACAAAATGTAACTTATTAGAATCATACAATAAAAATTGAACCTTCTAATTAAATACATAACTGCTATTTTTACTGCAAATGATATAAAGCACTATTTGTACCTTTAATTTGTATGTCAACGTTATACCGCCCTCTAAATAAAGAAGGTGCATCCATTTAAACTATAGACTTGGCCAAGTTTCTCAACCTACTGTGCGAAACGAGGTTGCGATTGGTCTCAGTTAAAAAAAAGTAAGGTTATAAGTCTTTGTTGAAGAAAAAACAGAGCCTATTATTTTTTTACTGATGAAAACAAAAATATATAAAAAATTTTTTTGTATGTATTGCATAAAGAAATATATTGATTTTTACTACGGCTTGTCTAATAATAAATAGCTGTTTCCACTGTTTTTGTAGTAAAATAATTGTTTACATTTTACATTTTTCTAAATAGAAAAATAAAAACAAAGGCGGTGCCCGGAGAACGGAGTGTCTTAACACTAAGTTGTCACGGTTCCTGTGGTTCCCTCTGCCTACCGTGCTATGATCGGGATGAATCGTGAAGCAAAAAACAAAAAGCATCAAATATTTTAATTATAGACACAAATAAATAATTTCAGTGCTGTGCATTTATACATACATTTTTAGCTGTTTTAGTTTCAAAAAAAATTACAATAAATTAATATCAATTTTTTGTTCAGTTTGAATCGACGAGTATTAAAATTGAGTCTATTCCTTAACAATAGTACAAATATTATTGCAATTTCCCGCATCGTTAAGTTCACAGTCGTCGTGGTCACGTAATTGAAGGTTCGTATCAAGGTTACTAGATAATAGCTTTGGGTTCGATCCTGGCATTTGACTATCAATAGATAGTTTATGAGTTAGATAACAATATGAGGCACATGCTCACTTTGAAAGTTTAATTTTTTTTTGTAATTTGACGCGATTTGTAACCTTACGCTTGTATTAATTTTCCTGGTATAAACAAAAAAAAATGATGAATGATGATGAATATGACAAACGCAGAGGCAAAAGGATCAAGGTTTATGGGTTCGATTCCCATTCGGCAAAACAAGGCGCATCGTTGAGTTCCAACACTCACACACGAAATGCTTCGACAGGCGGAAACTAGAGAATAGAGTGTTTTAACGTTAGGTTCCTGCGATTCCCTTTGTCTACCTTATTATGGGTAGGATACCGCGTCAAGATAAAAAAAATAATATGACTGGGCATGTATGAAGAATTTAATGACAGTGAATAAGGTGAAAAAGATATGCATTGACCGTAGCGGCTTAAAGCGGTAAACAAAAAATACGTTATTGTGAATCTGTTCTCAAGATAGTTCTTTATTCTCTATTCTCTACAAGTTACGTGGTTCTGTGTTGTTCTGATTTAGTATTTCCTTCTATAGTAATAAGGTAGAGTATATTTACGACCCAATATCCACTGTGATTCTCTATAGACTAACACAATTGAACTAAGTAGGTTATCCTAAAAAATATCCTACTAAAACTGTACCTTGTGTTAAATATTTCCATTTTTTATATAAATTGTGAATAATTAATCATTTATATATTAATTGAGACCAGGTTGTATCTAATTTTTTTTTCACACTTTTCCCTATGAACGTAACAAAGAGGAGAAACCTAGTGTTAAGACACTCACTTAAGTCTCAATTTGGCTAAACCAGTGTAAAGGTCAACGCCATACGGCATCATAGGATGGAGAAATAATGATTCCATTCCCATTCCTAGAGGTCCGAACCCAAAACCAACATAACACGATAATTAGGCGTTGCCACTGCACCATTATGGCCTTATTATATTAAAAATTGAATTCATCAACCTGCATTGCTTCTTTATATAGTAGATAGCTTCGTAAATATGAATTAATATAAAAGCGAAGTTAAATTTTCAAATTATTATATTAGCATTTTGTATATGGCTCACTTGACTACTTTAGTTGTTTGTTTATCAAAGCGATAAATGTTTCACGACACATAGAAATATTATATATATTGGGATAGTACCTAGTACCTATATATGTACAAATCCAGCAGTTGACCGGAGTTCGATTCTCGTAAGATTGTTTTGGTAAAATATACTAACTGCGTACGTTTTTGTGGTTAAGCCTGCACGCGATCTAATGTACTTTATATACAGTGTGTTTTCATCGAGAATATATATATATATATATATATATATATATATATATATATATATATATATATATATATATATATATATATATATATATATATATATATATATATATATATATATATATATATATATATATATATATATATATATATATATATATATATATATATATATATATATATATATATATATATATATATATATATATATATATATATATATACGTGTCTATTTATCCTTCTTAAGGAAGCGCTTTGATAAGCTAAATTGTCAACTTTAAATAATAAATACATACTTAATTATAATATTGCATAACGTTACGTTCGAATTATTATAAAGACATTAGAATTTAAACAAAAATAAATGTCAAGGTGTTTTCCTTTTATATGTTGAGTCACATTAAAAGAGCCAATTGACAAAAGTTGATGTGCTGTTGTTATTATATCGATTGTGGTATCGATTTTTGTTAACCTGTTTGCTGCTTTTCGCAATTGACTGAAGAATTGATTGAAACGAATTGAAAGAGACAAGTACCAAATTATGTTAGTAATAGTGACGTTTACCAAAATACAATAGCGAAAACTGTATTTGAACCTGTTAAGCCGTAATAAGATGTTCATTCACTATCTTGTAATACGTTTAAGCCGTTTCTGAGATTTTTTTTTTTTTTTTTTTAGCTTCACGCTGTTATCCCGCACATGGCAGGGTAGGCAGAGGGAACTGCAGGAACCATACGAACCTAGTGTTAAGACACTCCGTTACTTAGTCCCTGCTTACTTCGTCCCCTGAGATTAGTATGCACAAACGCACAGACAAACTGATAGAAAAATTAAAATCATTATTTCAATTTCTACCACATCAATGACTTATGATAAATACTGTTTATAAAAGCTTTTATTATTTTTATTATATAAAGAAATCTCTTCGCCAGTAAATGTAGAACATTTACTATATCTACATGCCTATGTCCTACTTGTTGCTTTACTTGCTTCACAAAGTTGACTACGAATTATCCAACCAAATGGAAAATACCTGTTATAGACATTATTAGCGGATTTGCACTCATTATAACATTACCAAATTCTTAAACATTATAAGTTAATATATTTTCCGGTCAAATCTGAACTCCGCCTTCATTGTAATGCATTAAAAGTTTAAAAATAAATATTTAACATATACATTTACCTCTTGTACATTTTATCTAAATACAGTTTCTGATTGTCATATCATATGGGTTTACAATAAAGAGCATATCTATTTTTTTTTCTAGCTTCATCATGGGATAAAGCGTATCCCGCATATTGCAGGGTAGGCAGAGGGAGCTGCAGGAACCATTTAAACCTAGTGTAAAGACACTCCGTTGCTTAGTTCCTGCTTTCTCTGTCCCCACTTTCCGCCTTTTTCGAGGCATTGCGTGTTGAGTGGCGGAACTCAACGCCGCGCTTTGCCTAGTTGCCAGAGCGAAGAAAATGGAAATAGAAAAATCCATCTTCTCCGTGTGGGAATCAAACCCTCAAACCGTCGCGTTTACAGACAGACGCTTACGCCTCTGCGCCACGACGGTCCTCATATCTATTTATATATCTATTTTGCATATAGTTATATGATTTAAGTCATATATATTGTTTTAACTTTGAATATTTCCTATTTCTAGCCTGCTGTATACAAATGTTTTGGCTATACGTCACTTTTGACATTCAGTTTAGTTCACGTGTTCTCAATTTACGATACAACCCCATTGGTCGTGGTAACCCTCGATGGAAGGGATGGCCCCACCTCCTATGTAATGTTTGATCAATATCTTTATTATTAGATAGTTGTATATATGTATGTATGTATCTTTATGTAGGTATGGTAAGTAGCCTTGAAAGTTATTTTGCGATTTTTGTAGTTTGTTGTATTTTCATGTTTGAAATATAAGATACCTAGTTTTTTCAGGTAGTGCTTGTTTATAAAATACGTTTATTACATTTCTGTTCTATGCCCAATTTTAAAACATAACATTTTGAGTGACGGATCTCAACGCCGCCTTGTAAGCTAACCTCAAAGCGGAGAAATAATTTAAGTCTTACGAAGTGAGATTTAAACCACAACTAACCTTTGTACTGTCAGACGCTGCGTCGTTATCCCATTGGCCTGGAAAGACGTGAAAACCAATCATATATACAGTACACACATATTAGACCTACAAATAATGTTATAACATCGCGAATTTATTCAAATTATTTCAATAATTTGGTCGATTACTATAATTTTATTATTATCTACACATTACGATCGTGGGTATTTTTTGTTATATATGCAGTATATATTTACATACTGACGTCTGTATATTTTACGTAAGCGTTCAAAACAAGTTGTATTCATATTTTTTGTTTGGTTGCTTTGATTAGTACTTATTTTTATATATTGTTTTTTGAATTTTATTTAAATAATCAAGATGGTTCCTATTAAGATTTAAGGAAAATCCTTAATCACAGTAAGTCAAGACATAAGATCGAACGAGGTAGGCGCCGGTTCAATTCAAGCCTTGTCAGGTTTCGTTTATTGGTATTGTACTATTCGTTTTGGCAAAAGATCCCGAAAAGCGGAAAGCGGAGAATGGAATGTGTTTGTGTCTGCCTACACCACTATATAGCGTTAAGCAAGAAAACAAAATAAAAAAATATTTGCTTTAATTTGGTAATGGAATGGACATAATTTCCATTTTCCATAATGACCTCACTTAATAGAAATTATGATTAATAACTAAAGTAATGTTAATATAATACGCTCCCCCCTAACGCTACCAATTGCCTTAGCCGAGCATCGAACCAACAACACCATGGCAACGATCTCGTGCTGACAATGACGTTGTTATCGATTACAGAATTTGCATTTTATACCCCCAAAATGTTTGGAATTACAGCGCGATGTCAGATTTGAATTTAATTACGCCCAGCTATTATAGTTTAAGTCGTACTTTAGTATGAATGATGAGTTAAACTTTAACTTATCAGTTTAGACATGAACATTTTGGTTTGTATTTTCAATTGTTATAAATATATGGCTAAATTTATACTAACTTTTGTGCTTCTTATATGTTATATATAGTATTATTTATATGTATTTTTAGTAAACAGAATGTGGTTCCAAAAACGTGTGTTTTCGGGAGTTCCGGACAGAGATTTTACGCTAGCTTTCAATAGAGATCGTTGCCTACCTGCAACAGCCCTGATTGATATAATTTATCGCTTTTAAAATATTTGTCATCTAAAACTATTCTCTTTTTATATGTGACTGTGTACATTTAAAACTATTTTTTTTATTAGCTTCACGCTTTATCCCACACATGGCAGGGTAGCCAGAGGGAACTGCAGGAACCATACGAACCTTCCTCCGTCCCCGCCTTCCGCCGTTTTCGAGGCATTGCGTGTTGAGTGGCGGAACACAACGCCGCGCCTTGCCTAGTTTCCAGAGCGAAGAAAATGGCAATAGAAAAATCTATCCTCCCCGAGTGGGAATCGAACCCACAAACTATCGCGTTTACAGGCAGACGCTACGCCTCTGCGCCACGACGGTCCTCTGTTGTTTTGTTTATTAATTTTAATTTCTTTATTAATTTTAAATGTACAGTCTCTTAATGCCACTTTTAGCCAAAAGTTCAAGACATAAAAGTCACATCCTGTCACTAGATTTCATAAAAAACGAGGTACTAGAAATATCAAGAGCCTCGACTGAAAAAGGTTTCGATTGTTATAACGTGGGACAGATAGACACACATTTTAAGTTTCCTCGTCGCAGTCCACTGCTGGACATAGGCCTCCCCAAGTTTGCGCTAAACATCCCGGTCCTCCGCAACCCTCATCCAGCCTGCTCCGGCAACCCTGCGTATGTCGTCGGTCCAGCGGGCCGGAGGCGTCCTACTCTACGTTTGCCAAGACGCGGTCTCCACTCCAGGAGTCGTCTGCTCCAACGACCTTCGGTTCTGCGGCAGACGTGGCCGGCCCATTTTAAGCTTATATTATACCTTTTTACAAAAAGGATAAAATTTATTATTTTAGTTATTTAGTTCTAGTATTTCGAGCTTTGACTTAGATTTCGACTCACGTTATATGGAAAAACACTAAGGAAAAATGATCAATATTAACATTGTTTACGTCATTATTTTTGATAAAGCAAAAAAACAAAATAGCAAGAACTTTTGAGAACAAAATAACATAGGATATTTTTATTTCGGAAACGTGAATCTCGTATTTTTGCAGGTGATGTGTTAGACCCAGCGTTATCCTTAATTAAACTAGAACAGTATAAGATGGTAGACTCCAAAGGCATATTCTTAAAAAATGTAGACAGTTAATGAAAAAACTACTAGGCATGGATCTTAGCAATTAATAATTAGTATTTTTTTCTAAATCCCTTTTTTTTGGTAGAAGTTACAACTGAATACCATAGAGCCTTCTCGACTCTTGGATTTTGAACCTACGATCACAGCTTGTATATGAATAAAAAACCCTTCAAACTGTTTTCGTATTATGGGGTATGCGAAAGGAATCTAGTGTTGAGACACTCCGTTCTCCATTCCTCGCTTTATTACTTATAGTATAATGAATGAAAATAATTAAAAAATACCACCATGCTACGACCACGGATCGTACTATATGAACTAAAAATTAATTGCATTATTAATTACGATGCATTTTATAACGGATGTAACGCTTTATAAGGTCGTGTGATATGTTCTACCATACTATGAACTAATAGATATTACAAGTAATAACTTGTTTTATTTTTTTATTATTTTTTTGTGATTATTGATCGAGGCGTTGTCACGGCGTGTGACTGTATTTGTGAGGGTTGGGGGTTCGATTTCTGCTGGTGACACTTAATTATCAAATTTTCTTTTCCTTGGTACTACATTACAAAGATTATTAACATACGATGTCTCGAAAAGCGAAAAGCGAGTGATACTAGGTGAATGGTTTCTTATCACAAATTCAACATATACATACGAAAATATCGATTTTTTTTCTGTTAATTATGTTGACATCGTAATAAATTTGGAAAATGTCTGCCTGGTTTCGAGTGTGATGCCAATTTGTAATACCGCAAGCTAACCAATATTATAATTTATCTATAATAAAGAAGATTTTATTGTATTCCAATGCAATCATGAAATAAAGAACGGAATATCTCGACTATGGATTATGTGTACTTAGCCTGTTGTATCGAGAAAGCGTCCACAACTTGACAATGTCGGTAAATGAATGAAAAGTGAAGAGTGACATTTGACATTAATCTAAAAGAGAGATTAAAATAATATTATAAAGGTGAAAGTAGTGTTTGTTTATTTGAACGCGCTAATCTCGGAAACTACTGTATACTGTGCTTATATACTTTTTAACTCAACATTTTTTCTTTATCTTCTATATTTACTCACGACGCTATACTCACTTTAAAAGTAAGCCTTTAATAAAAAAAAGAAAACAAATTCCACCCAATGATATTCGAACCCAAAACTATCATATAATAACAGCGAAAAGCTAGACAGTGCCACTGAACTATAGAAACTTAATTTAAAGGGGCTGTATTCCACCTGTGAAACAAATTAGTAGCGCCACCTTCCCACGACTCCGACCATTGAATGCATCGTAGGGATCAATGCGCAAATAAGCGTTTAGTGTAATTATTGTGAAACGATCAGGGGGGAATTTATAAATAAAATCTTCCTACCCGATGAAGGAGTATTAAAAGTATAGGGAGCGAGAAAGCAGGGACAAAGCAACGGAGTGTTTTAACACCAGGTTCCTATGGTTACTGCAGTTCTCTCTGCCTACCGTGCTACGTGCGGAATAAAACGTAAAGGCTGTATCACGGACTTTGCGGGTTAGGCTAGGGAACCGTGGGAACCTTAGGAACGTAGTGTTAAGACATTTTGTTCCTCGCTTTCGAGGCATTGCGTGTTGACTTCCGTAACTTAACATCGTGCTTTATCGTATTACAAAATAAAGAAAATCAAAATAACTTACTTACTCACTCACTTCTGTACTCTTCCCTCAGAGGAATCGAACCCACAAACCGTCATGTTAACAGGCACACGCTGTACCTCTGAAGGTCCTCATATGTTTTCCCTATATACTGGGAAAACCTGGGGGTAATAAAAATATCGAGATATTTTATATGAAAATAATTTAATTGTATTTTATAATAATTTCTTGTAGTAGAGTTCGAATTCATAAGACATAACCGTAATAATAGCTGTACCATTATATCACAGTGGCCTATTAAGAAGATAGGATATATGAGGACGTGGCAGAGGTGTGCAGAGGTTACTTCAAGCGGTAAGCTCTAAAACGCGTCGGTTTGAGGGTTCGATTCCCACTCGGGGAAGATGGATTTTTCGATTTCCATTTTCTTCGCAAACTTGGCAAAGCACGACATTGAGTTCCGCCACTCACCACGCATGCCTCGAAAAAGACGGAAATCGAGAACGAAGCAGGGACAACTGCTTACAACGGAGTGTCTTAACACTAGGCTCATATGGTTCCTGTAGTTTTGCGGGTTCTACAATATGCGGGATAAAGCGTAAAGCTAAAAAAAATGATTTAATCGTTTTAATTTTATTTTAATTAGAATGATTTGTGTAGAAAGGATCGTTTTACTCTTTTTGCCAAACTCTTTTATATGGTCGATAAATAAAGCTTATTGACAAAGGTATTTCATTGATATATAGCAAAGCTTTTGTTTGTTTGTCTCCAGTTATTCTTGTGAGTCTGTGATACTATGACTTAATTATTATTTACTTATTTAGCCTTTTGTCTTTAAAAAAAATTAATTTACTGCCATTGTTAGTATTCGATATGTATTAGAGAATCATACTTTTTGACAGTAAAGCAAGTTCGAGCTTAAGATAATATTAGAAGTTGTGTAAAGAGCACGAGATCGTCTAAGGGCAGGAAGATGTTGATGACAGTAGACGAGGAGAACCAGGTATACAAGGATCGTAGTATTTGGTGTTTCAACTCCACTGACTAGTCCAGGGGTAAATCTTGACAGATTACACAGATTTTACAGACTATCATTACTGGGGAAATATTTAAAATAATTCTAAATTTGAATGAACATGTCACTACCACTGGTTCAGGGGGCAGTTCTATTGAGAAGAACCAAGAGGCAAGAACCTCAGTAGTTGTTATTTTAAATATCAAAGTCAAAGTCAAACAATTTTATTCAAAATAAGAAGTACAAGCTTAATGTTTTGAACATCAAAAACACTATCACCGGTTCGCTAAAGTTAATACCTCAGACCTGAGAAGTACCGGCGCAAGAATCTCAGCGGGATTTTTCGTTTTTTTTTTAGTTTTCCAGATATTTACAATTTCACATCTTATTATTGACAACGCTACTCTTGAACTAGACTGGAGCGAGCATTTCATTCTCAAGGCGTGTTATCATTTATGAAATCATTATCTGTCTATATTGCAATTTTTATTAAATACCATGAAAGTATCCTGTATTAAAACTAAATTACATTTTCACACATTTCTGTCATCAAAATATCCCTAATAAGTATAAGTAATAGGCTTTACTCAAAAGCTACTGTTTTCTTTACGTTTGCTTTTAATTTTTGAATTGGAAAGTTATATACGTACAATAAACTAAGCTTTTCAAACCAGTGTAAATTTTAAACACAGAGAGATATGAGAAAGTAAGAAAAAGCAGTGTTTCCATACAAAACAATGTCAACCCAATTTCAGCCAATTCGGCAATTTACATAAAAACAGTATATTATAATATAAAAAGCGTTTTTGACCATAACAAATCAAGCACCTTGCCTTACACATGTGCTGTACCGTTTTCGATGCAATGGCGCGTGAAATTTAATCGTTCGTCAGGTGGCGATCGACGCGATCATGTATGACCGCGGGGTCACGACAGCTGGGTCACAAGTTTGATTATTAGTTATATAAATCTATTGTTTTTGTTAATATATTTTTATATGTTTAACCTATATCAATTGGAATATATATATATACATATATATATATATATATATATATATATATATATATATATATATATATATATATATATATATATATATATATATATATATATATATATATATATATATATATATATATATATATATATATATATATATATATATATATATATATATATATATATATATATATATATATATATATATATATATATATATATATATATATATATATATATATATATATATATATATATATATATATATATATATATATATTACGTTTGAATTTGGAATCTGTCATTTTTATATGATTGCTTGATGTGTTTTCTTATTTTCGCGCCATTATATTGTTAAATATTTTGTTATATTAAAATGGAGTGGGGTGATAAAGAGAACCGAATCGCTGTGATTGCCTTACATAAAGTAGGTATGGAGAAAAGTGCAATTTTTAAAACCCTCCACCCGCTTGGTATTAGTCAAATGTTTGTTTACCGGGCTATTGATAGGTACAATGATACCTCCTCTGTTTGTGACAGAAAAAGATCTGGCCGTCCACGTACCGTTCGTGTGAAAAAGGTGATTAAAGCAGTTAGGGAAAGAATTCGAAGAAATCCTGTCCGTAAGCAAAAGATTTTATCTCGGGAGATGAAGATAGCTCCTAGAACCATGTCGCGTATATTAAAAGATGACTTAGGACTTGCAGCCTATAAGAGACGTACTGGTCACTTCTTAACTGATAATTTAAAGAAGAATAGGGTGGTAAAATCCAAACAACTACTTAAGCGGTACGCAAAGAGAGGTCACAAAAAATTTTGTTTACGGATGAGAAAATTTTTACAATTGAGCAGTATTTTAATAAACAAAATGACCGTATTTATGTTGGAAGCTCTAAAGAAGCTTCGCAATTAGTAAACAGAGTACAACGTGGGCATTATCCCACTTCAGTGATGGTTTGGTGGGGTGTTAGCTATGAAGGGGTGACTGAGCCATATTTTTGTGAAAAGGTATTAAAACGTCGGTACAAGTTTATCAAAATACCATTCTTGAGACGGTAGTTAAGTCTTTAACTAACACCATGTTCAATAACAAAGAATGGTGCTTTCAACAAGACTCGGCACCGGGTCATAGAGCTCGATCCACCCAATCTTGGTTGAAAACTAACGTTCCGGACTTTATCAGCACTGAAAACTGGCCGTCATCAAGTCCTGACCTAAATCCATTGGATTATGATTTATGGTCAGTTTTAGAGAGTTAGGCTTGCTCTAAACGCCATGATAATTTGGAGTCCCTAAAACGATCCATTCGGTTGGCAGTGAAGAATTTTCCTCTAGAAAGAGTTCGTGCTGCTATTGATAACTGGCCTCAACGTTTAAAAGATTGTATTGCAGCCAATGGGGACCACTTCGAATAAACATTGTATATTTTTAATAGTTATATATTGATGTATTAAACTAACTCACTATGAAAGGAATAAATGTTACGTATAAAAAAAAATCGTGCTTTTCTTTATAACAATATTTATGGCAAGACTAAGTACATACTTACACACACACATATATAAATACCTACATATATATATATATATATATATATATATATATATATATATATATATATATATATATATATATATATATATATATATATATATATATATATATATATATATATATATATATATATATATATATATATATATATATATATATATATATATATACCTATATATATACCTATATATATTTTGCTCTGTAATTATCTATCATATTATTAATCAACATTAACATAGTTTTATGTTTTAAAAAAGTATTTTTTTCTTTAGCTTGACGCTTTATCCCTCATCTAGTAAAGAAACACACACGATGTTTTAAGTGGCGAATTGAATTGAATTTAAGTAACACTGCAAGTACTATTTGATTTCTTATTATAATTATTTTAAATACCTCAAAATTATTATTGTGTTAGTTTAGACGTATGAATGGTGAAACTAACACCACGTTGCACCCAAAGTTACTAAAATAAATAAAATTTATAATAATAGAGCTATCTTGCAGAAGTTCGAACTCTTGACCATCGTGTGGATTACTCAACATTTACTATTATACATATCCGCCCCAAAACTGCATGGAATCCCACCATATCCTAAAAATACTGCGTCAATTTAGATGAAAATTAGTATGTCCTATCACTTGAAATATACTTGATTATAATCAAAAATAATAATTTCGATATCGATCTTACTCCCTAGAAAAATGGAAACAAACGCACATACTTTCACTTAGGAATTTTAACCCACATTACTAAAAGTCTAAATAGACCAACATACTTAAATATTATCCAATTCAAACAGTATCCTGTGTACATACATATATACGTATGTACATAAATACATTCATGTCAAACTAATAACCTCCTTTCCTTGAAGTCGATAAAAAACATAGAATCTCTACACTATGATGGTAATAAGAATATTACAGCATCTTAATATATTCATTTAATAATTACTACTAAGTATGTACGTGTGTAGTTTTAAGATCAATTAGCAGGGTACTACCAAGAGATATAAAGTAAAATAATGACCAATATAAGGAGCGATGGTCAGTAAATAATTATAATTTGCCACTAACATTGCTCTCTACGTATATAAGTAAATTTAAGCAAAAATTATAAAAATGGATCTGCTGTTCAAATTAATAGGTTCAATATAATAAATAAATATAGGGACCGTCGTAGCGCAGAGGTGCAGCGTCTAGTTAAAAAAAAACCGATAGTTTGTGGGTTCGATTCCCACCCGGGGAAGATGGATGTTTCAATTTCCATTTTCTTCGCTCTGGAAACTAGGCAAAGCGCGGCGTTGAATTCCGCCACTCAACACGCAATGCCTCAATAAAAGGCGGAAAGCGGGGACGTAAAAAGCAGGGACTAAGCTACGGAGTGTCTTAACACTATGTTCCTATGGTTCCTGCAGTTTCCTCTGCCTACCCTGCAATATTCGGGGTAAAACGTGAAGCTAAAAAAATAGCTATTATATTGACGCGAGGCATTCATTGAATGGAATCCAGCGGATCTCAACGCTAAATTTTATCCTATTAATTTGAAGGTATGATGATTTTGTAGTGAAATTTCTCTTATGAGTAAATGCTAGGCTATGAGGGTAAATTTTATACAAATAAAACGGAATTATATGACAAGAATAATATGTGACTTTTTTGCAATGTCCACGATTCTCATACCTTAAATAAATACTAAATGACCGAATATCTTATTAACTGAAACCTAAATATTAATTAATTAAAATAATAATTTATGTATATTTTCGATATTTATTATTTTAATTACAATTAAATTATTTAGTTAATTTCCTAACATATCTTCTTTTTCCCTCCCTCTAAGTCTCAGAAATATAAGGCTTTACATTTAAAGATATTTAAAAATATAATAGTAATAGAACCCATCCAAAGTCCCATCACAACAGTTTCTAACTGCGTATCCATAGTATCTTGTACTAGATTTATTAATTTTCTCCATTTAACTAGTATGTGGCTAACTACAATTTGTCACTGTCGACATCTGAAGGCTCAATGAGACTATATTCTATAACATGCCTACATATAAGGGTTGAAACAACCCCATTGGTCAACAGTTTACTTCGAACCGCTAAAATTTTTCGTGAAAACCAAGAAAAGACAAATATATCTGACTCCCTCTAACGTATAGACGGTCACGCTTGCTGGCTCCCTCGCGCAAGGGTAGAACGAGGATACGCCGTCAGTGCCTTCTGAGTGTATTATATACGCGGACGTTTTTGTTTTTTTTTTAAAGATATTGTTGTATTAATTATAATTATATACGATATTTTCTATAAAAATTCAAAAATCTAATAATTTTACTATTTTTTTTATTTTGAGTGAAGTTTCGAGTGAATAATTGAGTTAATTGTTCTTTAAGCATTGGACAAGAAAAACTGTAGTTAAAATAATTATAACTTTATAATTATGTGTTCGGATTCCGCTTTGGATGTTACGTAAATGGCGTAAGAAAATGGTTTTTTGATTGAACAAAAAAAGATGGAATTTTCGTGGCAAATGGAGGACGCTGGGAGTCAAGACACTAACGGGCGTGCGAATAGAAATCAAGGTAGAAGTCAAGGTAATTTCTCCACTTTCTTTTATACACTCAGATTAATGAATGAAATGAATAGCCTATGTGCCTCGAATACGCGGAAAAAGGAGAACGGAGTGTCTTAACACTAGGTTACCTCTTACTAGTTACCTCTGTGTACTTTGTTATTAATAAAAATAATGATTATAAAGCTCTTTAGTTATTCTTAAATCGGTTTAAGTTTTTGTCGTCTTTAAAGTTAAAATTTTGTAGTAAAATGGAATTAAATTAATTAGAAGTGAATTTGTTAGTTTTTATTATTGATTACATTTGTGTTATTTATTTATTATTTATTTATTTATAACCTTTTCCACTTAGAATCATTAAGATTATCACATGTTTACGTCAGGTATAGTGAACGGAGGAGTGTCAGAGGAGCCCAATTTGATAATAAATATCGAATTGAGCCCCTCTGAAACCTACACACTCCACGACTTAAAACTAATGTTACGAGAGTTCCAAGCGCGGCCTGGTGAGAAGAGCCCACAACAAACTCAACCAGGCTTCCCTAAACCTATTGTGATCACTTACTTACTTTTTCCTAACTTTAAGCTGCACGCTGTATCACGCATATAGGAGGAAAGGCAAAGGTCCGAAGACCGTTCCACATAATTCGCCCAATTGTGACAATTGAAAAGGAGATACTCGTATATGCGCGTTCAAGTGGAATTCGACATCACATATTTTCTTGTCAGTAGATTTATTATAATAATTTCACTCAGGGAGTTGAACCCTAATCCATCATGGTTGCAGGCAGACACTATTCCGCTGCGCTACGACAGTCTGAAATGGGCTTAATTTTTTATATCAATAAATTATTTTTCGTTTACGTATCAATATATCATAGAATACTTCGGTACGTATTTTGTGTATGAACGAACAAATTAAGTAACAAAATAAGTTGTGATTTCTTTCAACCTTAAACAAAAAATTATCAATTTTGAGATTTTTTCCCTTTTTTATGAATTTTCCAATTTTCATATATTTTCATTTACGATAAGTTCCATGTTATTTTCAAATTTTATAACTCAAGGTAAACGGGAATTAGAAGAATATAGGTTTTGATTACGCGACGATTATCACACAAAATGTTTTTGATTGCTTTGGCTTACAAATTTAGTTTTTTTCTACCCTTTATTAGGGGACATTACTTTAATATTTGTTACTAGTTTATTGAAACTATAATTTATATAACAGTTCTGTTTTTTTTTTTTGCTTTTGAGGCACAGAATCCTATAATTTGGCTAAAACTATATGTAACTAAATAACTCTATGTAAAATTAGGCTAACACTATATGTTTCTCTTTACACTAATAATTAATTTCTGAATGTATTAGTCAATAATAAAAGTTTCAGTAATAAGTTTAAATAAAGTAGCAAATTAAAGATCAAGGCAACCAGATCACTAGCACAAATCATTAAAAATATATACCATATAAAAATAATATATACATACATATATACATATATATGTTATTATTCTAGTATTAGATACCAATCGAAGTGGTCAAACGCGTCGCCGCAAATGGAGCGGCAAAATACGGTTTAAAGGCCTTATTAAGTTCATGTTGATATTAAAACTTGTTACTCTGCGTCCAAGGCTTATACTAAAACAGTTGTAATACGATAAATTAAATATGATTTATTAGGATGATGGGTGATTTGACAGATTGATTTAAATCTCTCGTTAGAAATCACTTTATTGCTTATAAGTTGTCTTTGTTATATGACAAATCGATTAAAAATAGAATTGTAACAGTTTTTCATAAAAAATAATAATAATACTTGAAGTAAAAGAAAAAATCTTTAGGCAAAAAAGAATTGAAAGCTTTAAAATAAGTAAAGCCCATAAGCCGTGAAGTCATCCGTCTATGGCGCTGTTTTGAAAGTAACTAAAAATATAGACAATAAACACAGATACAATATAAATTAAAAATAGTATACTATGTAAATGGTAGTCTGTGATAAAATGTTACAACTATGTATATATATGTATATATATATATATATATATATATATATATATATATATATATATATATATATATATATATATATATATATATATATATATATATATATATATATATATATATATATATATATATATATATATATATATATATATATATATATATATATATATATATATATATATATATATATATATATATATATATATATATATATATATATATATATATATATATATATATATATATATCGACATATGCCTGCGTCTATAAGAAATAAGACAAAAATGAATTTATTGTGGTCTGACCGAATTTTGATAAACCGCAAGCATAAAGTGCATTGGATATATTTAAGACTTTACAATAAGAGACAAAAATATATTTGTTACACACTGATATATTCTTTTATTTACTAACTATGAAACCTTAAAAAAAATTCATAAAGTGCAGCGAGAGAACTGAACTTTGGAGTCCTTTCGCTATATAACTATCAAAAAAGTCCTTCCTTAAAATCCTTTAAATCTTAAATAATAAAATATCTACTCACAAGTTTAACTACACTTGTCTGTATTTCTTTAAATTACACGTGCTTTACAACTTTACTACTTACCTCTTTTTACTACTTACCACTCATCCACCACCACAGGTGGGCTGGAAGAGATCTCTTATAGAGATAAGTCCCCATATTTATGAGCTGAATTAAGTGTAATGATTAAATCTTTACACATGTGTATTAGTGTAATAAATAATAGTAATGACTTTTCTATTTATATGTATTCCTTATAATAGAGTACTGGGTAAACTGAGTGCCTGGTCACTATTAATTTGAAATATGATTTTAATTACAAAAATTAAAAGAACCTTTATTAGATTTAAAATTAAGGACCGTCGTGGCGTAACGTCTACCTATAAACGCGACGGTTTGTTGGTTCGATTCCCACTTGGGGAAGAGGGATTATTCTATTTCTTATTTTCTTCGTTCGCTAGGCAAAACGCGGCGTTGAGTTCCGTCACTCAATACGCAATGCCTCGAAAAAAGTGGAAAAGGGAGACAAAGAAAGCAGGAACTAAAGCAACGGAGTGTCTTAACACGGTTACTGCGGTTCCCTCTGCCTACCCTGCCATGTGCGGAATAAAGCATGAAGGCAAAAAAAATTATCACTCAAGTGTACTATTATAATTTTAGAGTTTAGTATTCAAGAGACTAACCCTTATTGGATCACAATGTTGTCCGTCTATTTATTCTCATTCATCTATTCAATCTCTTAATTCGTCAAAACTTATCTCGGGAACATGGAGAATAAAACTGGAATGAATATCAAATTCATGTATTCAGTCACTGGGATTGTACACCCATTAAAATATTCAGAAATACAATAAGAAAACTAGACTGTATAAAAGAAATGTTACATTATAAAATATCTATATACATTTATATAAAAAACATAAGTCTATATACATACCTAAGTACATATATACATAACACATACACACATGAATAATCTATCAAATCTTCGATGTTACAATACGAACTGACCAGGAATAGGTTTAGAGCTAGCTTATATGCGGTTGAAGTAGGAGCGAGAAGTATAACAGCGAATTCTCTATAGTTTACTAAAAGATGTCGGCCTGTTTAGAACTATATATAATAAGTTCATTTCTAGAACGCACTTCAAAGGCGGCTTTGGTAGAATCGTTTAAAATTTGGTTATTTTATTTATTTATTTATAACTTTTCCACTTAGTATCAATAAGATGATCACATGTGTACCGCAGATAGAGCGAAAGGAGGAGTGTCAGAGGAGCCCAAGTCGATAATAAATATTGAATGGAGCCCCCTCTGAAACCTACACACTCCACGACTTAAAACTAAAGTTACGAGGGCCTGTTGAGAAGAGCCCACAACAAACTCAACCAGGTTAGGTAGTGGGAGGAGCTCGGACAGTGAAGATCAATGCATTTTAAAGGGGCTCCTTTAAACCTACACTTGGGTCGCAAGTCCCAAGCACTGCTCCTGTTCTTACAACGCGCTGGGCACCCGCACGGTGAATCCATGGAATGCTACGCAGTTTCTTCTCTTCTTTAAATAAATACAGAATGCTTCTTTTATTGACCTAAAACTTATACTTAGTTCTTATATACCTTTTAATACTATATTATATAGGACCCTCACGAATCCGACTCGCACTTTACCTTTTTTCTTGTATAACAACAAAATCATACGCGCCAAAGAGCTAAAACCATACGCGACGCGACGGTGCGCCGCAAACATTCCAATTTGCGTCACAGATAGTAAAGTATCTGTGACAATAGCCATTAAGTTATCTGTGCGTTTCAAATTTCCGATTTTGAATGTAACTATTTATATTAAAAGTATAGTTACATAAGTTGATTTAAAATTAGTTTCTTTTTTATATATTTAATCTTTAGGGGGTTCGCTTCGCTCGTTTACCACCGCTAGTTTCGGTCGTGTTAATTAAAAATGAATTAGTTTTTGAAGGGCAACGACTTAGTAAAAATATTTTAATGACAGAAAGACAAAATAAGAAACGTAATTTTTTTTATCTATATAGATAATCGTTTAGATAACATAAACAATCGTTTCTCTGTCAGCAGCACAGAATCATTTCACAAGTTCAAGTCTTGCTACGTTCTATATATTAATTAATTGTTTTTTTATTTGTTTAATGTGTCACTATGAGTTTTTAGAGCTATTTAATCACTAACATCGGTGACAGTATAAAAAAGTAAAAAATAGATAACAATTGCAAATACTGGGAAAAAAATTATGGTTTGCTGTCAAAGTGTTAAAAAAATATTAAAATCAACTTGTGAGTTAGGCCACTTTGCCTTAAATAGCAACTAAATGCCTAATTTACATGATTAATTAGTAAATAATAATTGATCATTGGCCCTTGTGGCGCAGCGGCACAGCGTATGATTGTAAACACGATGGATGGGTACAATTCCCAGTTGGAGAACACACAAACATACACACAATACACAATTACATACATACTTAGATACACGTTTTATTCCAAATAGCAATAGCGTCTTATATAATATAAATTAATAAATGACATTGAAAAATATTAGCATAGCTGATTTTGGTGATATTATTGTTTGTTATTAACTTTGTAAAATAAAAATAGTGTTCTTATGTAGATATTGCTTAGTCTACAAGAACCTCAGTTTGAGTAAAAGCTTCTTAAGACGCTCGTGTATGTCTTTTCTGCGCTACAGCTTCAGTCAGGAGCGGCTATTCGTCCGAGGTCGCCTTCACAGCCAGCCAGTGGTCTCCTTGTCTTTTTGGATTCTTTCACTATTGTTCCATGATGTCTCTAATGCTTGCCACAGGTCTGAAAACTTCCACGTGGTCTACCTACTTCCATTGTTATTTCATTCATGATTTAGTATATCAGTCGGTGGTATTCCATTTGGTGGTTTTCCTTACTATTATTTTATCTATACTCTTTATATATATTGAGCGTATTTCTCTATAGTTTTTTTAGCTTTAGTGGTAAACATCCACGACCAGCACCCATATCATAGACACGACAGTAGACCGGAGTTCAGGAGTTCATAACTTTTGATATCTGTCGGCATATTACAATTACATAATTATAAATTTTCTTGAGGACCGTCGTGGCACAGAGGCGTAGCGTCTGCATGTAAACGCGACGGTTTGTGGATTCCATTCCCACTCGGGGAAGGTAGATTTTTCTATCTCCATTTTCTTAGCTCTAAACTAGGCAAAGTGCGGCGTTGAGTTCCGCCACTCAGCACGCAATGCTTTGAAAAACGGCGGAAAGTGGCCCTGCCATGTGGCGGATAAAGCGTGAAGCTAAAAATAAAAAAAAATAAAAATTCTTCTAGCAAAAATACTGGATGTTTTTCTATGTTACTTACTTGTACTCTTCTTTTCAATTTCTAATGCCGTGGACGCGGTTTTCGTTGATTTTATTAAAATTTATAAATTTTCCAACATAGATAACTCTTCCTTAGTTATTATGGATGTCTTCCATTTGTCTTTGCCATAAATTGTTATATTGGTTTAGTTAGATTTATCTTCAGGCAATTGCGGCGTTGAATTCCGCCACTCAATACGCAACACTTTGAAAGCAAACTGGAAAGCAGGGAACAGATTGTCTTAAGACTTGATCCCTCCAGTTCCCTCTGGTTATCCTGCTATGTGCTGGATAAAGCGGGAAAAGTCTCTAGTCCTATTTTGATGCTAGCTTGACTTGGAGACTTTCACGACTACATCTATCCGGCTGACTTTAATTTTAAATGATGTGCTTTTAACTCTATTTAAACTGAAAGTGTGGAACTAAATCTACATTTGTTTATATTATAAAAATTTCCACACAATAGTCGGTATCTATCCATATGCGCATGCGCACGTAAGGAATCATAATTACCATTATTGTACGTAATTAAATCTCGCGTGTTTATGAAGTATTATAGTCTTTAAAAAGATGATGTACCACAAGATGCTTTGCTATATTCAAGATATGTAGTTATTTAAATACTTCTTAGTTTTTTTTAGCTTGAGTGGTGGAACTCATCTATATAGGAACAGTTAGCAGGAAGAGAGTTTGTTTTATATATTCTGTTAACGCACATAATTTCATGACTATTTTATCATAAATGTATAATGTACCTACACACATACAAATTACATGACTTTAATAAAATTACCAAAGTCAAAGTCAAAACAATTTTATTCAAAATAAGAAGTACAAGCTTCATTTTTTGAACGTCAAATAATTAATTTAATTTACCACCGGTTCGCTAAAGTTAATGTCTCAGACCTGAGAAGAACCGGCGTAAGAAACTCAGCGGGACTTAATCTGCTTTTTTTTATTTTTTTAATTTTCTAGATATTTACAATTTCACAATTCCTATTATTGACAACGATACCCTTGAACTAGACTGAAGCGAAAATTTCATTCCCAAGGTGTGTTATCATTTACGAAATCATTAATATGGTAATAACCTTTAACACACAAACGTCGTATCAAAACTTTTAAATTGTGATATCGAACAATCTTGAACGTTTTCTGGGATCCTATTTTAGAAGCATACAGACTGTCCCATAAAAGAATTGCGGATGCGATTTAATCTAGTTACAGGCGCGGTAAGTTTATGCCTGTTTCTTGTATTAATATTGTGTACATCACCAATTTTGGTAAAATCGTTAATATTTTTTTTTTACATACATAAATTACCCAAACTTAAAATTATTTAAGATACTTCTAGCCATAGTAATGCCTTTGGTATAGAAATTTCTGTTTTAACTTTTAAATAATTTTAAATCTATTTAAAATTATTACCATAGCTAAATTTCAAATATGTTCAAGAACTAATATGAAGAAAATCTTATATGCTGCATATAAAGAGCTGCACATAAGGAGTGGCTTTGGAGAGCAAAAAAGTAAAGATATTTTAAAGGTCGAGGACAATATCTGAAACTAAGACACTACCTGGTTAGAGGGCGGCGATAAGTATCTAAAATAAATAATATATCTCTATTTTATCATATGAGCAATTGGACAAATAACTAATTTAAATAAAAAGAAAATCTCTAAGTCCAGTCTAGGCTAGTGCGTTTTGTAAGTGATGTACTTATAAAATTTTTATTTTATTTTTGCTCATATATTTTTACCTTCTCCACCTTAAACCTGCTACCACATGCCTTTAGGTAAACATATCCTACAACTTACCAATAGTTTACCCTGTCAACAAATCACGCGGTTGACTGAGCAAACACATTATACACCCCAGTCTAATAGCCCCATATCGCTAATTCGTGATCGCGCTCGTGTGAAACTACCCTTAGCTATTGAAGCGTGAAAATACATCTGCCCCCGAAACGGTGTTTAATATTTATTGTTTTAATAAATACTGTAGGTTATATTTAAATAAAGTATATACTTTAGGTACATTTTACTTCACACTAGTATTTTCCTTAGTTCAATGCGGGAAAAAAGGTATATATCTTAAGCCTTAACACTAGGATTTTCCCTAAATAAATACGGGAAAAGACGTGAAAATATATACTTACTATAAGTAAATTAACTTCATAAGTTTTGAGGTCGTTACGACGCAGCAACAACGTTTGACTGTATACTCAATGTGTAGGTTCGATTCCCACTCTCAATAATGGTTTATTTTAATTTTCTCACGCTGACAAAAAGTTAAGCGTGGCGTTGAGTTCCGCCACTCAACATGCAACTCTAGGTTACCTATGTCTACATTGTTATGTAGGAATTTGCATATCCATTTTGTTCTGTATGATATTTAGATTAATTAGGGACAAAGGTGTAAAATATTTATTATTTAGCTTCACGCATTATCCCGCATATTGCAGGGTTGGCAGAGGGAACTGCAGGTACTATATGAACCTAGTGTTAAGACACTCCATTGCTTAGTTCCTGCTTTCTCAGTCCCCACTTTTCGCCTTTTTCGAGGCATTGCGTGTTGAGTGGCGGAACTCAACGCCGCGTATTGCTTAGTTTCCAGAGCGAAGAAAATGGGAATAGAAAAATCCATCTTCCCCGAGTGGGAATCGAACCCACAAACCGTCGCGTTTACACGCGGACGCTTACACCTCTGCGCCACGACGGCCCTCTAAAATAATTGGTATTCAAAATACCAAATATTTTACACATTATACTTAGTCTGGCCATAAATACTGTTACTATTCAAAAAAAGAAAATATTACGTTTGAATTTGGAATCTGTCATTTTTATATGATTGCTTGATGTGTTTTCTTATTTTCGCGCCATTATATTGTTAAATATTTTGTTATATTAAAATGGAGTGGGGTGATAAAGAGAACCGAATCGCTGTGATTGCCTTACATAAAGTAGGTATGGAGAAAAGTGCAATTTTTAAAACCCTCCACCCGCTTGGTATTAGTCAAATGTTTGTTTACCGGGCTATTGATAGGTACAATGATACCTCCTCTGTTTGTGACAGAAAAAGATCTGGCCGTCCACGTACCGTTCGTGTGAAAAACGTGATTAAAGCAGTTAGGGAAAGAATTCGAAGAAATCCTGTCCGTAAGCAAAAGATTTTATCTCGGGAGATGAAGATAGCTCCTAGAACCATGTCGCGTATATTAAAAGATGACTTAGGACTTGCAGCCTATAAGAGACGTACTGGTCACTTCTTAACTGATAATTTAAAGAAGAATAGGGTGGTAAAATCCAAACAACTACTTAAGCGGTACGCAAAGGGAGGTCACAAAAAAATTTTGTTTACGGATGAGAAAATTTTTACAATTGAGCAGTATTTTAATAAACAAAATGACCGTATTTATGCTGGAAGCTCTTAAGAAGCTTCGCAATTAGTAAACAGAGTACAACGTGGGCATTATCCCACTTCAGTGATGGTTTGGTGGGGTGTTAGCTATGAAGGGGTGACTGAGCCATATTTTTGTGAAAAAGGTATTAAAACGTCGGCACAAGTTTATCAAAATACCATTCTTGAGACGGTAGTTAAGTCTTTAACTAACACCATGTTCAATAACAAAGAATGGTGCTTTCAACAAGACTCGGCACCGGGTCATAGAGCTCGATCCACCCAATCTTGGTTGAAAACTAACGTTCCGGACTTTATCAGCACTGAAAACTGGCCGTCATCAAGTCCTGACCTAAATCCATTGGATTATGATTTATGGTCAGTTTTAGAGAGTAAGGCTTGCTCTAAACGCCATGATAATTTGGAGTCCCTAAAACGATCCATTCGGTTGGCAGTGAAGAATTTTCCTCTAGAAAGAGTTCGTGCTGCTATTGATAACTGGCCTCAACGTTTAAAAGACTGTATTGCAGCCAATGGGGACCACTTCGAATAAACATTGTATATTTTTAATAGTTATATATTGATGTATTAAACTAACTCACTATGAAAGGAATAAATGTTACGTATAAAAAAAAATCGTGCTTTTCTTTATAACAATATTTATGGCAAGACTAAGTACATATTTTTTTGGAAATCAACCGACTCGATTAGTAATTAAATACCTTTTACTTAAAAGCATATTTTGTTTGATTTTTAATATTTTAAATAAGTAGTCGTCCTTTGAAATTTTAAAAAAGCAACATTTACTTAATAACTAACTCCTAAAATTATTTATTTAAAATAAAACATATCGATGATATTTATAATATTTTCTAAAGTGATAAGATTTCGTTTACCGTCTTTGTCGTAGAAACACTCCGAAGATAGTCATTTTCGCTTCTATTATTTCAGACGTCACTCACAGAATTTTTAATTAGTATTGACAATTTTTAAATTATATTTGGCGGTTAAGTCGGCTTTTTTCGGGGAATTGTTGGTTAGTCAGCACATTCTTATTCTAATTTATCAAAAACACGATATAGCAGGATTCGAACCAGCGTCTTTGAAATTCCAGTTCTTTTCCAACATAAATTATTATATTTTATATTAGATTTTCGACGTACCTTCATGAGATAGACGTACACATAGAGTGCTTGGTTGGTTTCGAAATGACGGGTTCAATACTTTAAAATTTTTATACTTTACTTAAAATCTGGAGTAAGGTCACGTAAAAAGCATGAGGACTCCCCGGAGAGCATGCTATGAAGAGGTTAATGACAGTGGACGAGGCGAAAGAGGGATGCAGAGACCGCAGGGTTTGGCGCTCCGTTCTCTCTGACTACCCCGCTAGGGATAGAGCTTGAAGTTATGATGATGATGATGATGATAATGATGTTTAAAATCTTTTGCATTTGTATATTTTAACATATTTCAAAGCCACAAAAACAAAAAACGCATCTTATATCTATCTTGAAAGTAATATTAGACGTCAATAACGTTTTTTGTCGTATTATTAAAAACGAAAGTTAATTGCTTTCTCTGCACGAATTAATGCGTACTAAGAAACGAACATTTTAAATATTCTTATAAAAATCGTTTATATTATACAGATATTATTGAATATAATAAAGGAATTTATTTTAGAAATAATATTTTTTTCTAGTGATAAGTCACTACCTTAAATAGTCACTTATTTATGGATGATATTTCTAGATGATAAAATCCAATATTAAAACTTAAAGCCCACCGTGACGCAGAGGCTCAGTGCCTGCCTGTAAACGTGATTGTTCTTAGGTTCGATTTCGACTTGCGCAGAACTCATTATCTCATTTCCATTTTCTTCGCTCTGGTAACGAGGCACGTCATTTGTATGAATTTAAATTATCTGCAAGTGTTTCTAGGTGATCATACTACTAATGTCTAGAATTTATTATTATATCTAAGAATACTGTTAATTTCGTCTCGTTAAGAATTTCAATTTTAATGGAGAGATGAAAGTTTATTTTAAAAAAGTAATACTCTTCTTTTCTTCTAAGTAAAAAATTTTCTATCATAAATCGAACCTACAACCATCGCAGCTTTTATAGCGTTACGTAAAAGCTATTATGTTATCTAATTACACATCGTTTCAGTATAACTTGATCCCATGTTGTAGCATCTTCAGGCGTTCACCCGCCTTTCTCTTGCATACTTCAGCTGTATGCTACCGTTTAATATAGAATTTGTACACTTTGTGTATTGACCACTTAACTTAAGTATCAACTTTCAGATAACGCATTTTTTCTGTATTATTCTTTATAAACAGTTAGTTTTGAAAATATATTTGTATTTGTGATACACATGAATAAATATTATGATGGGATAATATTTCAATATATTTTTAAAATATTAAAGCTTCTAAGCATATGGAAATGTTAGTTCACGAATTTGTCGGAAATAAAGTTATATTGATATTGTCTTTTAAACTATATATATTTTAGTCTAATACAATCCAAATTTATAAAAATCAGTTTATTAGCTTTTGATAAAATCCCATAATATCCATTTTTAACATGTGACAAATATTTATAGTCTTCAACCATAAAGTAAATTTATTTATCATGTAATGCAACTTACTTCCTAAAATATAAAGGTTAAAAGTATCTTGTTGTCTTGTAAAAAAAAAAAAATAAAAACATATCTTCTAAGCATTCTTAAGTGTGTGAATAGTATTTTAAAAAGCTCCTTCTAAATGATCTTTAAAAAGCTCCTTTAAAAAGCTCTTTCTAAATGATTTTTCTTTGCAAATATTTCGGCAGTGAAAATTGTATGAAGAATGGTTTTAGAAAAGCTAATATCAATAATAAAGCAAGTAATCAATCGTAACAATCAAAATTCAACATAGTTCTATAAAAACAAATACTTTAACTGGCTAGAAGACTTAGAATGATTTCCTAGAATGTGCCGCTACTTTGAAATATATTATGATGCATACACATTATGCACTATAGAGCTTTCGTTCAATATAATATAATATTTGTATAATATGTATTAGACACAAGAACCTTATTTTAAGCCACTTTTTTATGAGTATATAGTTAACTACAGGTATATATGAAATGAAAAGTGGCGCAGAGGCGTAAGCGTTTGCCTATAAACGCGACGATTTGAGGGTTCGATTCCCACTCGGAGAAGATGGATTTTTCTATTTCCATTTTCTTCGCTCTGGAAACTAGGCAAAGCGCGGCGTTGAGTTCCACCACAACACGCAATGCCTCAAATAAGGCAGAAAGCGGGGACGGAGAAAGCAGGGACTAAGCAACGGAATGTCTTAACACTAGGTTCATATGGTTCCCTACCCTGCAATATGCAGGATAAGAGCGTGAAGCTATAAAAAAAATATACAAAATATAATAAATATACTCTTAATACATAGTACAAAAAGCCTAATTTTCACATATTTACCGCAACATTTTCTTTCTGAACGCTCATGATGCAATTATATGTAACAAACGTAACTACAGTTTCTAACGTTCACTATCATACTCGTAGCACGCGTGAATGCATCGCTCAATGCATTTTTATAACACTATTATATACGATTATTAATTATATTACTTAAATAATAATTTATTTTTCAGTTAAGTATTAGATTTCTATGATTTTGGTTTTACGATAATATTTATTTAATTGTTAACAGTTAAGTTTTGGTGTGTTATGTTATTTGGTTTAAGTTAATTGGGTAAGTTATGTGTATATTTTTTATAATTTTAATCTAGCTTCCTGAGTTTTCGCCCTCGTGGTCATGTCAAAATGATTTCTAATTTTCATATTACAATAGTAGAAATGCGTCAACTAGTCGGCCAATTTCGCCGACTATACTACATTTGTACTGTTCGATAGAAACGCTTTACAATTTATTTGTATTTTTAGTAAAACATACTGTTTTTATAGCATTGCCAGAAAAATTAATATATACAACTTTATTGACAGAGATTCACACCATTTTCGTTTCTTTTGCTCTAGTTGACAGTCAGTATATATCAATTATATTAATTAATCGGGCACATCTCTATAATATGGTTATATTGTGTACGCTCAAAGTAGATTACACCGCAGGCCTTTGCCTGAGTTACATCGAAATTATGAATGTGATATAATAACATTACATAATAAATAGATTATCCAATAATTCAATTCCTTTAACCAAACATGTTTTTGATAATACCTAACCTAATCACCGGTTCATATCCGTTGAAACATAGTACAGTACGTTACTGAAAATATTTTTATACGTACATATATTATTTAGTATTGTCATTAAAATTCATGCGGGGACGGAGAAAGCAGGGACTAAGCAACGGAGTGTCTTTACATTAGATTCCAATAGTTCCTGCAGTTCCCTCTACCTACCCTGCCATGTGCGGGATAAAGCGTGAAGCTAAAAAAAAAATTTAAATTAATTTTTTATATATTCTTACGTATCTCTCGATTACACAGTAGAAATAGATTTAATCTATTACTATGCTTTTCCTTTGATACTGCTCGATCGAGATTCAAATTCATAACCATATAACCAATACAACTATATTAACAATTTAACTTTAAAATAATTTAATTGCAATTAGTAAATGCAGTGGACAAGAAAATAATGATTTATTACTTTTAATTATAACGTTGCGTGTTTTTGCCGAATTCTTTTTGCGCAGTGTTTTACTAGAACTTGTTTATTCGATTTTTTGTCAGTAGTTGCAATAGAAAGTTATATGTTAAGAAAATTAGTTTAAATATTGTTGAATTTGTTAAAATAAATGTAATCGTAATATAATCTTAGATCTCGTCGTGCTGTTGTCTTTACAGCCCCAGAGAGTACAGTGATTTCAGTTCTTGCAAAGACGGCGTTGAATTCTATCAACACCCAATCTCAGTTCCCCTAATTAAATGTAAATAGCTAAAAGTTCCGTCAGTCGTGGCGTTGAGGCGCAGGGTCTGTCTTTACAGACAGACGCGACGGTTTGAGGGTTCAATTCCTACTCGAGCAATATGGATTAAGCATTTCCATTTATTTCGCTCTGACAGTTAAGCTAAGCTGCGGTGTTGAGTTCCACCACTTAAAACACAATTTCTCGAAAGTCGGAAGCCAGGGAACTAAGCGTCTCAACACTAGGTTGCCGCGGTTCCCTCTGCTTATCCTGCTATAAGCGGGATAAAGCCTACTGAAGTAGCTTTGATTACAGGCACAGAGGGTAACGTAGCAACGATTAACAGAATGTACCTACAGCCTAAGACTATCTATTTAATGAATTTGAACCAGTATCCTGTGATTTGATCGTTCAAACTCAAACTGTTCAGAATATTATTATAAACATATGTATTCTGAACAGTTTGTATATAATTTATAAACAATTTTTAATATTTGTTTGACATAATATTTCTATAACATTGTTACAGGTCCGGGGCTTATCGACGAGTTGGAGGCATGCATGGCCTCTGTCGGCGAGGGATGCTATCCGCCGCAGCCCATCGACGCACGCTGTATCGGGTAAGTTGCCTTAAGCTTGGGTAATATAGTTTCATATATTACATTTCAATACTTTACAAATTTGAAAACAGATATTTTAAATAGTTAGATCTTAAATATTCTTTTCAGCTCTTAAACAAAATATTTGTTGACTACTTGTTCTGTCTATTATAAAACAAGTGAATAATTTACAACACATTTACATTTATAAAGTTAAAATTGATTGAAACTATATGTTTTTACAGTATATACTAAAACTTTGCTTGATATTTAGAGATTTAGCAGGTTGAAATGATAAAATAATGATACAGTCAAATATAAACTACATTCTTTGTACCCAGGGGCCACCAATTACCAGAAAGTCCACCAGATTCGGGCTCAGAGAACCCATACAGTCCAGACACTCAAGTCTCCCACACAATTGCCGTATCACAAACGGTACTAGGAACTGACTATATGCTAGTCCCGGACCATATCACATCACACGAACTACTACAACAAAATGGCGACTACATTTACGAAGAGCTGAAAACGGATAATATCAACCATGAAGTCCTGCGAAGTAATCTCAACGATGTAGTAGTATTACCACAAGACCCTAGTATAGTAGAACTAGGGTTAAGATCAGTTCGTCACGATATAGGCCTATCTGATGCTATTTCCTACCAAAATCGGTATAATCAAATGAGAGTAGATCTACCGGATTTGGAGCAAGGGATGATTAATTCACAATTGGTAGCATTAGGCCACGAAACTTTGACACCAGTGTATACAAATCTGCAGGAACCGAGTAGCAAGAAAAGGAAACACTCGCAAGATATCAATTCACAAGTTAAATGTGAGCCAGGTAATTTTTTTCTTAAATCAGCGATATATAATCTGTGTATTATAGTAACATATAGTATGAGAATAATATTTTGATCTCTATAATCTGCGTATTGTAGTTATATATAGTACAAAAATAAAAATATAAATATATTTTACATTTAAATATATAATACCTTATTATTAAAGGAATTCTGGCTTTATATGAAGATTACGCCAACCATTTCTCAATTTACAATCAAAAACTATCCTTGCATTATTCGTAATATAAATAAAAAATGTTTATAATGGAATTTAGACTAAAATAACAAGAAAATCGTCGTAGCGTAGAGTTCTAGGGTTCAATTCCCACTCGGGGAAGATGGATTTTTCTATTTCCATTTTCTTCGCTCTGGAAACTAGGCACAGCGCGGCGTTGAGTTCCGCCACTCAACACGCAATGCCTCGAAAAAGGCGGAAAGCAGCGACTAACACTAGGTTCCTATGGTTCCTGCAGTTCCTTCTGCCTACCCTGCCATGTGCAGGATAACGCGTAAAGACATAAAAATAAATAACCAAAAAACAATAATTTCTAGCGGCCCTGTCACCAGAAAGCGTTGTGCGTCCTCCACCCTCAGTAGACGGGTCGGAGGCGGGCGATGACACTCCTCTACAGTGCATCAGATTTGCACCATTCCAGCAAAATACTTGGCATTCACTATATGATTGTAATTTGAAGCCAATGTGAGTAAAATTGTTATATAATAATTATTACAGAAAGTTATTATTATATGTTATTAATTTTTCTAGGTTTGATTTAATTCTTTTGCTGCTACTAAGCAGTCATCTAAAACTAGTCAATCAGTCAGTCAGTCTAGAACTTTATCTTGAATAGTCAGTATATCTAAGATTATAGTAGTGGGTTCCCTGCATAAATGAGTTTAGTTTTTTAGGCTGAACACTTATTTACATTAGGGATGGTAAAGTTGAAATTTTTTTTTTTGGTAAAAGACGATTTTTGGAACTGACAAAAAGCGCGCCCAAATGTCAAGTGTCGAACAAATCTAAGTGGCTAACGTGTAGAATTTATTTAATCAATTATCAATTGAACTGTTCAAATTGGAACATCGGCTGTATTTTTCACCAATCCGACTTTTCCATATCTTTAAAACGGCACCAAAAATAAAATCCTAGGTCAAAAACTCATTTCTCTAAGTGTCCGCATCAAAACGCTTCTACAAATAATATATAACGAAGAATTAACTTAATTTTAGACCACCACCATCGTACGTAGTCGGCGCGGATAAAGGCTTTAATTTCTCACAAATAGACGAGGCGTTTGTATGCCAGAAAAAAAATCATTTCCAAGTGACGTGTCAGATACAAATCCAAGGAGACGCGCATTACGTAAAGACCAATGATGGGTTCAAGAAGATTAATAACTTCTGTCTACACTTCTATGGAGTTAAGGTATGCTAACTAAATGCTGTTGCTTAAAGCAATGGCGACGGTCGTGAGTTCGATTTGTACTGGGAATTAGCAGTTTTTATTTCTACACTCTGGTGATACGTGACGTTAAGTTTCAAGAAACGACACGTAATGTCCTGAAATTTTTTGAATAACGGAAAACGGCGTCTCAATCTGTCTATTCTGCAGTTTTCGGGATATAGCGTGAAGAAAGCCGTAAATATATTGTAAATTGACATTTTTGTTGCATCTCATGACTTAAATTAAAATCGGTTAAAACAAAAAAAACATGTACCTATTGAATACTCATGATTTTTTATTGAAACCCTTTATTTAACATTTAACGATGTCAATTTTCATAATGTTTAGTTATGTATGATGTTGATTTACCAAATTAAGCGTTTCACTAATAACTTATTTTACCGACATTTTCCATATTTTTAGGTTTGTATTATTTTTTTATATTTATTCAATTTATTTGTTTTCTATTTGTATACTAATATTTCAGGCAGAAGATCCAAGTCAGGAAGTAAGAATTGAGCAGAGCCAGTCAGACAGAACAAAGAAACCATTTCATCCTGTGCCGTAAGTTTTTATTTATATAACCATATAAGTCTTGTTATATCTAAAAGAAATCCAATTTAGAATTATCTGTTGTATATTACCAGCGTGTATTCTTTATATTATGTTTTAAGACCATTTTTATTACTTCTTAAACGAACGATCCCCTTCTCTGAGCTCAAGTAAGTGCTCAAAGTCAAAGCCAAATATTTTTTGAAATCAGGTTCCCATACACTATGTGTTCACTAAAACTAATTTATCATAGATATGAAAAAAAGCTACAAAAGAAACTACAACTCATTTAATTTTGTTTTTAGATAATTTCCATATTAACAGGTATATTAACGACAATCATATCTTAGAAATAGACTGGCATCTTATTCATATCCAAAACGTGTTATTATTTAGAAAATAATTCATTAACTTATAAGAATAATATATTTTCACTGTTCAATTACAGCAACAATTGAACATACAATAAATATTCACACTATGTAATTCAATGTAATAATAAATAAATTAAACCTAAAACAAATAAACACATACACTAACAGTATAGAAGGACACCGTGAAAGCCAAAGTCAGTCAAAGTCAAGCAAGTCAAAGTCAAAGTCAAGCAATTTTATTCAAAATAAGAAGTACAAGCTTCATTTTTTTAACGTCAAATAATTAATTTAATTTACCACCGGTTCGCTAAAGTTAATGCCTCAGACCTGAGAAGAACCGGCGTAAGAAACTCAGCGGGACTTAATCTGTTTATTTTTTTTTAGTTTTCTAAATATTTACAATTTCACAATTCTTATTATTGACAACGATACTTATATATGGTCTATATAGGGCCTTCAATATACTATTTGTATATTATACGCTACAAGAATAGCTTTCTTTTTTTTGCATTCGCTTTAAAGGCTCTATAAGAAGCTATTTCCGTTGTTTAATTCAAACGATAAATAAGTCACTTAAACTCAAACTCAAAAACACAAACACGCCAACAGTATAGAATTACGCCGCGAGGGCGCCAAAGTGACAGTAGGGCGTCTCCACTTCGCGGAAACGACAAATAACAACATGAGGAAGAAGGGCCGCCCCAACCCCGACCAGAGACACTTCCAGCTGGTGGTGGCGCTGCGCGCGCACGCCGCCGCCGACGCGCACATGGTGGCGGCGGCCGCGAGTGACCGCATCATCGTCAGGGTAAGGGCTGGTGTGTCAGTCAGTCATGACTGTGTAGCTGCATACGGCTACGAATTTGTGTGTCAGAGAGTCATGACTATGTAGCTGGGTGAAAGTTGGTGTGACAATGTAGCTTCTTGCAGGTAAGAGTTGGTGTGTCAATTAGACATGATAATGCAACTTCACACGATTAGGAGTTGGTGTGTCAGTCGGTCTTGACTATGTAGCTACATACGGGTATAAGTTAGTAAGTCAGTCAGAGATAAGAGTTGGTGTATGAGTCATGACATCGTTACTTCATATGGGTATGGATTGGTGTGTCAGTCAGTGGTAAGAATTGGTGTGTAAATAAGTCATGACAATGTAACTTCATACTAGTAAAAGTTAATGTGCTAGTCGGTCATGTGTATGTCAGTCATGACAATGTAAAATGTCGATTTCGTTCGGGTAGAATTTGGTGTATCAAACAGTCATGACAATGTAGCTTCATAGGGGTGTGTCAGTCAGTCAGGTGGATTTTGGTATGTCAGTTGGTCATGACAATGTAGCTTTAAAGTCAGTTAGTCAGTTTATTACAATAGCCTTATAAGTTGAAGTACTTCCACGGTAATCATGAAATGCAAGTCCAATTCTTAGGTCATAAAATATTTCTCGTACGTATATGAGTAGATTATTAAATTCATACATAAGCAATAATCAGTATTTAAATCTGATACTAAAGCCGTAACGAAACGCAATAGCGTGTAATATTCTAATTAGTTTTTTTTTCTTCACCAGGCATCGAACCCGGGACAATTCGAATCGGATTGCACAGAGAACTGGTGGCAGCGAGGCGTCTCCGACAACAGCGTGCACTTCAACGGCAGAGTGGGCATCAATACGGACCGACCTGACGAGTCTTGTGTTATTAATGGTGAGATATTTCAAAAAAGGACCGCCGTGGCGCAGAGGCGGAGCGTCTATCTGTAAACGCGACGGTTTGTAGGTTCAATTCCCATGAGAACATGGATTTTTATATTTCCATTTTCTTCGCTCTGGCAACTAGGCCGAGCGCGGCGTTGAGTTCCGCCACTCAAGACCAATGCCAATGGCAATGCCTCGAAAAAGGCGGGTAGTGCGGACGGAGTAAGCAGGGACTAAGCAACGGAGTGTCTTAACACTAGGTTCCCACGGTTCCTGCAGTTCCCTCTGCCTACCCTGCTATGTGCGGGATAAAGCGTAAAGACAAAATAATATCAATTGCTATAATACATTTTTATAACATTGTGGATGTAACCGCGACCTTAATTTATAGCATAGTATTAACTAGCCTTTATAAACTTGGTAAAATTATAAGACAAGTAATATTATCAAAAATAAAAAAGTTTTCTTATAATTAAATGATCGTCAAGTATGTTTTTTATTTAACAGGTAATCTCAAAGTCATGGGTCACATAGTACACCCGTCAGGATGCGAGAGCTAAACACAACATAGAGGAGTTGGACACTGCGCAGCAGTTAAAGAACGTGCAGAGTATACGAGTTGTTAAGTGAGTAATCACTCTTTTTTATGTCTTCACGCTTTATCCCGCTCATGGCAGGGTAGGGAGAGGGAACTGCAGGAACCGTGGGAACCTAGTGTTAAGACACTCCGTTTCCCGTGCACCTTTTCTTAACTAACTCTAAACCTCTGGATCTAAAATTGAGAAAGTTCTTCTATAATTTTTTTTTATTAGTCTTCTATAGTTATAGTCTTGCATTTCTAAAGGCGTTGAGTGCACCTTACATTTATCATTCTGGTCTTGCCGAATAAAATATTTTATTATGTCCATGTTCTTTCTTTGACCCTTTATTTACTAGATTGTGCTCCAATCATACGTTGCTTATGGAATTGAAGTCTCGACTCAACTTCTGGGACACTTCTGTCTTATGGAAGTGAGGTAAAAATCTTATCACGTTCTCATTCATTTTTCGCGTCTCAAAACTATTTTTGGACCTAAACAGTGTCTGGTAACTATTGGATTTGTTATCCGGTCTTTGTCTGGTCCGGTCTTTGGGAATGAGGAAAAAAACTGCTTCTCCAAACGACGTAGGTATTTGCTTTCTTGATTGATGATGGATTTTACCATATAGTTGTTGCTATTTACGAAATGATGAAAATTTTTCGTTTACTGTGTAGGAGATCTTACCTGGAGCTGAATCAGATGGTTTCTTTTAAAAGTCTTTATTTACTTCCTATAAAGTTGGCCACCTTGAAAGACAATTAAAAGAATGTCAGGTCGTTGTTCATTTAGCTCCTTAAATAGTCTTTCTGTGTTAGGCTCTTCGCATGTGCTTTTATAGTGTTCATAACTTCCAGCATTATCACTATATCTTCCTCAAAAATTATTTTTGTGTACTTAAAAAATTTTAATCGAAAATAACCTCGTGCTTACCCCATCAAAATTACTATGACATTCCACGACCTGTAACGATATTCCCTGGAATAATTTCAGGGTTGAACGACTGTATTAATCCAGAAAAATCCCTCTCTAATTATGCTACGGCACACTTGACAGTGAAGATTCGTATTCGCGTTATCACGATATAAGTTCTTGTTCTATCTAAGACGAAGTGCTTGAGCACATTAAAAAAATCTTTATATTGATAATCAAGAACCGGACACAATCTCGACTGTGGCGGTGGTGGGCGGCACGAACTTTGACGCGACAAACAGTTTGGTTTTCGGCAATTTGTCTACGGCGCTGCAAACGGCTGTCGTATTCGCGATATTACGAATCTTTGTCCACTCGTGTCGCCACAAGTATTGTGGCATTAGAATTGATCCAGTTGAAACAACTTGGCGTCTACCAACAGGTTCACATACGACCCGTCGTTCGCCCAACACTCGGGGTTACTGGGCGGGGGCGGGGCGGGAGCGGGGCGGAGGTGGGCGACACGGGCGTGCTCGCGCAGGAGGTGCGGCGCGTGCTGCCCGACGCCGTCAAGGAGGCCGGCGACGTGCTGCTGCCCAACGGGGACGGTATACCCAAGTTTCTGGTTGTTAATAAGGTAACTTATACAACGTTTGATATATTAAATAAAACAATTTAATAAAATATTTTTTGTGAATCCGACACGTTTCAAACACTTTGCAGTAGTTTGATATAGTTCTCTTTTGTGTATTACTTTTCAGGATTTTTTTAAGGGATTGCGTGTTGGAGGGTGGAACTCAACGCAATTTGTCTAGTCGCCAGAGCGAAGAAAATGAAAAATATTATCTTCTCCGAGTGGGAATTGAACCCACAAATTGTTGCGCTTACAAAAGCGGAAAGCGGGGAGCGGAGGGTTTTAACAGTATGTTCCCTCTGCCTACCCTGGTATGTGCGGGATAAAGCGTGAAAATATTAAAAAAATTACCATTTTTTAAAAATATGTATTTTATAATTGAATAAATACGGAAACGTCAAAATTTATCGTTCCTAAAATTATAAAGAAATTGAAATTGACTATCTCTCTCATCGTACGGAATAAAGAGTAAAGCTGAATATTCAAACTCTATATTTTTCTCCACAGGATCGTATTTTCATGGAAAACCTCGGTGCAGTAAAAGAATTGTGCAAAGTAACTGGAAATTTAGAATCCAGGATCGACCAACTGGAGAGAATTAATAAGAAATTGTGCAAAATTAACGTTTTACAGAGACGGGACAGCTCACGCTCTAGTATTAGTAATGGTCAGTAAATAACTTGAAAATACTTTTAATAATTTTAATGTGTTATTAAAATAAGTAGCTGTAAGTTCGATTTTAGGGGGAACGGCGTTAAGTTCCGCAACCTAATTTGCAATGTCTGAAAAAAAAAAACGGATTTACTTAACACCAGGAACCTATCATCTTGTTTTTTCTGCAAACGTAGCGTGAATCTAAAAACACATATTGTTTTTTTTTTTATTTTAAATATAATATTCGATTTTTTTTTTTATGATACATAAACTAATATATATATATATATATATATATATATATATATATATATATATATATATATATATATATATATATATATATATATATATATATATATATATATATATATATATATATATATATATATATATATATATATATATATATATATATATATATATATATATATATATAATCAATCTAAAACGTAGAGTGCTTTATCACAGTGATTTATCACAAAAATACCATATTAAACATAGTAATATAATGAAATATATATACAAAATTTCAGACTCGCACTTCTCCAGCATATCAGCCTCTTCCAAGTCCTTCTACAGCGACGGCAACATATCGATAGACCAAATACGAGATATCGCCCGAAGCATTCGAAAGCACGAGTGTTGCCACAAACTAAGTCACAACTCCCCAAAATTTACCCGAAAACAGTGCAAAAATTGTCACACCACTTCCACTAAATATGGGAAATATTATAATTATAATAAAACCTCTGTGCGATACAACAAGCAGGAGAGAGAAAAGAAGGAGTTTCCGACTTATATAAGTGCTGTGGACAGCATACAAAAATTACCCGAAGAGAGTTTTAGTGATGTACCCAAGAAAGAGACTTGTCTATGGTTAAAAGACGATTTTAGGGACAACTCTATGGCGTTTTGTTGTAAACGCAAATACAAATATGGCGATGGGAACGGTGAATTGATATCGAACAAATTCCTACAAATAATTATAACTATATTAATTTTTATTATGGCCGTTTGGTGAGTTTTCTTTTCTATTCATTATTTTAATAATAAATTTTAGTTTTAAAAAAGAAAAACAAATTGAACCCGCTACAACCTATCTAATGTAATGTATTAAAATTCCAGCTTAGTAGTAATGTCAGCGCTTTACTTCAGAGAACATCAAGAATTATTATCTATGAAAGAAAATCGTATGCAATTGAAGAGTTATCCGCAATATGGGAAAATATATGGGAGCAATCCACAAAGGGCTGTTCTAGACCACAACCAGATACAGGTAGGGAGTTCGATTACCGTGTAGAGCAAAAAATCAATTAAATATAGGTTTACTAACTTTACTTTTTCATTGTTTTAATTTTTACTTATAATATCCAATTATAATTTCCCCGCTTTAATAGATTCTTAACAATTAGCAATTTAGCGCAATTTATATAATAGTTCGATCGAATATCAAATCAATAAACGTACATATATTTCAAAAGGAGTTGAGTTGAAATTCTTATATGCTTTTATACAACTTATTTCGTAGTTAACGTCTCTGATGATTATTACAAAGAAATATCGTTTGGCGAGAGAGAATGCTATTTTTTATGGTTTTTAAAATGTTAATCCACACTGAGGATAGAAAAAATACTTAAAAATTTCGATTTGCAAGAGGGCGCGGGTTCGAGTCCCGTTGCGTTCAAATTTTTATGTTTTCTTTAAATATTTTTCTATCCTCAGTATGGATAAATAATTTTGAATCATAACAATATTTAATAAACATAAGAGTTGAGTGTCGCATCAGAACCTGCCTTCCAAGCCAGTGGTATATTCCTGAAGGACTGCCACTACTGACATTTCTATATAAATTAACGATTCAAAGTGTTCGTAACAACTTAGTTGCTAAGTCTCAACTGTCCAAATGTTTAAATTTATCTACCCACACCAAAAATAGAGTGTATAAATTTATTTAATTCGCTTCTCAACCATGACCTTAGTTCTAACTAATAATAAATATAAAAAAATGTAAAGATAAGTGTTCGTTTTTATTAATATTAATTCTATATATTATGTATTAATATTATAATTAATATTTATGATCAGAACATATAGTATAAGTTAAAAAGGGTACGGACCAAGTGTCTGTAGTGTCAATTACATTACAAAAAAAATATATTTTAATTATTATGTTAGCTAAAAAGACGGTGTTAAGCACCAATTCAAAACACGCAATAGTCAATGATTCTTTCTTTAGAAGTCTACGACTTACAGTTGCTGATATAACGGCAGTAAAAGTTAAACAGTTTTTAATATACTGTATTCTGACGATTCGAAGGAATTAATTATTTTTATTTTCTCGTTCTGGTAACGAGACAAAGTGCTGTATTCAGTTCCGCCACTATGTTTTCAAATCGTCTTTTTGTGTCTACCCTCCTTTATTTTATATACAATCGTGTTATGATAAAGAATATAACAAGGAAAAGTGGCTTTAGCAAAAAGCGTGACGAATGGTGGGATGATGAAGTGAAAGGTGCTGTAGAAAGAAAGAAGAAGGCATGGCAGGATAATAAAGCCTCGAGTAAGAATAAAAATATGAGAGAGATTAAAAAGAAATAGTATAAGCTGCAAAAGCACCAAACGAAAGCACTGATAAAGATGAAGCGTGAAAGAACCGAGAGTAAAAGAGATGAAAGATTGACGAACAACTTCCGGGAAAATACGAAGCTTTTCTGGCGAGAAGTTAGTGATTTACGGAGTTGTTCGTCAACCTTTAGGATGAAAAGGGTGCTTTCGAAGGACGGTGACAAACAGATCACACGTTTTGCAGCGACGGGCGGAATTCTACAAGGAGATATATGAATGTGATGACGCTTCTGCCTCAAGTTACAGCGATAAGCTGAGTCTTGATGTAGCAGATGGCGAAATCGGTATAAAATAAGTTGAGAGTGCAATAGGAAGCTTGAAATGTGGTAAGTCAGAGGGAGCAGATGGAGTTACAGCCGAGATGATCATATATGGTGGACCTCGCATCTTGGACTTGTTCTGATTCTGTGCAATTAATGCTGGAAATCGGGGGAGGTCCCACATGATTGGCAGAGTGCAGTTGTCGTGCCTTTGTATAAAGGCAAAGGTTCACAGATAAACTGTGCAAGCTATAGGGCTATCAGTTTGATTAGCTTGGGTGGTAAAGTATATGCAAAATCCTAAAGGCTATTGTTGGAGGCTCAAGGTTGAGGCTGGAGGTTTTAGACCAGGAAGAGGATGCATAGATCAGATCTTTTCCATTCGTATGATTGCAGAGAAGTTTTTGGCTGTAAGCCAAAAGGTTTTCTGTGCTTTTGTGGACTTGGAGAAGGCGTTTGACAGGGTTGTGAGAAAGAAGTTGTGCGAGATACTACCCCGTACAATGTCAGCGGACCCTTGCTGCAGGCTGTAAATTCTCTTTATAGAGATCACTCAGCTTGTGTGCGAGTAGGAGCCGATATGTCGCCTCGGTTCGGCATTCAATTGTAAGACAAAGGTTCTGGTATTTGAAAGAGACGAGGAAAATTATTAGGACAAGTGAATGAAGTAGTATACTTGGGAAGTATGTTAAGTAGAGATGGTAGATACGAAATGGATGTGGAAAGACGTGTTGCTGCCGGTAACGGAATGAACGGTGACTTCGCTGCGTTGTTCAGAAGGTAGAACGTCAGCGTCGCTGCACGTTTGGCCGTACACAATGAAGTTCTGTTTCTGAATCGTGGGTATTACAGAAGAAAAATGAAAGGAAGATGAGTGCTGTGAATGCGATCTCTTTGAAGAATATGCGGAGTCAGCTAAGCTGACCGAATCCGCAACGAAGAGGTACACAGTATGGTAGGTACCAGCGAGGATGTCATAGTACGAATGAAGAAGAATGTGCTCAGATAGTTTGAGCACGTCGTAAGAATGAGTGACGAAAGAATGGTAAAAAAGATATACGATGGAAAAGTGAGTGGTAAGAGAGGTAAGGGGAGACCTCGGTTGACTTTCGAAAACACAGTATCGAAGATACTGGAGGAAGGTCACGTAAAAAGCATGAGGACTCCCGGAGAGCATGTATGAAGAGGTTAATGACAGTGGACGAGGCGGAAGAGGTATGCAGGGACCGCAGCGTTTGGCGCTCCGTTCTCTCTGACTACCCCGCTAGGGATAAAGCGTGAAGATATTTATGTATGTATGTTATGATAAAGAATGGTAAAATTAAAATCTATAAAAATGCTACGCACTTTATTTTTTTTAAACCATACTTTTATTTTCAGAACTTAAAAGCATCTCAACACGCAAACGCAAAGAAAACGGCAAAAGGTAAATACTATTGTTAGGTACTTAAACTATGTTAAATTCCAATATAAAGGTTGAAGTAATGCTATTGAGTTAATGCGATGATTTTGAGTTCAATTTGGAATGAGATAAAGAAGATTTATCCCGCATATAGCAAGCTTATCCCGCATATAGCACATTTGAGCCGCATATAAGTAATTCATTTTGCATATAGCTGATTTGTCCCGCATTAAACACGTTTATCTCGTATATAGACAGCTTATCCCGCATATAGAATCTTTGACCCGCATATAGGTGATTTGTCCCGCATTTAGTTGATTCATCCTGCATATAGCAGGTTGATCCTGCATATAACAGATTCGCGATAAAGAGTGAAAATGGCAAAAAAAACTTTTAATTTACTATCTGTTACTAATACTAAAGAAATTAAAGTCTAAACGGGACCTGACACTAAATTATAAATAGTTTCTTTAGTGAACCTATGTAGTTGTTATTATATATATGTATATATATATATATATATATATATATATATATATATATATATATATATATATATATATATATATATATATATATATATATATATATATATATATATATATATATATATATATATATATATATATATATATATATATGAGCATTATTCTACCAACCTTATAAAATAAAAATATAATTTCTATTGTTTATGTATAGAGAAAGGTCCATACAAAACGAGTCCGGAGTACACGACCACAATGCCCGAATCGCACTCTTCGTCGACAACATTACATGTTTCTAGAAATTACGTGAAAAATGTATTAAGTAAGTACTTTACTTTAAATAATTCGTTTAGCTTCACGCTTTATCCCGCATAAGGCAGGGTAGGCAGAGGGAACTGCAGGGACCATACGAACCTAGTGTTAAGACACTCCGTTGCTTAGTCTCTACTTTTTCTATCTCTGCTTTCCGCCTTTTCCGAGGCATTGCGTGTTGCGTGGCGGAACTCAACACCGCGCTTTGCCTAGTTTCCAGGGCAAAGAAAATGGAAATAGAAAAATGATAAAGCATATAGAGCCTGTATGTCTTAACGAGACAATTTATCACGATTGCACGTTTCGCAAGAGGGAGCGGGTTCAAATTCCGCTGCGTTAAAAAATATATTTTCTTTAAGTATTAATTATCACCATGACTGTTAATACGATTACCACTTGTAACAATATATATGTTAATTTCCCTGCTTTTAAAAAAGCACAGTGTTTTGTTTCACAAAGTCGATGCACTATATCTCTCCTTTGGGCAAAAAACGGAGTGACTCTACACTAGATTCTTCATACTTTGTTATATATTATTATTGTTAGTATAATTTATATACGAAATATATTTTTTGTCATTTTTAGTATTATTTATTGCCTTTTCTATAATTTAATTAATAATAACCTGTTATTTCTGTTGTAATTCAACAATAAGTAAGTCAAATAAAATAAATAAATAAATGTATTATTATTATATCATATATATAACAAAATTCTTTCAGATATGGAACAGTTCACGGCGTCGCGTGTGGCCGAGCTTATCGGAGGCGGTTGCGCGTTTTCTAGCAACACTGACAATAAACTGGATATATTTGGAGAATGTCAGGTAATTTCATACATTCATTTTTTTATAGCTTCACGCTTTATCCCGCACATGGCAGGGTAGGCAGAGGGAACTGCAGGAACCATAGTAACCTAGTGTCAAGACACTCCGTTGCTTAGTCCCTGCTTTCTCCGTCCCCGCTTTTCGCCTTTTACGATGTATTGAGTGTTGAGTGGCGGAACTCAACGCCACGCTCTCGCTAGTTGATAGAACAAAGAAAATGGAAATTAAAAATCTATCTTCTCGTCATAGAAATCGAATCCACAAATCGTCGCGTTTACAGGCAAACGCTGCCTCTGCGCCACGACGGTCCACAACATACATATGTACATTCATTAATTATTTTATATTAATATGGTTTAATTTACGGGACTTAAATGTATTCTAATTTAAGTTTTCTATGTATTTCACATACATTGTTTATATATATATATATATATATATATATATATATATATATATATATATATATATATATATATATATATATATATATATATATATATATATATATATATATATATATATATATATATATATATATATATATATATATATATATATATATATATATATATATAATATATATATATATATATATATATCTTTCTATAATCATAACATTATTTCCACGCTGCTAAAGGATTTCGAAAAAAGTATATCCAAACTGTTGCTCTTAATTCTGGTGAGATATTACATCCAAATACATATTTTTATTAGATTACTTTATAAAAAATTGTACGCAGCAGGACTCGAACTTGCTCCTCTCGCTAGTTTGACTCCATGCCCGCAAGACTAATAATCTATACGGTCTTATTAAACTTTGTGGAGATTTACGTATACGTTTTAAATATTTTTTCTTTCTTTAGTATAAACTCTAAACAGAATCATTAATATTATATTAATATAGAATTAGTTTAAATAATTATGTTTCAAGTGAAATTTTAATTCTAACTAAAATCGCTTAATTAAATAATAAGTAAATTTCCCATACAAATTTTAGTCATCATGCGGCCTCGACCCGCCTCAAACCTACGAAAATCAAGAGCCACTAGAAGGTTCTAAATCAGACAAAGAAAATGAAACGTTCCGCCAAGAGGCTAAAGACAAAGTACCTCTAACTCCAGTTATACCAGAAAAAAACACAACCAAACAAAAAGATGAATTAAAAAATATAATACACGAAGAAATAGCCTGAATCAAATTATTTAGATGGCAATAAAGCGAATGGAACTGACGGTGGTCGAATGAAACGGAACGTTCCAGAAATAAGGGAAACCAATGAAGCCCTGATGAGGAGTTCTGAGGAAATGCTGATGGAGTCTGATGAGATCAGTACTGGTGAGTTTGTTAGAGAAATATTTCTATTTTGGTATTTATTTCTAGTTTATTATAAGCATGTACGAGTATGTTTTGGTATTATTATTGTGTTTATATATTTGAAGACATTGCATATATAAATAAATAATAAAAAGAGAGAATATTAAAAAATATGTACGAATTACGATCTTAAGGCTGGAAGAGATCTTCCAGAAAAAGCTTAGGGCGAAAATAATTATAAAGGGTAAGGGCGCATTTTCATTGGTCGTTAGGGCCCGCATTCGGGGTGCGGGAGATTTCGGTAACGCATGCCATAGGGCCCGCAATGCGTTTAGCGATTTCACTGGTCGTCAGGGCCCGCATACGGGGTGCGGGTGATTCCTATAATGCATGCGATAAGGTCGTTATTCCGAATGTGGATATCACCCGCACACGTTTAATCGACCGAGTTATCGACCAATGGATTTCATTGGTTGTTAGCTCGCATGCGGGTACTCCGCGCATTCGGGCTAACTACCGACTTATCGACCAATGAAAATGCGCCCTTAGGTATAAAGTAGGTGGGCGTTAATTAATATCTGACAATCCCAAAAGTAGGTATATAATAATAAATGACCTGTGAATGTTTTAATCAGGTGTAAGCATAGTTTTTCAATTTCACCACCACTTAGTAAAGAAAAATAAATATAGAAAACCGTCACGGCACTGAAGCGTCTGCCTTTGAACGCGAAGGTTTGTGGATTCGATTCTCATTCGGAGAATGGGCATCGAACCCACAAACATGGATTTTCTATTTCCATTTTCTTCGCTCTGGCAACTAGGCAAAACGCGGCGTTGAGTTCCGTCAGCAGTCACGTAACGCCTCGAAAAAGGCAGAAAGCAGGGAATGGTGTGTCTTAACACTAGGCTCCTATGGTCACTTCCCTCTGCCTACTGTGCCAATGCGGGATAAAACGTGAAGTTATAATTTAATAAAACAAAATATAATTTGGTTTTATAATGACATGTAACTTTGTTTTATGCATAGATCAGTATGATCGTTTGAAGCGCGAAAGTGTCTAACAAATACCTATCTACGTTAACATAATCAAAATATATGACCATTTTTGCAAATACTTGTCGATTGGCACTTTATTACTAGCGGTAAAATATACATCATGGATTCCAGAGAATGGAATTCGAACTCACAACCTCTGCTTTTACAATCAGACCTCTTTCCATCACGGTGCTCTCAACTTTACTATCTCATAACCAGCTTAACTGAAAACTTTCAAAACAAATTAAGTAAAAGGTTTAAATTTTTTTTTTGTAATTTAATAATAATAATAATAATAATAATACTTTATTGCACAAAAACAAAATTTAACACTTTTCTATCAATATTTTAGAAATAAAAAAAAAATTGATGTGCAATGGCGGCCTTATCGCTGTAAGCGATCACTTACAGGCAACCATTATATTTAATGACATAAAATTTACGAAAAAACATCCAGAAAGGTGCAAAAAGTATTGCGTTACATCTATTAAATTGTTTACATACATACAGACATGTACACACAAATAAATACATACATATACATATATACAAACATACACATACATATATACATACACACAAATACATATATAAATACATACATACATATACACATATACATATATATATATACATACACATACATACATACATACACATATATACACAAATTTACATAAGAAACTTACATAGGACATACAAACAGGATATATGTAGAATAAATATGAGATTATCAGCTTATAGATAATTCTAGATAGTGTTGTTTGAGACGGCGTTTAAATATCGCTACAGATTTGGACTGTCTTACTTTGAGTGGCAGCTCATTCCAAAGTTTTACTGTCTTAACAGTAAAAGAGTCGCCATAGCATTTTGTACGGCACAAAGGTATCTCTAGGATGTTGTTAGTACGGGAACGAAGGTGTTGAGAGTGAGTGGCACTTGACCCCAAGAGCTTGAAGCGTTCCTTGAGGTATAAAGGAGTAACAGGATGATAGAGGATGGTATAAAGGAGAGTGAGGGAATGTAAGTTGCGTCTGTGTTTTATCGTCAGCCACTTTAGTTGGCTGCGAAACTGCGACACATGGTCGTACTTTCTCAGTCCAAAAATAAATCTTATTATAAGATTTTGCAGACGCTCAAGTTTATTAAGTAGCTGTTGAGATAAGTCGAGATAGCAGGAATCAGCATAGTCAAGGATTGGAAGGAGAAGAGTGTGAGCTAAGGAGATTTTGGTTTTAATCGGTAAAAGATTCTTCCATCTTCTCAATCTACCGATGGCAGAGAAAATTCTACGACTAAGCTCAGAAACGTGATGTGACCAGGAAAGTGCGCCATCCATCCTCATTCCCAAATTCACAACACTCGCACTAGGCTCCAAACAAACATTGTCTAATGTAATCGATAGTGAAGGAAAATGAATTTTAGACAATTGTTTAGAGTTACCAAATATACACACCTGCGACTTACTTGGATTTATAGATAACCCAAAAGATTTACACCACATACTTATTATATGTAGGTCGGAATTAATCCGAGGGATCGCACTAGAAATTTCGTTGTTGGGTACTGTGGTATAAATTTGTAAATCGTCTGCGTAGAGGTGATAAGAAGACAATATGTGTGGGGTGAGAGTGTTAATGAAAATGGAAAATAATAAAGGTGAAAGCACACCACCCTGCGGGACGCCAGCGTTAATGTAGCTCGTCGAAGACTGTCTGCCATCAAGTTTAATGCTTTGTCTGCGGCCATGAAGATATGATGAAAACCATTCAGTAGCAGTTGACGAAATGTTAATGGATTTTAAAATTGCAAGTAAAATATCAAAGTCAACGGTATTAAAAGCATTCGTAAAGTCTAGTAAAACAAGTAAAGTTACTTGCTGGTTGTCAATACCGAATCGAATATCATCACAGACTTTATTAAGTGCTGTGACTGTGCTGTGTCCAGGGCGGAAACCGGATTGGAAAGGTGAGAGGATATTATTGGTATGTAAGAATAGGTAAAGCTGCTCATAAACAATGCGTTCCAGGACCTTGGATAGGAAGGGAAGTATAGAAATTGGTCGATAGTTGGAAAATGAAGACGGATTGGATATTTTCGGAAGAGGAATAACTAGCGCATGGCGCCAGACATCAGGAAAGTGGCTAGAGGAAAGGGAAAAGTTAAAAATGTGACATAGTACAGGAAGAATGGAGTTAAGAGATAACATAATCATACGGCGACTCACGTTGTCATGACCAGTAGCATCCGATTTAATAGCCAGAACATGCTTACGTACTTCTGCTGTCGTAATAGAATTAAAAAGAAAAGGGATGGTTGAAGGTTTAGGGAGAAAGGATAGTGATTGCAGGGTTTTCAACTTAATGCTGTCAGTCATCAGATTGACATTCGTAAAATAATTATTTAGAGATTCTAAATCCGTGCAATTGTTTAAGGTTGATATATGTGTGCGCTTACCTCCTATACCCATCGCGTTCAGGAATTTCCAAGTTTTTGCTGCGTTGCTACGATCAATAGATGACAAGATATATTTGCGTCGGGCATCTCTGCAGATTCTATTACATCTGTTCCGTAGTTTTTTGTACCTTTGTAAGTTTGCACTTGTAGGATTTTTCTTGTAATAAGACTTTGCAGTATTACGTTTTGCCATGAGTACCTTAATTTCCTTAGTTAACCATGGAGCAGGAAGATGTTTTATTTTTATTGGGCGTAGTGGTGCATGAGTGTCAAAAAGTTCAATGAGAATAGAATTAAATATATTTAATTTATCATCAATAGTTTCTGCACTGAATACACAATCCCAGTCAATACGACTAAGATCACTCATGAACTTTTCATTATCGATGTTGTTGAAACATCTTCGCATCACTATCGAAGGTTTCACCTTGGGCGGTCGAATTTTATACGAGAGGAAGATGAGATCATGATATGAAAACGCTTCCGCAGAGAATTGTCCGAAGGTAGCAACCCGCTCAGTTGATGAGACGATCATAAGGTCTAGTAGAGATGGCGCACAGCCAGGGAAAAGGTGGGTTGCATTTGTTGGATGGATATCAAGGTTGGAGCTATTTATTACAGTTTTAAGCCGAGTTGCACGCGAATCTTTCTTGATAAGGCATGTGTTAAAATCACCCATAATTATTGAATGGTCAGCTCCCGGAACATACGATTCTAAAAGAGCCTCAAGGCAATCAAAATAATTTACATGGAGGTTAGGACTATAAAACACGCCCAGTAAAATTTTGAGAGTCCCAAACAATACTTCTATAAAAATATGCTCCGATGCGTTTGAGTAAGCTGAAGGTGATTTATCTAATATTGAGAAGGGGATATGACTTCGTAGATAAATAGCTACTCCGCCTCCACCTTTCCCTGTCCTGTCGTTGCGTATTAGATGGAAGCCCGGAAGTGAATATGCAGTTGAGGGCAAACTTGGCTTGAGAAACGTCTCAGAGACAAGTACAGCGTGGACATGTTTTCCACTAAACGAGTCGAGTAAGTCTGGATAATGAGCCGGTATGCTTTGAGCATTAATGTGGACAACATTAAAATTATTAGCGAAGCTACTGAACTTTGCGTCTAAGAGGGCGTTGAGAGGATCAGAAATACTATGGAAACTATCGTCAGTTGTTGAGGAACCGCATCGGAGAAATGAATTATCATTTGTGCTACCACTACTTTCACTATCATCAAAAAGCATTGTAATAATATTTAAAAACAATAAATATAATATAATCTAATACAATACTAAAAAAAAAATATACAAATAATAATATTTTAAAATAATAAATATGTTATATTCTAATACAAAACTAAAAAAATATATAAATAATAAAATTAAAAAAAAAATAACAAATATATTAAATTATAACACTATACTAATAAATATACTTATACGGATGTAAAATATATTACTAAAATCAAATATCAACTATAAAATATAAAATAAAAAAGAAGTATGAATAAATTATAATTGCAATGTTCAACTTTATCCACCTGTCAGCAGTTTTTCCCGTAATTACAAAAAAGAAAAAAAAAAACTATAAGATAATTTTATACTTGCAACACTAAAAAGAATGTTTATTATCTATTGTAACTTCCAGTTACAATTGACATGATTGTCAACTGTCACTTAAAGATGTTTGTTTATAAATTTTGTTGGATAAAAGCTTAAAGAAGTTACAAATTACTATTGGTTAATTAAGATATTAAAATATTTGTTTACTAAACAAGATTCAAGCAAAAATAGAAACAAAGGAATCAGAGAAAACAAAAAAAAAAACAAAGAATAAACAACAATGTTACTTCTTCACGAGTCTCCTAGTGCGGATAACTTGTTTGGCTGCAGTGACTGGCTTGGGCGTTGTGGAGACTGTGGTTCCTTGAGCTTGAGTTTCGGAACTATTAGAGATATTATCAAGCTCAGCGCATTGGACTATCCTGTGACGCTTACCATCCGGGCCAGTGACAATGATAAAACCATCTTTAGTCCAGCATTTAGAGATTCCAAAGCGCTGTCTTGCAGCCATGAAAGCTTCGTGCCGGGGCTTAGTCAAAAACTCAGAGAGAGTGATTCCTGTGTTCTTGAGAGAAGACTTAGAGTACCATATTTGATTTCTCAAAGGTAGATCTCTGAACTTGACAAGAATGGGTCTAGGCTTCCCTGGCGAGAGTTTACCGAGGCGCTGGCATCTACTAATACAATCTGTGCTTAGGTCTGTAACTTTAAGATGTTCAGTTAACACTTGTAATACTTGAGAAGGTAGGTCATCCTTTTTATTTTCGCCAACACCATGCATCAATAGAATTTTTCTTCTACTTCGCATTTCCAAGTCATCACACTGTTTAGTAAGAAGCTGAACCTGAAGGTGAAGCCCTTCAAGAGCATTTAATACAAAGGCTCAGAAAGTGTTGAACTGTACTGTTATATTTGTGGCCGGACTTGCAACACTGTTCACAGAGTTCAAATTTTTTTGAAATTCAGCCATTTGTGTATTGAAATGCTGTGTCAGCTCAACAATTGAGTGCTTGATTGACTCCATGGTGATATAAACTTAACTCACGGATGCTCAAAGGTTATATGTCACTTGTAATTATATAAATCTTATAGAGTGGTGGATATTATTATAGGATTACACTGCTGGCAGGTTAAACAATTTAACACATAACTTTTATGCACTAAAAAACTAATAAGAACTATTTTTAAAATTAAAAAACTGAGAGAGCTCTTTGATCAGCTGTTATATTTTTTGCACCTACCCACGGTTAAAGCTGGCAATGAAACAAATTTGTGTATATAGACTACCGCTAAAAATTATTTTGCCACCCAGTAAAATACATCTATTTTAAATTTTGAATGATTGAAATTACTTTAATTATTTATTTACATTATTTAAGACATAACACTTTATACAATTTTCAAATTTTAGATTAATCTGTATGTCCTTTGTTTTTAATAACAGCCTCACAAAGCTTTGTTATTCGAGCTATACTAATTTGTCCAATGTTGTCTTGGATATCTTCTGCCATTCGTCTTATAAATTTCTCCACAAGTTTTCTTGAGATGAAAGACAACATTTTCGTACTTGTGTATGTACCTGATCCCATTATAGTTCAATAGGGTTTAGGTTTGACTCCGGAGGCCATATCATGAGTTTCAGTACATTTTGTTGTTTTTTTTCCTTTTAAAAACTTTACATATTTTCAATGTGTGTTTAGGTTTGTTATCATGTTGAAAAACAAATCCTGGACCAATTAAACGGGTTCCAGAAGGCACTGCACTATTTTTTATTATATAAACCAATTTAGAAATAAAAAATATAACCTTCTTTTTTTATATATATACATATATATATATATATATATATATATATATATATATATATATATATATATATATATATATATATATATATATATATATATATATATATATATATATATATATATATATATATATATATATATATATATATTTTATATACAAATTTATAATTGAGGACCGTCGTGGCGCAGAGGCGCAACGTCTGCCTGTAACGCGACGGTTACTGGGTTCGATCCCCAGTCGGAGAAGATGGATTTTTCTATTTCCATTTTCTTCGCTCTGGCATCTAAGGCAAAGCGCGGCGTTGAGTTCCGCCACTCAACACGCAATGCCTCGAAAACGGCGGAAAGTGGGGACGGAGTAAGTAGGGACTAAGTAACGGAGTGTCTTAACACTAGGTTCTTATGGTTCCTGCAGTTCCCTCTGCCTACCCTGCCATGTGCGGGATAAAGCGTGAAGCTAAAAAAAAAAAAAAAAAAAAAAAAAAAAAAAAAAAAAAAAAAAAAAAAAAAAAAAAAAAAAATATATATATATATATATATATATATATATATATATATATATATATATATATATATATATATATATATATATATATATATATATATATATATATATATATATATATATATATATATATATATATATATATATATATATATATATATATATATATATATATATATAAATATATATATATATATATATATATATATATATATATATATATATATATATATATATATATATATATATATATATATATATATATATATATATATATATATATATATATATATATATATATATATATATATATATATATATATATATATATATATATTAACAGAATGCGACACGGTCTCGCTGGGCGTCTCCAGCAAGGCCGTCTCCAACGCGTCCGTGTTCTCGGAGCGCGTGTGCGCGCGCGCCCTGCACAACTACTCCTACGACGTGCCGCTGTCGCACTGCATCGGGTACAAGCAGATGGATATTGTTTTCAGGTCAGTTACTTTTACTTGTTACCTTACTTTAGAATTGTTTCAATATGGCGGGATATGAACCTGCGTCTCTTGGAAGCCATCTTTGATTTTCAAAACGGTTTCCTTCTCTCTGACTACCCCGCTAGGGATAGAGCGCGAACTTATGTATGTATGTATGTAGTTGTATGTATGTATGTCGTTTCAACAATGACATGAATATGTAATTTAATGAAAGTATTATTTTTTATAATATATTGCTAAATTTAAATAGCCTTATTTATTAATAGGCTTTTTTCCCATAAAATTGTTAATGCCATTATATTCAGAAAATCAGAAAATCTATATTAACACAGGTCGTTCTTCGATTTTATAACCGCTTTACTTTTGAATTCCAACTAACGTAACACTATAATGATAAAAATAATTGAAATACTTTGAGGTTCCCAAGAAAAGGCAACATCGTATCGTTTAATACATAATAAAAAAATACGCTTATAAACATATCGACAATTCTAAACAGATCGTCAAAGCTAAAAGAGATACGCCTCTGCGACCTCCACTGTAAGTACGAGACGGCGAAGAACTGCCAACACTACCGGGAGATGGCGAAGCCAAGTCCCGGGGGAGAGACCTGGACCTCCAGGGTGCTCCTGGAATGCAATATGGACCGACGGATGAAGATACGAGCGGCTTTCATGCCTCTGAAGGTGAGGTCCAAGGTTCGATTTCCATTTGAGGCAACGAATTTCGTTTTGTTTTGAAATTTAGACAGAATCGGAGTGATTCAATTCAATTGAAAAACTAGCAATAAAGTTCCTCCCTCAACGCTGTGCTTTATCTAACTAAAAAGAAATTCATAAGCATATCGAAAGCGTCGTAGCTAAACATTTTTAAATTCTAATTTTCCAAAAAATCTGACTTATTTATACAACCCAAATACGAATTTGAACCCAAACTTATTATTGAGGTCCATAATTAAAAATTCAATTAAAATAAAACTCGTATACTAAAAGGTTGTGTTTTTTTCAGGATTTATGCTACCTGAGTCCAGACAACAAACACCCGTTCATAGAATTCAACATACACATATATAGAGATTGTCGCAATTAGCGAAATATATGTAAGAGGTCAAAAACGGCCGCCATCTTGGATTTCTGAACTTACAAGTTATACAAAAGACAATTCAATATGTTTTATTTTTTAGTTTCAATATTTTAAATTAATTTATTTTTTAATTTTGTCCGTAACAATTAAACAAGATATAGTTTTTAATATAAATTCAGTTAACATAATAAGATAAATAAATAAATATTCTTTCATTTAATTTATTTCATAACAGTTTATAATATTGTCCTTGTCTCTTTTAAATCATAAGAAAGAGACACAAAATAAGGATTCATGTTGACTTTCACTAAATGAACATATATATATTATATACATATACATATACTATGACATTCCTAAAAGTGCAATTAATAAACATCTCCGTCCTTTTATCAGAATTATTATATTTTTATGAAAAGAAATGCCTATCTTCAAACAACGGTCGCAGGTTCGATTTAAAATTGAGGGCAAATGGGCTCATTAATAAAATTTAAAAAATAAATTTTACAATTTCATTTGCAAGATCAATCTCTCTTTGTATTTGTTAAAAGCTTTAATGAACTGGCTAATATTGACATTTTCCTTTTTTTTATAATCTATATTTTTTTTATTTACAATATGTCAGTTATATTAAGGCTACACGTTTTTATCAATTTCATATATAATTAGTGTTAATAATATGACATATTGACACCAAGTTCTGTCTGTCTGTATTGATTTTTGTTTTTAAGTCAGGTAGCTATTTTTAATGCATACTTGGTTTCTTTAAATGTAAGATAAATACTCAACATCACGTCATGTTCTAACAAAAAGGAATATTCTTAATATACAAATAAAAGAAGGCAAAGCTCTAAACAAATGTATGTATATTTTGTGTCATAATTTTTTTTATAAATTTAAACGTTTAAAAAAAACCATCATTCCAGTACTGTACTTAATTAATTTAGGAATTAAACGTATTATTATACGTAAAACACATTCCCAGTTTAATATGTAAAAATAAATATTATTATTGGTATTAAGTAAGCTTTACATTTTTATCTTCCCGCTTCATTTTCCTTCGCATTTTACAAACTGTCTAAGAATCTCAAATATACAGCCTAAGATATATAATATAGATTATAATAGTTTTTTGAAGTAGTTTAAGGTGAACGCTTAGTTCAGTTCACAGTAGAAATTAAAAAAAATCACAATATTTAATTGGATCCAATAATAATAAGCTAGGTATTGATAAGTGTTTAAGAATTAATAAAATCAAATCTTGCCATATTATATTTGGTTTTATTTTTTTTTTTAAATTAACAATTCTTGTTATTAGATCTGTGTTAAGTTTTTTTTTTAATTATACATTCAGTTATGACTAAGGATGTGTGTGTATTCATCTAATGTATTTTTTTGCTGAATAATTTAAATTAATTATATATTTTACAAGTAAATGACATACTAATGGCTTAGTTATATTTTTATGCCATATTTGTAATAGTTTTCTTGTTTCTTTTTCCAACCTCTCATAGATATTAATTAATGGAAACGTTAAGTTGTAATTTTAAGATAAAATACAAGTATTGTATAAGAAATAAAGAATAATTGTAGAAGTACATTTTGTTTATTATTTAACCTAACTTAAGTGCTAATTCTAGTCGAAAAAAGCGATAGCGGTTAACGGAGTGTCTTAACACTAGGTCCTTACGGTTCCCGTAGTTCCCTCTGCCTACCCCGCCATGTGCGGGATAAAGCGTGAAGCTTAAAAACTTCAAATAATATCTTTATATATAAATAAGGAAACTGTCACATATAATTCTTAAGCTCCTCACGCTTAAGTGAAGTGATATTGTCCTCTAAAAATTAAAATGTAGCAATTACATACCTACGAATGCGACGTTTTTTCTCCTGGATCATTACTAGTAAGGCTAGATTAAAGATTATATTATATAAAATAAAAGATTATTAAATTTTTAAATAAAATATGTAAAGCATATGATATGAAGATCGTCGTGGCAGAGTTGTAGCGTCTGTCTGTAAACGCGACAGTTTGTGGGTTCGATTCCCACTCGGGGAAGATGGATTTCTCTATTTCCATTTTATTCGTTCCGGCGACAAAGCAAAGCGCTGCGTTGAGTTCCGCCACTCAACACTCAACGTGTCGAAAAAGGCGGAAAGTGGGGACGGAGAAAGCAGGGACTAAGCAACGGAGTGTCTTAACACTACGTTCCCACAGTTCACTCAACACACAACTCCTAAAAGGAAAAAAAACAGGGAACACAGTGTCTTAACACTAGATTTCTATAGTTCCTGCAGTTCCCTCTATCCCTCTCTCTCTATATATAAACACACACGTATATCTCCACGCAGGGTGCGACTCCGTCTCGCTGGGCGTCTCCAGCAAGGCCGTCTCCAACGCGTCCGTGTTCTCGGAGCGCGTGTGCGCGCGCGCCCTGCACAACTACTCCTACGACGTGCCGCTGTCGCACTGCATCGGGTACAAGCAGATGGATATTGTTTTCAGGTCAGTTACTTTTACTTGTTACCTTACTTTAGAATTGTTTCAATATGGCGGGATATGAACCTGCGTCTCTTGGAAGCCATCTTTGATTTTCAAAACGGTTTCCTTCTCTCTGACTACCCCGCTAGGGATAGAGCGCGAAGTTATGTATGTATATATGTAGTTGTATGTATGTATGTAGTTTCAACAATGACATGAATATGTAATTTAATGAAAATATTATTTTTTATAATATATTGCTAAATTTAAATAGCCTTATTTATTAATAAGCTTTTTTTTCCTATAAAATTGTCATATTTTTAGAAATGTGACATTGAACATGAGAGAAACTTTCAAGTTTCTCCCGCGTATGAAAGGGTTCAGAAATCTATATTAACACAGGTCGTTCTTCGATTTTAAAACCGCTTTACTTTTGAATTCCAACTAACGTAACACTGCTATAATGATAAAAATAATTGAAATACTTTGAGGTTCCCAAGAAAAGGCAACATCATATCGTTTAATACAACACAATTCTAAACAGATCATCAAAGCTAAAAGAGATACGCCTCTGCGACCTCCACTGTAAGTACGAGACGGCGAAGAACTGCCAACACTACCGGGAGATGGCGAAACCAAGTCCCGGGGGAGAGACCTGGACCTCCAGGGTGCTTCTGGAATGCAATATGGACCGACGGATGAAGATACGAGCGGCTTTCATGCCTCTGAAGGTGAGGTCCAAGGTTCGATTTCCATTTGAGGCAACGAATTTCGTTTTATTTTGAAATTTAGACGGAAGGAGAAACGTAGTGTCTTAACTCTAGGTTCTCTCTATATACATGGACAAAATGGACCTAAAACTGACTTATTTATATAACCCAAATATGAATTTGAACCCAAATTTATTACTGCTTTCCTTAATTCAAAATAAACCTGAAATGTTTTTTTTTCAGGATTTATGCTACCTGAGTCCAGACAACAAACACCCGTTCATAGAATTCAACATACACATATATAGAGATTGTCGCAATTAGCGAAATATATGTAAGAGGTCAAAAACGGCCGCCATCTTGGATTTCTGAACTTACAAGTTATACAAAAGACAATTCAATATGTTTTATTTTTTAGTTTCAATATTTTAAATTAATTTATTTTTTAATTTTGTCCGTAACAATTAAACAAGATATAGTTTTTAATATAAATTCAGTTAACATAATAAGATAAATAAACAAATATTCTTTCATTTAATTTATTTCATAACAGTTTATAATATTGTCCTTGTCTCTTTTAAATCATAAGAAAGAAACACAAAATAAGGATTCATGTTGACTTTCACTAAATGAACATATATATTATATACATATACATATACATATACATATACATATACATATACATATACATATACATATACATATACATATACATATACATATACATATACATATACATATACATATACATATACATATACATATACATATACATATACATATACATATACATATACATATACATATACATATACATATACATATACATATACATATACATATACATATACATATACATATACTATGACATTCCTAAAAGTGCAATTAATAAACATCTCCGTCCTTTTATCAGAATTATTATATTTTTATGAAAAGAAATGCCTATCTTTAAACAACGGTCGCAGGTTCGATTTAAAATTGAGGGCAAATGGGCTCATTAATAAAATTTAAAAAATAAACTTTACAATTTCATTTGCAAGATCAATCTCTATTTGTTTTTGTTAAAAGCTTTAATCAACTGGCTAATATTGACATTTTCTTTTTTTTAATAATCTACAATTTTTTTATTTACAATATGTCAGTTATATTAAGGCTACACGTTTTTATCAATTTCATATATAATTAGTGTTAATAATATGACATATTGACACCAAGTTCTGTCTGTCTGTATTGATTTTTGTTTTTAAGTCAGGTAGCTATTTTTAATGCATACTTGGTTTCTTTAAATGTAAGATAAATACTCAACATCACGTCATGTTCTAACAAAAAGGAATATTCTTAATATACAAATAAAAGAAGGCAAAGCTCTAAACAAATGTATGTATATTTTGTGTCATAATTTTTTTTATAAATTTAAATGTTTAAAAAAAAACCATCATTCCAGTACTGTACTTAATTAATTTAGGAATTAAACGTATTATTATACGTAAAACACATTCCCAGTTTAATATGTAAAAATAAATATTTTTGTCGGTATTAAGTAAGCTTTACATTTTTATCTTCCCGCTTCATTTTCCTTCGCATTTTACAAACTGTCTAAGAATCTCAAATATACAGCCTAAGATATATAATATAGATTATAATAGTTTTTTGAAGTAGTTTAAGGTGAATGCTTAGTTCAGTTCACAGTAGAAATTAAAAAAAATCACAATATTTAATTGGATCCAATAATAATAAGCTAGTTATTGATAAGTGTTTAAGAATTAATAAAATCACATCTTGCCATATTATATTTGGTTTTATTTTTTTTTTAAATTAACAATTCTTGTTATTAGATCTGTGTTAAGTTTTTTTTTTAATTATACATTCAGTTATGACTAAGGATGTGTGTGTATTCACCTAATGTATTTTTTGCTGAATAATTTAAATTAATTATATATTTTACAAGTAAATGACATACTAATGGCTTAGTTATATTTTTATGCCATATTTGTAATAGTTTTCTTGTTTCTTTTTCCAACCTCTCATAGATTTTAATTTAATGGAAACGTTAAGTTGTAATTTTAAGATAAAATACAAGTACTGTATAAGAAATAAAGAATAATTGTAGAAGTACATTTTGTTTATTATTTAACCTACTTAGTGCTAATTCTAGTCGAAAAAAGCGATAGCGGTTAACGGAGTGTCTTAACACTAGGTTCCTATAGTTCCTGCGGTTCCCTCTGCCTACCCCGCCATGTGCGGGATAAAGCGTGAAGCTTAAAAACTTCAAATAATATCTTTATATATAAATAAGGAAACTGTCACATATAATTCTTAAGCTCCTCACGCTTAAGTGAAGTGATATTGTTCTCTAAAAATTAAAATGTAGCAATTACATACCTACGAATGCGACGTTTTTTCTCCTGGATCATTACTAGTAAGGCTAGATTAAAGATTATATTATATAAAATAAAAGATTATTAAATTTTTAAATAAAATATGTAAAGCATATGATATGAAGATCGCCGTGGCAGAGTTGTAGCGTCTGTCTGTAAACGCGACAGTTTGTGGGTTCGATTCCCACTCGGGGAAGATGGATTTCTCTATTTCCATTTTATTCGTTCCGGCGACAAAGCAAAGCGCGGCGTTGAGTTCCGCCACTCAACACTCAACGTGTCAAAAAAGGCGGAAAGTGGGGACGGAGAAAGCAGGGACTAAGCAACGGAGTGTCTTAACACTACGTTCCCACAGTTCACTCAACACACAACTCCTAAAAGGAAAAAAACAGGGAACACAGTGTCTTAACACTAGATTTCTATAGTTCCTGCAGTTCCCTCTATCCCTCTCTCTCTATATATAAACACACACATATATCTCCACGCAGGGTGCGACTCCGTCTCGCTGGGCGTCTCCAGCAAGGCCGTCTCCAACGCGTCCGTGTTCTCGGAGCGCGTGTGCGCGCGCGCCCTGCACAACTACTCCTACGACGTGCCGCTGTCGCACTGCATCGGGTACAAGCAGATGGATATTGTTTTCAGGTCAGTTACTTTTACTTGTTACCTTACTTTAGAATTGTTTCAATATGGCGGGATATGAACCTGCGTCTCTTGGAAGCCATCTTTGATTTTCAAAACGGTTTCCTTCTCTCTGACTACCCCGCTAGGGATAGAGCGCGAAGTTATGTATGTATATATGTAGTTGTATGTATGTATGTCGTTTCAACAATGACATGAATATGTAATTTAATGAAAATATTACTTTTTATAATATATTGCTAAATTTAAATAGCCTTATTTATTAATAAGCTTTTTTTTCCTATAAAATTGTCATATTTTTAGAAATGTGACATTGAACATGAGAGAAACTTTCAAGTTTCTCCCGCGTATGAAAGGGTTCAGAAAGCTATGTTATCACAGGTCGTTCTTCGATTTTAAAACCGCTTTACTTTTGAATTCCAACTAACGTAACACTGCTATAATGATAAAAATAATTGAAATACTTTGAGGTTCCCAAGAAAAGGCAACATTGTATCGTTTAATACAACACAATTCTAAACAGATCATCAAAGCTAAAAGAGATACGCCTCTGCGACCTCCACTGTAAGTACGAGACGGCGAAGAACTGCCAACACTACCGGGAGATGGCGAAGCCAAGTCCCGGGGGAGAGACCTGGACCTCCAGGGTGCTCCTGGAATGCAATATGGACCGACGGATGAAGATACGAGCGGCTTTCATGCCTCTGAAGGTGAGGTCCAAGGTTCGATTTCCATTTGAGGCAACGAATTTCGTTTTATTTGAAATTTAGACGGAAGGAGAAACGTAGTGTCTTAACTCTAGGTTCTCTCTATATACATGGACAAAATGGACCTAAAACTGACTTATTTATATAACCCAAATATGAATTTGAACCCAAATTTATTACTGGTTTCCTTAATTCAAAATAAACCTGAAATGTTTTTTTTTTCAGGATTTATGCTACCTGAGTCCAGACAACAAACACCCGTTCATAGAATTCAACATACACATATATAGAGATTGTCGCAATTAGCGAAATATATGTAAGAGGTCAAAAACGGCCGCCATCTTGGATTTCTGAACTTACAAGTTATACAAAAGACAATTCAATATGTTTTATTTTTTAGTTTCAATATTTTAAATTAATTTATTTTTTAATTTTGTCCGTAACAATTAAACAAGATATAGTTTTTAATATAAATTCAGTTAACATAATAAGATAAATAAACAAATATTCTTTCATTTAATTTATTTCATAACAGTTTATAATATTGTCCTTGTCTCTTTTAAATCATAAGAAAGAAACACAAAATAAGGATTCATGTTGACTTTCACTAAATGAACATATATATTATATACATATACATATACATATACATATACATATACATATACATATACATATACATATACATATACATATACATATACATATACATATACATATACATATACATATACATATACATATACATATACATATACATATACATATACATATACATATACATATACATATACATATACATATACATATACATATACATATACATATACATATACATATACATATACTATGACATTCCTAAAAGTGCAATTGAATAAACATCTCCGTCCTTTTATCAGAATTATTATATTTTTATGAAAAGAAATGCCTATCTTTAAACAACGGTCGCAGGTTCGATTTAAAATTGAGGGCAAATGGGCTTATATTAAAATATTTAAAATTTAAAAAATAAACTTTACAATTTCCTTTGCAAGATCAATCTCTCTTTGTTTTTGTTAAAAGCTTTAATGAACTGGCTAATATTGACATTTCCTTTTTTTTTAATAATCTACAATTTTTTTAATTACAATATGTCAGTTATATTAAGGCTACATGTTTTTATCAATTTTATATATAATTAGTGTTAATAATATGACATATTGACACCAAGTTCTGTCTGTCTGTATTGATTTTTGTTTTTAAGTCAGGTAGCTATTTTTAATGCATACTTGGTTTCTTTAAATGTAAGATAAATACTCAACATCACGTCATGTTCTAACAAAAAGGAATATTCTTAATATACAAATAATAAATAGGCAAAGCTCTAAACAAATGTTTATATATTTTGTGTCATAATTTTTTTTATAAATTTAAATGTTTAAAAAAAAACCATCATTCCAGTACTGTACTTAATTAATTTAGGAATTAAACGTATTATTATACGTAAAACACATTCCCAGTTTAATATGTAAAAATAAATATTTTTGTCGGTATTAAGTAAGCTTTACATTTTTATCTTCCCGCTTCATTTTCCTTCGCATTTTACAAACTGTCTAAGAATCTCAAATATACAGCCTAAGATATATAATATAGATTATAATAGTTTTTTGAAGTAGTTTAAGGTGAACGCTTAGTTCAGTTCACAGTAGAAATTAAAAAAATCACAATATTTAATTGGATCCAATAATAATAAGCTAGGTATTGATAAGTGTTTAAGAATTAATAAAATCACATCTTGCCATATTATATTTGGTTTTATTTTTTTTTAAATTAACAATTCTTGTTATTAGATCTGTGTTAAGTTTTTTTTTAATTATACATTCAGTTATGACTAAGGATGTGTGTGTATTCATCTAATGTATTTTTTTGCTGAATAATTTAAATTAATTATATATTTTACAAGTAAATGACATACTAATGGCTTAGTTATATTTTTATGCCATATTTGTAATAGTTTTCTTGTTTCTTTTTCCAACCTCTCATAGATATTAATTTAAATAAAACGTTAAGTTGTAATTTTAAGATAAAATACAAGTATTGTATAAGAAATAAAGAATAATTGTAGAAGTACATTTTGTTTATTATTTAACCTTAGTGCTAATTCTAGTCGAAAAAAGCGATAGCGGTTAACGGAGTGTCTTAACACTAGGTCCTTACGGTTCCCGTAGTTTCCTCTGCCTACCCCGCCATGTGCGGGATAAAGCGTGAAGAATAAAAACTTCAAATAATATCTTTATATATAAATAAGGAAACTGTCACATATAATTCTTAAGCTCCTCACGCTTAAGTGAAGTGATATTGTCCTCTAAAAATTAAAATGTAGCAATTACATACCTACGAATGCGACGTTTTTTCTCCTGGATCATTACTAGTAAGGCTAGATTAAAGATTATATTATATAAAATAAAAGATTATTTAAATTTTTAAATAAAATATGTAAAGCATATGATATGAAGATCGCCGTGGCAGAGTTGTAGCGTCTGTCTGTAAACGCGACAGTTTGTGGGTTCGATTCCCACTCGGGGAAGATGGATTTCTCTATTTCCATTTTATTCGTTCCGGCGACAAAGCAAAGCGCGGCGTTGAGTTCCGCCACTCAACACTCAACGTGTCGAAAAAGGCGGAAAGTGGGGACAGAGAAAGCAGGGACTAAGCACTACGTTCCCACAGTTCACTCAACACACAACTCCTAAAAGAAAAAAACAGGGAACACAGTGTCTTAACACTAGATTTCTATAGTTCCTGCAATTCCCTCTATCTCTCTCTCTCTATGTATAAACACACACATATATCTCCACGCATGGTGCGACTCCGTCTCGCTGGGCGTGTCCAGCAAGGCCGTCTCCAACGCCTCCGTGTTCTCGGAGCGCGTGTGCGCGCGCGCCCTGCACAACTACTCCTACGACGTGCCGCTGTCGCATTGCATCGGGTACAAGCAGATGGATATTGTTTTCAGGTCAGTTACTTTTACTTGTTACCTTACTTTAGAATTGTTTCAATATGGCGGGATATGAACCTGCGTCTCTTGGAAGCCATCTTTGATTTTCAAAACGGTTTCCTTCTCTCTGACTACCCCGCTAGGGATAGAGCGCGAACTTATGTATGTATGTATGTAGTTGTATGTATGTATGTCGTTCAAACAATGACATGAATATGTAATTTAATGAAAATATTATTTTTTATAATATATTGCTAAATTTAAATAGCCTTATTTATTAATAAGCTTTTTTCCCATAAAATTGTTAATGCCATTATATTCAGAAAATCAGAAAATCTTTATTAACACAGGTCGTTCTTCGATTTTATAACCGCTTTACTTTTGAATTCCAACTAACGTAACACTATAATGATAAAAATAATTGAAATACTTTGAGGTTCCCAAGAAAAGGCAACATCGTATCGTTTAATACATAATAAAAAAATACGCTTATAAACATATCGACAATTCTAAACAGATCGTCAAAGCTAAAAGAGATACGCCTCTGCGACCTCCACTGTAAGTACGAGACGGCGAAGAACTGCCAACACTACCGGGAGATGGCGAAGCCAAGTCCCGGGGGAGAGACCTGGACCTCCAGGGTGCTCCTGGAATGCAATATGGACCGACGGATGAAGATACGAGCGGCTTTCATGCCTCTGAAGGTGAGGTCCAAGGTTCGATTTCCATTTGAGGCAACGAATTTCGTTTTGTTTTGAAATTTAGACAGAATCGCAGTGATTCAATTCAATTGAAAAACTAGCAATAAAGTTCCTCCCTCAACGCTGTGCTTTATCTAACCAAAAAGAAATTCATAAGCATATCGAAAGCGTCGTAGCTAAACATTTTTAAGTACTAATTTTGCAAAAAATCTGACTTATTTATACAACCCAAATACGAATTTGAACCCAAACTTATTATTGAGGTCCATAATTAAAAATTCAATTAAAATAAAACTCGTATACTAAAAGGTTGTGTTTTTTTCAGGATTTATGCTACCTGAGTCCAGACAACAAACACCCGTTCATAGAATTCAACATACACATATATAGAGATTGTCGCAATTAGCGAAATATATGTAAGAGGTCAAAAACGGCCGCCATCTTGGATTTCTGAACTTACAAGTTATACAAAAGACAATTCAATATGTTTTATTTTTTAGTTTCAATATTTTAAATTAATTTATTTTTTAATTTTGTCCGTAACAATTAAACAAGATATAGTTTTTAATATAAATTCAGTTAACATAATAAGATAAATAAACAAATATTCTTTCATTTAATTTATTTCATAACAGTTTATAATATTGTCCTTGTCTCTTTTAAATCATAAGAAAGAAACACAAAATAAGGATTCATGTTGACTTTCACTAAATGAACATATATATTATATACATATACATATACATATACATATACATATACATATACATATACATATACATATACATATACATATACATATACATATACATATACATATACATATACATATACATATACATATACATATACATATACATATACATATACATATACATATACATATACATATACATATACATATACATATACATATACATATACATATACATATACATATACTATGACATTCCTAAAAGTGCAATTGATAAACATCTCCGTCCTTTTATCAGAATTATTATATTTTTATGAAAAGAAATGCCTATTTTTAAACAACGGTCGCAGGTTCGATTTAAAATTGAGGGCAAATGGGCTTATTAAAATATTTAAAATTTAAAAAATAAATTTTACAATTTCCTTTGCAAGATCAATCTCTCTTTGTCTTTGTTGAAAGCTTTAATGAACTGGCTAATATTGACATTTTCTTTTTTTTTAATAATCTACAATTTTTTTAATTACAATATGTCAGTTATATTAAGGCTACTTGTTTTTATCAATTTTATATATAATTAGTGTTAATAATATGACATATTGACACCAAGTTCTGTCTGTCTGTATTGATTTTTGTTTTTAAGTCAGGTAGCTATGTTTAATGAATACTTGGTTTCTTTAAATGTAAGATAAATACTCAACATCACGTCATGTTCTAACAAAAAAGAATATTTTTAATATACAAATAATAAATAGGCAAAGCTCTAAACAAATGTTTGTATATTTTGTGTCATAATTTTTTTTATAAATTTAAACGTTTAAAAAAAACCTTCATTCCAGTACTGTACTTAATTAATTTAGGAATTAAACGTATATTTATTATACGTAAAACACATTCCCAGTTTAATATGTAAAAATAAATATTATTATTGGTATTAAGTAAGCTTTACATTTTTATCTTCTCGCTTCATTTTCCTTCGCATTTTACAAACTGTCTAAGAATCTCAAATATACAGCCTAAGATATATAATATAGATTATAATAGTTTTTTGAAGTAGTTTAAGGTGAATGCTTAGTTCAGTTCACAGTAGAAATTAAAAAAATCACAATATTTAATTGGATCCAATAATAATAAGCTAGTTATTGATAAGTGTTTAAGAATTAATAAAATCACATCTTGCCATATTATATTTGGTTTTATTTTTTTTTTAAATTAACAATTCTTGTTATTAGATCTGTGTTAAGTTTTTTTTTTTAATTATACAATCAGTTATGACTAAGGATGTGTGTGTATTCATCTAATGTATTTTTTTGCTGAATAATTTAAATTAATTATATATTTTACAAGTAAATGACATACTAATGGCTTAGTTATATTTTTATGCCATATTTGTAATAGTTTTCTTGTTTCTTTTTCCAACCTCTCATAGATATTAATTTAAATAAAACGTTAAGTTGTAATTTTAAGATAAAATACAAGTATTGTATAAGAAATAAAGAATAATTGTAGAAGTACATTTTGTTTATTATTTAACCTTAGTGCTAATTCTAGTCGAAAAAAGCGATAGCGATTAACGGAGTGTCTTAACACTAGGTCCTTACGGTTCCCGTAGTTCCCTCTGCCTACCCCGTCATGTGCGGGATAAAGCGTGAAACTAAAAAACTTCAAATAATATCTTTATATATAAATAAGGAAACTGTCACATATAATTCTTAAGCTCCTCACGCTTAAGTAAAGTGATATTGTCCTCTAAAAATTAAAATGTAGCAATTACATACCTACGAATGCGACGTTTTTTCTCCTGGATCATTACTAGTAAGGCTAGAATTAAGATTATATTATATAAAATAAAAGATTATTAAATTTTCTAATATGTAAAGCATATGATATGATGACCGTCGTAGTTCAAATGCGTAGCGTCTGCCTGTAAACGCAATTGATTTTGGGTTCGATTCCCACTCGGGGAAAATGGATTTTTTCTATTTCCATGTTCCATTTAAAAGTAGGTTTCCATAGTTCCTGTAATTCCCTCTGCCTACCCTGCCATGTGCAGGATAAAGCGTGAAGCTACAAACAAAATCGTATGATGAACAGTGGTTGGTGAAGAGCACACATTTTTATACACAAGCAATTATAATTACCAAGACTTACTATTCCCCTTCTATAAAATATCTTTTAAAAATCAATAGAATACAATTTCTTAATATTCTTATACACAACATAGTCTTTCCAAAATATTTCTTTATAAACTTTCATATTTTTTGACATATTGATGATAAGGATGGAAGTGTCAGTATGCTGACACTTCCAACCTAATCAATTTATCATAAAGTTGTTTTCCCTTACTTTAAATAATTTCCTTCAACCGACCTCATTTCTTTAGTCAACCTAATTAAAGTTCTTGTTATCCTCGTAATAGGTAGTCATCTAGTAGGTATACGCGAATAGCGAAAATAAATAAACCATTGGGTTATATTTATTTGCAGGCATTTCATATAACTTGTTGTGTATTAACTCACGTCTCCGTTCTCCACTCTCCGTATGTTTTATTTACATAGATAGATTTATTACATAGAGCCACCTCAAGTTAATTTTTGAAGGTCTTAAGGTCGTTTAACAGTTTCTTTAAATAGATATTATATATAATCATAACTTCATGTTTTATCCTTTAGCAGGGTAGACAGAGAAAACGGAGCTCCAAGCGCTACGGTCTCTACATACCTCTTTCGCGTCGCCTACTGTCATTAACCTCTTCACACATGCTCTCCCGGGCATCCTCATGCTTCACGTGACCTTCCTCCAGCATCTTCGATACTGTGTTTTCGAAAGTCAACCGAGGTCTCCCCTTACCTCTCTTACCACTCACTTTTGCATCGTATATCTTTTTTACCATTCTTTCGACGTGCCCAAACCATCTGAGCACGTTCTTCTTCATTCTCACTATGACCACGCTGATACCTACCATTCTGTATATCTCATCGTTATGGATTCGGTCAGCATATTCTCGGAAGATATAGATCTTCCTTTCATTCCTCTGCGATACCCACGTGTCAGTGCAACACAACAGAATCAGAACTACACTGCGAACGTTCGCTATATCAAACCTTGTTTCAATAACTTTTACTATCTCAATAATATTGTAGAAAGCAAATCTATGTTTATATAAAACGTTAATTATACATTTTGCTCAATATCACTAATATAAAACTTTTATTTTTATATTTTATTATGAAAATTTTATGTAATTACACTTAAATGCTATAAATAACCCAATAACTTTTAAAAAACGAAAGCTATTAGACACGTAGAAAACAATAATATTCACTATAGTAACCGTTGCAATAAAGTTTAAACTATACAGTTAAATTATACATAATAAATGGGAAAGCGTTAAACTCACCTAACAAAACGCCGCGTTCAGCCATTTTCAATTTTAAAAGTCAGTCTCGGCCGCGGCGTTGCCATTCACAAACGTGTGCGCTGTTATAAATACTTGTGTTGTGATATTAATAATAATATAATTGAATTTACGTTTCACATCAAAAATAAATCGTAATCGTAAGTAAACTTTACAAATAATTACAAATGTGCTGTCATTTTTTGGCGGTAAAATAATTTTCTTTTATTTTGTTTATCTACATGACAAGCGTTCGCGTATACAGCCAACACGTGAGTTATTAGAGATATTATTTTAGAAATATGTAAAGTTTATTTTTTGTGTTGCATTTTAAATTAATAATATTTGTACACCACATTTAAAATTTTAATATTACTGTTTTTCTAACTCATGTCATACTTATTCAGATAGATTACAGATAATTAAAATGTTGTCCCGCTCTTGTAATTAACTGTAAATTATAAATATAACGTATGCAATTATCATCGTCTTTTAAATACTATAAATTATAATTAAATGCTGATTCCGCTAGCTACAATATTTTTAATAATGCTTAAGCTATTTTTTTAACCAATTAATCCTATACCTTTATTTTTAAGGATCTTGTTAAGATTTACTTGGTGACTATTTATTATAATTTGTATTATGTGAACAATACCTTAAATATGTACATTTTAAAACAACTTGTGTTTTAATTTATTAGTATTTTGCTTATTATTGAATCATAACTATAAAAGCTATAAAAATTACAATAACACGTTATATATCGCTGCTCTATATATTTTAATAGCTTTGAAAATGCTAATTTTATTACAAAATCCTGTATTTGAAATTTTAAGCATTATTAATATGTTTTTTTTTTAATATTTGCGTCATGATTGTTACTAGTGACTTAAATTTTTCGGTAACACAATGCTCAACGTTTGTGTTAGCATTTGTATCCAAATGTACATCGTGTATTCCGCAAAGGTAAAAATGTACTTTTCGCCTTTCAGGGCATTGTGTGTTAAGTACTGTAAAGTACGACATAGTTGTTGAACGGGGACTTATATCAAACATCGTCAAGTTTACAGGCTAACTCTGCGCCAATATGGCCCAGTTTATACAATATACATAGTTGAAATAATATATAAATATATATTTATAGTATTGTGACATTTAACTACGTTTAAGGTACTTTATTAATTGTGACATCATGCATACACATAATCTATAACGATTTAATTGTCTGTATTCTTGCCGTTTAACTTGTACGACTGGGCAGTACGTTCTGGAGTCTAAGCCTAAAGGTATTATTAAAACAAAAAAGAAAAGTCATCGCCAATGACGTAAACGTACAAACCGTATGACAGACTATTTGATAAATCCAAATATTAGCTTTACGGTACTATTTGACATAACTATTGAACTTTAAAGTTATGTATACAAATAAAATGGTTATGACGCCGGTCGCCGGTTCGGTTTCCTTTGAAGGTTTTTTTTCACACAGTATTCCGCTTCTAGGAGTAAGCAAGAAGGAACCTAGTGTAAGAACACACATTTTATTCTTAGTGGCGGAATTCTCCGCCGTGTTTTGTCTTTTATGAAAGTATTTCGTTCTTTCGACTGAAGATCATTGCTTTTATAATGTATATAAAATATTTTTTACTAATATTTAAATTTATAGTAACTGCAAAAACAATACTAAGAAGTCCATATTATAGTGTTAAAAGTATTTTAATAATAAAAATTTAATATAATTTAAACCATAGCATTAGGTAAGAATATTGTAAGTTCGATATTGTAAAGTGCAACAGTTGCTGGCTCTTCCTGACATACAAGAGTTCTTGCAGAAGTCAAAGTCAAATAATTTTACTCAAAATAATAGGTTATATCCTTTTTTAACGTCAAATAAATTATTTATTTTACCACCAGTTCACTAAAGATAATGCCTCACACCGAAGAAGAACTGGCGCAAGAAACTCAGCGGGAATTTCTCTACTTTAACGGATACTGTACCCTTTGTACAGTCTAAATTCTTTGATTCCGATATATTTTTCTATATATATAATAAAAATGTAATTGATCTCTATCTTCACATGGAACGTATAGGACAAAAAGTATTGTTTGAGAGAATTAATATTAGAAGTCAAGGCAAATATTTTGAGTTGAGTATTAGTTTGTACTTTGTAGGTACGTTTGTTTGTGCACGCTAATCTCAGAAACTTAAGTACTACTTCATTATTACCCTACATTGTTATATTTATACTATACCTATAATTATGAAATTTCGTTTTCCCCCCTTTATTATCAATTAAAAAAAGAAAACCACTAATATTTTTCGGCTCAAAGTCTATATGTAGAGGTTCGATTCCAACATGGGGTGCCTTCGGAGGCATACTTTCCTCCTCACTTGATACTATTGTAAAGGCTAGTATTAACCACAACAGCTAAAACTTTATTTATTTCATAAATAACTCTTAGGCCATTTAACATATAAACAATAAGACTAAAGGTCGTATGAATTTCTAATATTCTATAGAATTATAATATGCATTAATATGCATACCATATTGTGTTTAATGACGGCCCGTTATGCTATGTGAATAAAACTAGGCTTGAAATACGATTTTGTTAACACTAGTAATGTGATACTTGTTCGTAATAATAAAATATGCGCAGGCGCAGTGGAATAGTGTTGTAAACGTGGTGGTCGTGAATTCGATTAACACTTAGGGAAATTGTTAATTTAAATAGATAGACAAAATGTGGTGTTGAGTTTCGCCATTCAATTCATAATGTCGCGATTGTGTAAAAAATAGACAACGAAATCTAAGCTCTAGTTAATTCAGAATATGCAGTACAAGTACTTTGTGCTAAAGAATGATATAATAAAGTATATAAAAATCTATAAGGGATATGTGTAAGCCTCAGCCTCTATAGGCATTGACATATATATGTAAAATGAAAACATACTTAGGCATATACTATGTATTTTACTTTTAAATATCTAATACTATTATTATTTTTTATACAACATAAGATAATCGTTTATCGAGAAAAAAGTTGTTTTATTAATTTAAGACGAATTTACTGTAAATATTTAAACTACGCATATCATTAAGAGGAGTAGTGACGTAAACCTCAATTGCAGATGGGGAAAATTTGATATTTTAATGATTTTTAAGGTTCCATATATCAATAGAAAAAAACGGAAGTCTTGTAGGTTCGTTTTGTTATTTATTGTCCGTCTGTTGCTTGTAAAGTCCATTTCGCGCTGTATCTAAACCTATGGCAACGTAAATGCCGATAGCGAACTTATAGTCACCCTGCTGTTAAAGGTAGAACAGTGAGAACGACGTCACCAAACGCTGCGTTCTCTGGATACCTCTTTCGCCTCGTCCACTGTCATTAACCTCCTCATACATGCTGTCCGGGGCGTCAACCTTCATTACGTGACCTTCCTCTAATATTTTTGACATTGTGTTTATGACGGTCAACCAAGGTTTCTTCTGAAGAGATAATTTATGCAAGAAAAAATATAACTGAAGTCAATGAGCGAATTTATTTTTTCATTCTTCATATTATTAAAATAATGTGATTAGAAAAAGATATAAAAAATACTCAGTGATTTTGTAATAGTATATGTATAACATAGTATTATTCACATAATTTAATATTAACAACATTAAAATTCCATACGTAAATGATTCAACGTGACGTACAACACTAACAAAAAAATATTGAAACCTTTGACATTCATAATGTTGTGTTACTTAAAAATTCATATTATTTAAGATGTGGCAACGGCTGACTGTGAACGCTAGGGTTGTAGGTTCCATTCCCATTCAGGGGATCGAATCATTATCTTTAATTTGCTATTAATACAAGAAGAAGCGCTATAGTCATTTTGTTCATCACTCAATATATCGAAAACAAAGAGTCTTAACACTAAGTCTCCTCTGATTAATCTGCTGTGTATGGGATAAAGCGTGAAACTATTTATTTATAATTTACCATACGAATCATAATTTAATACCCACAGATACGAACCTACAATCATCGTGTTTTGCGTGAGATGCAGTTGCATTGCGCCACTGTGGACACACGTAAATTTGGCCTGATTATTATGTAAATAGCAAGTCTTCAACTAGTACTGCTTAATTTGTCTATTCCAAACTTTTCAGCATTCTTCAGCTCATTCCTAGTTGTTACTGGGATCTTCTCTTGTTTATAGAGTTCCGTCCACGTATATTTTTGCTTAGTAACACTTAGGAATTTGGCCCTTAAGGACAGTGAGGGGGAGAGGGTATTAAATTAAGGGCCATCGTACAAAATGGCAAAATCCTAAAGGCGTCATAGTGTAATGAGATTTTGGACAACTCTGCCCTAGCCAATTTAACTGCACACTTATGACTCTTCGTAACACTATTTCCCTGGTAATCAAGCTTCGCCTCAGTCAGATGCTTTTCCACCTGCGATGATAACTTTTTAAAATTATTAACTCCAGCCCGCGTGGATACGTACGTAAGATTTTATCAGACTCGGTATAGTAAACATTTTCATATTATACAGTCACATACTATAGTGTAGATCAACCTTAATCGTTACTTACTTAGGTATGTCCCGTTTTGGGTGACAAGCGTACTAAATAAGATTTTTTCTGACATTACACGATAAGTTTTTTATATCCTGATCTTTTAGTAGACAATATGCATGATGTCTTACAACAGACTATCTATTAGTAAAAATGGTCAAGTGCGAGTAGAACTCGAGCATCGAATGTTCTGTAGTAATTTTAAAATTCTGGATCAATTAAGATTTGAATGGTTTTTTTTCTCGAATTTATACCTATTTCCAAACTCTAATTGATGTTTCTACAGAACGAATGTATTCCTTTACTATTGGGGCCTAAAACGCATAATACTGATAGAAGTTACAGTACCCTGGCTAACAAACATCACTTAAAGTTATGACATTTCTAGTGAGCTCTTCAGAAATAGATTTAAAATTCATTTATATGCAGTTGAAATAGAAGCGAGAGGTATAACAACAAAATCTCTCTACGCTTTGTTAAAAAATGTCGGCTTGTCTTGAACTATTACTAATTCATTTCTGGAACGTACTTCAAAGGCGGTACTAACAGCATTACATATTTGGTGTCGGTAGTGTAGTTCATTTATAGCCACTTTCAAACCTACACTTGGGTCCCTAGTCCCAGGCACTGCTCAAAATTTTTCCTATAACTCGATGAAATATCTATAACCTATCGCGTTATAGGTAACACAGCAAAGCTAATTGGTTTCTTCTCATAATGCAAAATTCTCACTTGTCTCTAAGGTCAAATTGTTTTGTATGCGTAATAATGCTTATAACAGCAATAACAAAGCGATATAAATGTTCGTTAACGCTGACTTAAAAGTTTAATATTTTTTCTGCGTTTCTAGGAACTGTACAATTGAATATATCATTTTAAAAACTAAAACCAGGCTAAACTTGATACGTTTTTAAGTCGTCGGACAACAAAGTAATCTTATAAGTAATTGTATATAGTATATAGTGAACCACGCCCTGCTACCAGAAAATATATATTGAATAGTGGAGGGTAGGGTGTGCCGCATTTGTGGAAGCGTGCTGAGGGGGAGGTTATTTATTAATTATTTACCTTATAGTCGGTCCTAGGATAATAGAAATTGTACAGTACCTTATCTTCATAATTCACAACACAAACACTGATTGTTCACCGCCGCCATGGAATGTTTCACTTGAGTCTTCTTCAGTAGGGGTTACTTGCACTATTATCTTTTGTAGGTTTGTCTTTGTCAGGTTCAATATCAAGAGGGAATACACAAAGGGGAAATCAAATAAGGCTGAGGGAAAATCACACCGCTAATTAATATATCGATTCAGGAAGGACGTGCGCTCGCGTCGGCCGTCTCACGTGCCCCTTTTACTACTTCTCGACTACTACTACTAACTACTACTGTTACCGACCGCGCGGGGTGTTCGCACAAGACTCTAAACTAGTCGGGGTTGCCATATATGAACAAACATAGCCCCCGCCCTAAACATCTAATGTTTACGAGAAAATGGGAGTAGCTAACTAATAGGTAGACGAACTAATTTGGTTAAGGCTCTCTTTAGGATACCTGTCGATGTCTTAACATCGACCACACGCACAACGTTATCTTTACCAGGATAAATTTGGGAAATGCGACCACGTCGCCACTGTAAAGGGGGTAAATTATCATCTTTTATGAGGACTAGCTCGCCTACTGTTGGAGGATTCACTGGATCAGTCCACTTCTGCCTAGTCTGCAGAGTGTATAGGTACTCTAACTGCCACCGCAACTAAAAATGTTGAGTTATCTGTTGCACTATTTGAAAACGGGTTAAACGATTAATTTTTACATTGTTATAGGGATACTCCGGCAAAGCACTAAGAGGTTGGCCAATCAAAAAATGACCAGGCGTCAAAACTTCTAGATCGTTAGGGTCATTAGATAAGGGACATAACGGCCGGGAATTTAATACCGCTTCAATTTTAACAAAAATTGTAGTTAATTCCTCGAATGTTAAAGGAATTTCATAAACGACCACCGACTCTGATGATTCCTTCTTTGTCAAGAAAGAGTGAGAGTCGTCTTAGGGAAGACCGCAAGGAAACGCTACGCGCTAACACGATAAGGATACAGATAGCTCAACGGGTAAGTTTCGGGTTTTATTTATAAATCTCACTATCGTTATCTAAGGGGTAAGCAATCATAGGTTGAGGGGTCTCTTCAACTTTCCAGAATTTCTCGATGAGACAGGTAAGGATATTCCAGTCATGGGGGGCTCTAATTCACCATAATCGGCAGCGACTGGACCGCAAATAATATAACCAAAAATTGTAGATAAAGCAGTAAGGCCGTTAAAGTTAAATATTTTATCTTGTAATAAAAGCGCGCCGAACACGTCAGCACCCAATAGTATATCTATCGGGCCAGGCTTATTATAGGTAGGGTCAGCAAGGAAAAAATCACTATTAGGAAAAAACACAGACTCAGGGAACTCAAACTCAGGATGCGTACCGGCAATCACATCTATAACTATAGCAGAGGTTGACACCTCAGGGAAGGAATTATACAAAGGTTTAAAACACAGGGAAATAGAACCACGGGAAACCACTAAAGGAATATTACCTATGCCACGTACAGGGGCACAGGAGGGGGAGATGGTCAAATTGAGGCAATCAACAACAAGATCGGTTGTAACGAGGCAACCCCGGGCACCGGCATCACACAAGGCACGCGCTTCAATAAAATAGCCACTAGCAGCTCCAACGTGTAATTTAACAGTAGGCAATAATATAAGGGAATTGGGCGAGACACTCAGGCAAGGGGAAGGGGGAGCAACACAAGCATCCAGCTATGTGGGTCTATCCTCTCCATCACAGGAACTATCACGATATCCTATACCATTCTCAACCCGTCCAGGCTGGGGCGGAGCATCCTCTCTGGGGGGAGAAGCTCCCCGGGAATGTCGTTGGGGGGAGCGCTGGAGTTGCAAAGGGGAACATTTCCCATGCTGGCCCCCGCCCATATGGGGACCGCGAGCAGAAGCAGGACAGGTACGCGGACAATTGCGTTTATTAAATTTGGAATTACAATTATAATTGCGATTGGATGAGGTAGGATACATTGGGTTACGGAAATCATTAAAACATAGCATAGTGTGATGGGATGAGCGACCGCAGGTTGAACATTTGTAGTCCCGCTTGCACATAAGAATTGGATGTTTGTCCAAACACCTATAACATAACCGGGAATGTTTTACAAATCCCGATCTATCTCTAGGATTCATAGCTCTAAATTTGGGGCATTCACGGAGGTAATGGGAAGAGGAAGCACACAGGTAACATTTTTTACTATTATTTATTACAGGTAACATTTTTTGTCTATTATCTAATATAGGGGAGGGAGGAGCCGCAAAGCAAGTATGTTTAGGTACAGTACTTTTAAATTTCGTCAGGTTAGAATCTACAAGGGAGGTGTTGCCAACGTTGTCATGGTGACGACATTCGTCTTCCAAAAAGGTAATAAGATTTTTAAAGGTAGGTAATTCATTAGCGTCACCGCCATAACAACGCTCAAAACGGGATTTCAAATCAGAGGGAAGCTTAGTCAAACATATATGTACTAACATATAAGACCATGAGGAGACGGGTAACTCTAAACGTTCTAAACAGCGATAGGCAGTTAACAAGGGGTTCAAAAAGGCCGCGCGCAAACCTGTAAATTTATTCGAAATCTCCGGCAGGGTAAGTATCTGGGTTATGTAGGTATCAGCAAGAACCCGTGTATTGTGATACCGCTGTTTCAACAACTCACGAGCAACTTCATAGTTGCCTTCTTCAATTTTTAAATGTAGCAACAACCGCTTAGGTTCATCTGCTAAGGATCCAACCAAGTACTGTAATTTCATTGTGGGGGTTAAATGGTGTTGGGAATCTACTACACTGTCAAACTGATCAATAAAACTTATCCAGGAGTCAGGACGTCCATCAAACTTAGGGATAGGTAAATCAAGTAATCTATTACAAGGAGTTCGCTCAGTAATATTTCTACTACTCATTCTTACGGGTGTACTGGCTATGACAGGATCAACTACGGGAGCAGGTGGGCACAACTCTAACTGACGCACCCGGAGGTCGTCTATTTTCTTATTTACTAAACGCACTTCTTTTTTTACATAACTAATTTCTTGGTAATCGATAGCCGGGTCTAACCCACCCAGGAGCACTGAGGACGCGTTTACAAATAAATTACAATGAGAATCTAAATCCTTGAACCTAACTAATAATCTAGGTATTTCAGAAGTGCCAAGAAGTTCCGAGGTATCGGCAATCCAATCGGAAACAAAGCGTACCACACCTATATTTTTTCTATATTCTGCGCTTTCCGTATATAAGGAACATTTTACTGTTTCATCATGAGTAGCCATTTTAAATTATCAAGTAAACTAATAACTGAACTAAAATATTAAAAAATAATAAACTCGTAATAAACAATGAACCCACTACCAACGGGCGAAATCAGAAATCAAGTAAACAAATAACTCAACTAAAATATTAAAAAAATAATAAACTCGTAATAAACAATGAATCCACAACAACTGGCGAGATAAGAAACCAGTTACGGTCAAGTTCAGGGACGCGTCGATCTACATATATCGCAATACAACAAAATAATATGATATACAATATGACTACAATTAAGGCTTAAGCTTCATTTAAATAAAAATAAAAAAAAGGGTAACAATAAAAGTGTAGGGATAATATTTTAAAGTAAGTTAGTTTTTTAAGGAAATTATATTAAAATATTTTAACTAACTTCAATTATAATTTAAAACGGGATAGGTAATAACGTATAGGCGTAATATTATAAAATATATGTAACCATATTATGTGTATTTATTATATTTTATATTTAATATATAAAATTATATTCAATATTTATTTATATATTTTACACATTATACATTCACCCTACACAATTATATATTCAATATTATATGTATAAAAATTTCATATAACATTATTTTTTAAACAACTCGATGCGAACACGTTTTAAAAGGTTAGGAAATCAAATTATATTGTAATTATGCGTTAGGTACCAAATTAAGAGCCAAAATACCAAAACGGGAGAATAACACTGTAATCAAAGGGACTCAGGGGCATGAAACTACACTATAATCAGGGGGACTCAGAGGGATTAAACCACGCTATAATTAAGGGGGCCCAGAGGCATGAAAACTACGCTCTGCTACCAGAAAATGTATATAGTATATAGTGAACCACGCCCTGCTACCAGAAAATGTATATTGAATAGTGGAGGGTAGGGTGTGCCGCATTTGTGGAAGCGTGCTGAGGGGGAGGTTATTTATTAATTATTTACCTTATAGTCGGTCTTAGGATAATAGAAATTGTACAGTACCTTATCTTCATAATTCACAACACAAACACTGATTGTTCACCGCCGCCATGGAATGTTTCACTTGAGTCTTCTTCACTAGGGGTTACTTGCACTATTATCTTTTGTAGGTTTGTCTTTGTCAGGTTCAATATCAAGAGGGAATACACAAAGGGGAAATCAAATAAGGCTGAGGGAAAATCACACCGCTAATTAATATATCGATTCAGGAAGGACGTGCGCTCGCGTCGGCCGTCTCACGTGCCCCTTTTACTACTTCTCGACTACTACTACTAACTACTACTGTTACCGACCGCGCGGGGTGTTCGCACAAGACTCTAAACTAGTCGGGGTTGCCATATATGAACAAACAGTAATCTTAAATAGTCTTGAGCTACTGAACCCCTTAGAATGTCAATTAACAATTATTGTTACTTCATTTGAAAATGACCATAATAAATATGTTATAGATATTTATATCACTCAGCTCTAAATTATAACTCGCATGTAGCAGAGAAAACAGAGAGCAACTGAGGGTCAACACACTCCGTTCTCCGTTTTCAGCTCAAATTAGTAGCGTGAGAGTGGCGGCACTAAACGTGAAACTTTATTTTAGAACCAGAAAAGTATTTAATTAATAATAGAAAAGTAAAAAAAACATAAAGATTAGAACGCGGCTGGATTTGAACACGCTCCTCGTTGAAACTGTCTAAGCGGTCTGACCACTAAACCATTCATACAATGTATGCTTGCATGCACTGCATTATTCTTTAAGTATTTTGGCATTCTTATTGTATATTAAGACTCTAAAACTCACAAAATTCCAAGTCGGATTTGAACCCCCATCCCAAATGTGTACTCTCAGACATTTTCATGGTCACTGCTTTTTTATAAGACAAGTTAAAACGAACTGACAGCTAGTTTTCAATGAATATTAATATGGATATTCGTAACTTGCGTGGAAAATTTTAAGTGTGTTGTAAACAAGATGCTCAATGAATTAAGACTTGTTTTATGTGTTAAGATTAGAATTAGGATAGCTAGGCTTAACCTAGTGGCGGAACTCAACGCCGCATTTTGTGCCGAATTATACCGAAAAGATTTTTTTTAGCTTCATGATTTATCCCACACGTAGCAGGGTAGACAGATGGAACCGCAAGAACCGTTGGAACCTAGTGTTAAGACACTCTGTTCCCCGCTTTCCACCGTTTCGAGAAATTGCGTGTTGAGTGGCGAAACTCAACGCGGCACTTTGCTTAGTTGCCAGAGCGAAAAAAAATGGAAGTGAGATAATCAATCCTCCTTATGTGTGAATCGAATGCACAAACTGTCACAATTACAACCAGACTGTCAAACAACATTGATTCATTCATTTATTCATTTACCCCTAGTGAGAATCAAACCCACTACCAACACATTTCAGTCTTGTCGCAAAAAAGATTTACTCCACTTACAAATAGTTCTATATGTTTTAATATTTTCTAATATTTTTGGATATTGACAGAGATATCCAACTGAGTCTAGTCTTAGACTTAAAATATTTTATTTAATTTCTTAATTTGTTTAAACACACTTATCTTAGGAAGTAGGCGACGAAAATTCTTATAATATATTTATAAGAAATGATGTTGGTAACTTACTATGACGCCAAAGTTTTTGTAAGTCAAGGCCCAAGAATGATACAAATGACGCACGAATTGTTGGAGGATGACTATAAAAGGGTCTTCTTACATTCTTTCACTATATAAGTTTGATGACTACATTTAATTTAGCCATTATTGTGATAGAGTTACTCTATATAGAGATAACAACAAAAAATAATAACTTCTCTCGAAACATAATTTTTTACATAATTATGTATAGTTAGTAGGCTCTAGTGGTAGAGCTGAGCTACACCAACTCCAGTAGCTGAAAAGGTCCAGGCCCGAACCGAGTAATTACCACGCTCTCGCAGAACACTGTGGTGAAACAGCAGCATATTATTGCTGCCGTGTTTCGTCAGTTGAGTGACAGTTCCGGAAGCCCCTAAAGGGGGTTGGTCTGGGTATGGTTGACAACGCATCCACATCCTCTCAGGTTGTGGATGTCTATGGGCGAGGGTGTCCACTTAACATCAGGTGGCCCATCTGCTCGCTTGCCATCTAGGTTCCTATGGTTCCTGCAGATCCCTCAGTCTACCCTACATAAAATAAAGCGTATAAAGCGCCTTAATGTACTACTTTGTATGCCCATATATGGATATATTTCTACACACTTTGACGTTTATAAGAATCGTTATATAATGAAATCACAGTTTTTTTTTCCAAAGCATTATAATGATGTCTCGACACAGTTTTATAAAAATGATTATCGTTATTACTTACTACTTTTTAATATTATTTTAAAGTGTTTATCTTAAAATGTAGCTCATACATTATTCTGATGTATAAGGTTGAGTACTGCAAGATTTCATCTAAATCAGTTCACTAGTTTTTGCGTGAAAGTGGGACAAACATACATCCTCGCAAACTTTCACATTTATAATATTAAGAGATTTATTAATAAGGCACCTTAATAGTCATAAGCGAGACATAGATAAAAAAAATAGAAATAGATATAAAAAGAGAAGATAAATGTAATAAAGAACTTAGTGTAAAAACACTCCGCTCTCCACATTCCTTTCTTAAAACTTAACTTTGCTTTTGCTTCATTTACATACAAATACGTTTCACACAAAATTTCCTATGAAATTGCTTAACCCATGAGAATAATCTCGAACATCGATGGAATGATTGAGAAACCAATGATTCATATTTAATAACACATTTGTTCACCATACATTAAGAAGCTAAACTTGCTTCGAATTCGGTAATTGCCTAACAAAAAATGTAAAGTAAACTTAAAAACCGTCAGGATTTATTAGGAAGATTTTTCTTAGTGACAAGATTTTTCTAAGTAAAAAGGCGGAAAGCAGGGACTAAGCAACGGAGTGTCTTAACACTAGGTTCCTATCCTGCAGTTCCCTCTGTCGGCAGGATAGGCTGATGTGCGGGATAAAAGCGTGAAGATAGATCACTTGTGCAACAGAATTTTGTTCTTGTAGCAGATTCACACTAATAATTTGTTTAAGTATACTTAATTCCGCTCTTAAATATATTATGTGTGTTTATTATCAATGAAAATAATATTTTTAAGACGTCTATTAAATTACACTATGGTTAAAGCTCTTTAAAATGAGACCTTAACCGATTTTTAATTTACGGCGGTGGTGCTGTATAATTACTGTCCAAATTATGGTATAAAAACATTCAGATTTCCGTTTTCCGCCTAATTTTCTAGTCATTAGATGTTGTGTTATCTGTATGAATTCCTTGTTGACATGTTTTAAACTGAGATAAAAAGCGGAGTATATACAGTCTTGGCATTCTTCTTCTGATCTTCTCTATGCAATAACGTCGAAATGTAGTTAAAATTATTTTAATTTAAATTATTGCGGTATGTACCAAAAACAATTTTGTTATTTTAAAGTATGTTTTATAGTATTTTTAGCTTATCCTCAATAATGTTAACGCTTTCAAATGCAGCCAGCATCCCTGTATCATTCATCATTATATATACATTACCGTAAGTACAAACCGCAGATGAAAGCGGCCATTTTCTATGACCACTTTCGCCTTACTTTCAAATGCGACTTATCTTATTGCATTTAAGTGCTAAATCATTTTAAAATATAGACTAAAAGTTGCAAATGCTTTTAATTTTTCTCATACAGTGTGACAGACAGACAGTAGCTGGAATGACGCAGCGGAAAAACCTGGAGTTTGGTATGTGGGGTCGTTGGGGATCCCTAATTTCCTTTCTCTTTCCAAGATTTCCTGAAGTTATGATAATAAGTGGAAAAAACAGGATTGCATGTTTTATATTGCCCCATAGACAACACGTAGAATCCCGTTTTTCTTAATACATACCCAATATCATCATTGTGATTTTAGAAGTTCTGTAGATTTGAACATATATATATATATATATATATATATATATATATATATATATATATATATATATATATATATATATATATATATATATATATATATATATATATATATATATATATATATATATATATATATATATATATATATATATATATATATATATATATATATATATATATTTATATATATATATATATATATATATATATATATATATATATATATATATATATATATATATATATATATATATATATATATATATATATATATATATATATATATATATATATATATATATATTTGGATCTTTTTTCTGGTGTTAATCCAGACTAATGATAGACGTTCAAATTTTATTTTTTTTCTTTAATTATTTTAAAGAAAACTAATGAAAATTTGAACTCTTCATTACGCTGCGTCGAAATTCTTTAGTGTTAGCATATCTGTAAGGAAATTTTTAGATATTACCGCGACTCACAGATTACAAAGAACAATAATTTATAAATGATATTTAATTGGATTTAATTGGTATAAATATTATTTAATTGGATTGACCAATAGCCGTTCTCATCTTATTGCCGTCGTGACTGCAACCGTGTAAATGTTGCCAATGATGATTACTGCTTTTAGTAATATTTAATTAAAAAATTACGAAAATTTTCGAAAGTAGTTTAATTGAAGATGTCTATTATATATTAACAAATTATTTTGCTCACTCGATGAGTGTGGAATTATTTTCATTTTTCTTCACTCTGGTCGAACCAAGTCACAAAAGCAAACGCGGCGTTGAGTTCCGACACTCAACATACAGTGTCTCTAAAGGTGGAAAGCGGAGAACGGAGTGTCTTAAGACTAGGTGACTTATCAAGAATATCCTACAATAGCCGCGGTTCCTTTTGCTACCTTACTTAGTGTGGGATACAAAAAAAATACACTTAAATACTTAGGGAGCGGTAGAAAATATAGTGAGAAAAATTAAAATATTTTAGAATAACTATTACTAATTGAGTACTAATTGACATATACGAAACAAAAACGGCCATATCTTTTGAAAGGATTCCCTTACATTTTTTTGTGCTCCATCAAATGTATGTAGATCTGGATATTTATTTTGGCTCTACATTTAGTCTTTAGAGAGGGACAGACAGACATACAAAAAACTAAATCTAAAACTATACATTTTGTTTTTAGATTATAAAAAAACTTAACGACGTGTACTAACTAACCAAACTCTTCATTAAGATGAATGAAATAATAATTGAAATATAAACATTTGCCTTGAATTTTGAACTTATGAGACCATGAGCATAAGTCGATTAAACCAGTTCTAATTAAGTCATAACGTCAGTCGTATTAACAATGTAATTGTTATAGTATTTATACTAGACATAGAGTTATATAATGTTGCTGCAAAGCACTGTGATACAAAATCCAAATTTCCAAGGGGCGTTAAAAGATATTTCGTCAGTAATATAATTAACAAATTTTGTGTGTGTGAAAATATAGTACTTAAATATTAAGGCTTGATAAAAATAATACTGCCATTTTGTGCTCCATTTTCCATAATTTAAAAGATTTCAACAGCACCTAACGTCGCATCTTATTTTACTTAGCCGAACCTTTTGGAAAGTAGTAAATGCTTCTAGCTTGAGCTTCTCGCTTTATCTCGAAATAGAGTAAGTAGAAAGAACCTAGTGTCTAATCACTCCGTTTTCCATTCTACGACTTAAATTGATGTTATATTAAGTGGCGGAACTTTTTTTAGCTTCACGCTTTATCCCGCATATTACAGGGTAGGCAGAGGGAAATGCAGGAACCATATGAAACTAATGTTAACACACTCCGTTTTCTCCGTCCCCGCTTTCCGCTTACTTTGAGGCATTGCGTGTTGAGTGGCGGAATTCAACGCCGCGTTTTGTCGTATCCGAGCGAAATTTTTATATTAAATGTCAGACGCTGTCTCAATCTTTTGTACGAATTAACGCATTTTAAGAACAATTAAAAAGTTATTATATGGTAATTAAAATGACAGTGCAAAGTGAAAATTGGGTTAGTTGCAGTACAAAATGCATATAATGCAGTTCACAATTGAAAGTTGTTTTGTACTTATTTGGATTAACGGTGAAAAGTAACTTTTACTTATTACGTAATTTAATAATTTATTTTTAATTTAATTTGTTGGCTTTTATTAAAATTCGTCTAAAAAAGATCATTTTATTTTAAAATAATGTATTTTAGTTTAAAATTAAGATTAGCACCAAAGCTACTGTTTCATCATTTATAATGCTAATTTCTTTTGAGAAAGTTTATTATTAAAGATTTTAAAAAATTGAACTTCACGCTGCGTATCATAGAGTACAGTGACAGAGGAAACGTAGTGTTAAGACACTCTGTTACAAATTTTTCGCGAATTTTTCATAATTTATTTTCCCATTGAAGCGAGGAAATGAAATCCTTAATTTTGTCTAAAGGGAATCAAACCTGTGGACATCGACGTAAATCAGTGTCATACATATATATTCTCTGTCTCTCTCTCTTCATCCAATGAGGTATTTAACGTTAATTATTTTTATCTCCCCTGTTTTAAAAGACAAAATATAGCCCCGAGTTTTGCATTACGGAGTTGTTCAAAAGGATATTTTGTCATATAGCATTCATAAAGCAAAGTGGTTTATTAATTTCTCAAGGAAAAGGGCACCTTATCACCTAACAAATATAAAAAAAACGTGTATAAAACAATTTTGAAGTTCCACATCATCAAGTTACTTAATAAGTAATGACTTGTTAAAAAAAGAATACTTTCTAGTCCTAGATTTCTAAGGTCTTCTAGTTTCTACCATATATTTCTACACAAACACAGAGCAATTGATCAGTTTCTGCTCCGTAGAAAACTAATTGTGACTACCAAGATAATTTTGGCGGCCCACGTTGTATTTTATTTATTTTATAACTTCTCACTTAGAATCATTAAGATGATCACATGCGTACCTCAGATAAAGCGAACGGAGGAGTGTCAGAGTAGCCCAATTTGATAATAAATATCGAATTGAGCCCCTCTGAAACCTACACACTCCACGACTGAAAACTAAAGTTACGAGGGTTCCAAGCTCAACCTATTGTGATCATTTCACAAACGTCATTCTAACTTATGACTTGAGGACCCTGGACCTGTGGCTTTTTTCTATAGGTACACTAAGTTCCTTCTGCTTACTGTGCTATGTAGAGGATACAATGTGAAACTAAAAAAATATTTCATTTTTAAATAAAATAATTTAAATGGACTAATCGCGTAAATTGTCATTTTTTGTAGTCCATGTGTCCATGGGTAGACTGTCTTAAAGTCTACCCGTGACCACGGACTACTGCAAAGTGTTCGAACGTCGGGTTTCACAAAAAATTGTTAATACTCGCGATAAATCCGTTTACATTGTTTTATTTAAAATGTATAAAAATCGCTAAAATCAAAGAACTTATTATATTTTTAATCATTTCAATAAAATCGTTATGTAAAATGACCGGTCAAGGTTATCACGGATGTCGCCTAAACTTCCTGTATGACAGCCTCTGTCATTTTGATTATTATTATTAGATTATTAGATTCTTATATAAATGTTTAGAAAATTGGTGTTTATTAGTTCATTTGTTATATCAGCAATTATAAAAATGTAATGAGATTTTTATTTTCAGTAATATAAAAAATTCTCAAAAGTTCTAATTGACTAATAAAAATTGATATCTGATCGTTACCAATTCCGGTGATGGAAATACACGTTTTCAAGGTTGTTCACGTTTTGCCTCCCTTACATCTATAATCATTAGTTTCTAGATTACTATTACAATACAAACAAATATATATATATATATATATATATATATATATATATATATATATATATATATATATATATATATATATATATATATATATATATATATATATATATATATATATATATATATATATATATATATATATATATATATATATATATATATATATATATATATATATATTTGAGGACCGTCGTGGCGCAGAGGCGCAACGTCTGCCTGTAACGCGACGGTTACTGGGTTCGATCCCCAGTCGGAGAAGATGGATTTTTCTATTTCCATTTTCTTCGCTCTGGCATATAAGGTAAAGCGCGGCGTTGAGTTCCGCCACTCAACACGCAATACCTCGAAAACGGCGGAAAGTGGGGACGGAGTAAGCAGGGACTAAGTAACGGAGTGTCTTAACACTAGGTTCTTATGGTTCCTGCAGTTCCCTCTGCCTACCCTGCCATGTGCGGGATAAAGCGTGAAGCTAAAAAAAAAAAAATATATACATTTTTTATGTTATGCTTCTTTTTTGTACAATTAAGTAATTTTTGTTTGTAAAAGTATAAAAACTGTATGTAGAACAATACATATAGGTATATAAAATAATATTTATATATCACATTAATTTTTACATGCGACTTCGTTCGCATCGTCGAGTCAAAGTCAGTAGTGAAGTAGAAACTATTAAAGTCATATATAGCCTCCTATAGCCTTCTGCGGTTAAATATAGACTAAAAACAATTCAAGTTAAAAATATTTTTCATTTCAAAGTTCGTTAAATGAAAAATTCTTATTGTTTTAATCTATATTACAAATTAATTAATGTTGTATTGCCATATAAAAAAATGTTAGAATTTAAATTAAAATTAATAAAATTAACTTTTTTTTTCATTGTATAACCGTTTTATATTTATATTAGCGGCCAATGACCGTTTTATGACCGTTACAATGCATAAGTCACGATTGTTCTTTAATCTTATCTACATAATCTACTTCTATACTGACATATACATATATTTATGTGGGATTATAGAACAGCGTGTGATTTGAACGTATAAAAGTAATTGTGGGTTCGAATTCCTGTTAGGGGACTTTAGTTTTTATATCCGTCTTCTGATAAGAATCTTGAATTTGGAAATCCGCTTTCCATTAAGTGTCTTCAATCTAGGCTATTTCTCTGTACACACTCAATGTCATCGTCATCATTGGGCAGTCTTTATACAGTTCATTGCTGGTTGTTTATTTTTTTGTATTAAAAGCGACGAAAAGTGAATGGTAAGAGAGGTAAGGGGAGACCTCGGTTGACTTTTAAAAATACAATATCAAAGATACTGGAGGAAGGTCACGGAAAAAGCATGAGGACTCCCCGGAGATTGTGTACGAAGAGGTTAATGACAGTAAACAAGTATGCAAGGACCGCTGCGTTTGGCACTTCATTCTCTCTGACTATCTCGCTAGGGATAAAGTGTGTAGATGTGTTTATATGTATGTACGTACTAGTGATGAAACAAATATTCGCATTCGCGAATATTCGCGTATTTTTACACATTCGCAAAATTTTTTGCTTATTTTCTGTAGCCTCTCTAGGATATTATGTATTTCGTTTTCTGATGAAGCGAATGGAGTTGTATCATCGGCACATCGCAGATTAGATATCTTAATTCCTCCTACCTTGATACCCATTCACGTAGGATTTCGTGCATGATAATTTCACCATATGCGTTAAATATAATAGGGGAAATTATACAACCTTGGCACAGCCCCTTTTCGAATTTAAAATGGTCCAACGTGATGGTATCTACCTGTACCGGTCCATATCCATTCATCCATTCGTGTAGAGATTCTTATTCAGCTGAATTAGGTGAAGGCGGACGTCAACTATATCAAGAACCTTCCACAATGTACTCCACCTCACACAGTCAAAAGTCTTTTGGTTGTCGACGAAGCACATGACAGGGATGTTGAACTCATAACATTTGTCTATTATTTGTCTGATATTGATATTCGGCTCCCTAGTGTCCCTTTTTTTACGATTCCCGCTTGCTCTTGTGGAATTTACCAGTCAAGGAAAAAACAAAGGCCTTTGTTTATTATATGTAAAAGCAATGGTTCTATAATTCCCACAGTCTCTTGTTGAACCCTTTTATTGTATATGGGAGTTATTTTAGAGAGTACCCAATTTCTAACTCTTTTGTTTCCGAGAGGCTTCTGATATTATACAGTCAGGGTCTGGAGATTTATTGTCTTTTAGTTTTTGGATAACAATTCTGATCGGAGAATATCTGGCTCTTAATCCATTTGTATGTCCTGCTAACATCTACTATTATTGGAAATCTCTTTATGTATGTTTTGATATAGGTTCGAAAAGTATTTCTTCCACTTTTTCCCTTCCTTCTCGATATCAGTGATTGGGTTACTATTTCTGTCATTGATTCTGGATGATATTTTGAAGCTGCGAGTCATTTGCTTGATATAATCATGTACTTGAAAAAAAATACTCTATTCTCTTACCGTAATCTATTAATATAAACATTTTTCATAAGGGTTATAAGTAACGACGTTACCGTAAACAATTGCCGCCAAATTTAAAAGAATTGCTGAATATTCGCATTTGCATTCGCATACGCGAATGTCGATAGCAAATATTCGCATTCGCGTTCGCGAATGTTAAAAAAATGACATTCGTTCATCACTAGTACCTACCGGTCAAATTTACATCATATTGAAATTTCTAGATTTTCTTATATTTATATCTTTTTGAATAACACTGTCTATAATATTTTTTAAATATTGTTAGGAAAATCAGAAGTCGTTAAAGTTAATTTGAAATGGAAACCACTAAAACACATATAGATCACAAGTTTGACTATATTCGGACATAGATTTCACGTAATTACATGAAATGACATAGATCACTCAATAAGTATACTTTGTGCAACTACCCCGACTGACATAAATTCAACGCTTTTATAGTCTTTATCATCTAAAACTACTCACTTTTATAACATTGTTTGCAATAATGTCTAAATAAGGTCAGAGTAAGCTAAAAATATACTATATTGTTACTAATCAGAAGTGGTTGTAATTTATTTTTAAGAAAATCATCGTTGAGATTTACTATAAATGACATTAATTACATAATAACAATATGTCAGAGTAATAATAATAATAATTATAATAATATTCTTTATTGCACATAACTAAAAATATATAATAAGGAGTAAAACAAACAGAAAATAATAAAAGCACAACAAGGCGACCTTATCGCTTGAAGCGATCTCTTCCAGGCAACCTTTGGATGTAGGAGTAGTATAAGAATGGGTGGTGCATATACTGAAAGATATATGGAATATATATTAATAAAATATATATAATAAATATATGATTATAAACATACATAAATAAATACACATAAACATATACATACACATACATATACACATATATACATACACATACATACATACATACACATATACATACATATACACATATACATCTACATAAATTGAAAATAATACATACTATAAATTTAGTAATCTAGGTGTACAAAACAAAACAAAAATATTAATTTCATATAAAAGAAAGAAAAAAACAAACAACACTACTGGTTTAAATAGTATTCTTTAAGTTTCTTCTTGAAGATGTGTAGACTCTTAGCACGCCTGATCCTAAGAGGTAAAGAGTTCCATAGTCTAGCAGCTTTGATAGTGAAGGAATTAGAATAAAAAGAGGAAGAGTGAAGGGGAATTTCAAGTAAAAGGTTATTGTTGGAGCGTAAGGAACGTGAGTGGGTGTCATGAAGGAACTTAAATTGTTTCTTCAAGTAAGGAGGAGTAGAAGGATTAAACAGCACTGAATAGAGAAGATGAAGTATGTGAGTATTCCTGCGAAGGCGAATAGGGAGCCACTTAAGCTTATTTCGAAATTCGGAAATGTGGTCATATTTACGTACACCGAATATGAACCTTATACAAAGATTTTGAAGCCGCTCAAGTTTATTCAATAGCTTCTCTTTAATGTCAAGATAACAAATGTCAGCATAATCAAGAATGGGTAATAGGAGTGAGTTTGCCAACACAATTTTGGTGGGTAATGGTAGGAAATTACGGAGCCTACGCAGACACGACGATGCAGCATAAATCTTTCTACTTACCTGTCCTGCTTGTAGTTCCCACGACAGATGTTGATCTAAAATAACTCCTAAATTTCTCACCGATTCGGTAAAAGGAATACAAGTCCCATTTATTACTAAAGGCGCCATTTGCGTTTTATCAATTTTCGCCAACAACTTAGGGCTACCGATTACAATAGATTGAGTTTTTAAAGGATTTATCACTAGCCCAAAGTATGTACTCCAAATTGAAATGGTTTCAAGGTCCTTATTAATTTTTTTTATAGTATTAGGTAGTTCAGTGAGAGAACTTTGTGAGTAAATTTGCAAATCGTCGGCATACAAGTGGTAGAGAGAAGAGATTTTTTGACAGATTGAATTGATAAAAATTGAAAATAAAAGAGGAGACAACACGCCACCTTGAGGGACGCCCGCACTAATAAGCGACCAATCGGAATATGAGTCCTCTATTCTAATGCGCTGTCGGCGTCCGTACAAGTAAGAACGAAACCAATCAATCACTTCAGGAGATATGTTAAAAGAACTAAGTATGGCAAGAAGTATGTCGAAATCAACAGTGTTGAAAGCGTTACTGAAGTCTAACAATGTCAACACCGTAACCTTCTGACTCTCCATACCCTGACGGATGTCATCAGTGATTTTGACTAAAGCAGTAGTCGTACTATGACCATGTCGAAACCCAGGTTGTTTTAGAACAAGACGTTCAAGCACTTTTGACAGTAATGGAAGAATGGAAATAGGACGATAATCAGAAAAGGATTAGATTTTTTTGGCAGGGGAATGATTTGGGCATCTTTCCAGATAGACGGGAAATCACCTAGGACTATGGAACGATTCAGGATAGTTGTGATTACAGGAGACAATAGGTCTAATAAAGGGATGATCATTTTACGACTAATGCAGTCAGCACCAACTGCATCCGACTTAACTGCCTTAATATTTCTCTTAACATCATTGACAGTAAATTGATTACACTTAAAAGGAGGGACCTCAGGATGTCGGTGATGTAGAAAGATAATTTAAAGTCTGTAGTTTATTTGTACTATCAATTGTACTAGAAAATGTGAAATGCTGGTTAAGAGAATTGAAATTTAAATTTTTGGAATCAACAACATGCTTCGATTTACCAACTCCAAGGGATTTTAGAAATTTCCAAACTTTGGCTGGATCATCTTCATCAAGTACTGATTTATAGATATGGCGTCGTTGACTGTCTCTACAAACCCTGTTGCAACGATTTCGTGCTCTCACATATTTTTCTCGATTAACATCACTAGAATCAGAGATATATTTAGATTTAGCGTTATTTTTCTTAGTTTGAAGTTTTTTAATATCCGCCGTTAACCATGGTGCAGGTAAATGTCTCATCCTGACCGGTCGTACTGGAGCATGAGTATCATATAGCTTAATTAAAAAGGAGTTAAAAATGTTTACTTGCTCATCAACTGAATTTGCATCATCAATAATGGACCAGTCAATTTTCCTGGCATCCTCACGTAAGCGTTCCAAATCCATACCTCCAAAATTGCGTAGGAGAAGAATTGATTGAAGAAGAATTGATTTAGCTTTGGGGGGTCTTACTTTGTAGGATAAATAAATCAGATCATGATAAGAGAACGCAAGTGCAGGACATTGACCATGCTTAGCTGCATGCTCATTGGAAGATACTATAATTAAATCTAGAAGGGAAGGATTACAATTTGGAAAATGATGAGTAGGCGTTAAGGGCAATAAATTTAAATTTGCAGAACTTACTAAATTTTGCAGACGGGACGCTCGATAGTCTCTTTTGAGAAGACACGTATTAAAGTCACCCATGATTACAGTATGCTCATAAGAGGGTATAAGTTGATCCACCAGGATTTCAAATGACTCAAAATAATCAACATTCAACAACAGTCCTAATTTTGACTGTACATAACTCCAAGTAGAAGTTTAGTGTGGTTAAGTATAACTTCGATGAATAAATGTTCAGCATGTGCAATATTCATTGAATGTGAAGCATTCACAAGTGAAAAGGGAATATGGGCACGCAGGTAAATCGCTACACCACCACCAACTCGTCCCACGCGATCATTTCTAATCAATTGAAATCCTGGTAACCCATATGAGGTCGACTGCAAGCAAGGTTTAAGCCATGTTTCAGAAACCAAAATAGCGTGTATGTTCTTAGAAGTAAAAGATGACAACAAATCAGGATAATGAGCTGGAATACTCTGAGCGTTTATATGGACTACGTTAAAGTTTTTCGGAACATCCGAGAAGTATGAATTAAGATTTTCATTAAGCGATGGAATGCTGTGGAAACTTTCATTGCTGTCAATGCCTTCGGACGAAGATGATAAGGAAAGAAAGGAATTGTCACTGTTATTGTAGAGAGCCATTATATTATGCGAAGAATACTATATGAAATTACTATATAAAGTATGTATAAAAATAAATAAGTTAAAAATATTAATTATAATGAAAATCAAGTATATAAATAAATATCAAATATATATATATATATATATATATATATATATATATATATATATATATATATATATATATATATATATATATATATATATATATATATATATATATATATATATATATATATATATATATATGAATAATATAAAAAAGAAAGAAATATGAATAATGCAAGAAAGTAATCAAAAGAAACGAACTAAAATCACTTACAAAAAAATAAAACAAAAAAAACAAACAAAATATATGAAATCATGATAACAACTTAGAAAATTAAGTACAATTAATTATTAAAAGATGACTAAAGAAAAAAAAAAAAAATAAAACGATTATTAAATAATAAGCAGCACATCATAAGTATTAAAAGTGTATCCGAACGGATATATATAATCTGTATTATAAAAACACAAGATCGTCATTGACGTTATGAATTTTGACAAGTGGGAATATAAATAAATAATAGTGAAATGAATGTTTTAGATATATCTGCAACTCAAAATTGAAATATAAAGACTTAACTGAAATATAAAGAATAAAGTAACAAAGTGACAATTACATATTGCCAATTAGTGCTGTTAGCAATAAAAGTTGTGATAACAAAAGTAAAATACTTATTTGAAATTAATGTTTTAGCTATAACTAATGCTCAAAAAAGGGGTAGAAAGAATAATAGTGACTTCGTGACAATTACTTATTAGCAATAAAAACTGTGACAACAAAAGTAAAATAAATAGCTAATACTCAACACAGGAAGTAATTAGACTTTAGTAGTGATTTAGTGACTTACTTATTAAAAGTGCTATTAAAAATGAAAAATTGTGGTAACAAAAGCAAAAACAAATGTGATAAAATTGTACTTAATAAATAAAAACCAAGGAACATAAATTAATTAAGAAGGGTAACAAAAAAAAAATAGAATTAAAATAATGAGTTACTTCTTCACCACTCTTTTGGCACGAGGCACCATGACTTTCCCAGGTGGTTTTACAATGTTTTGAACTACAGGAGACTTACAATTTGCAATGGAAAGAGAAATAACCTCAGACTTGGTTTCAATGCGATGCCGGGTTCCATCGGGGCCTATGATGTGGATCCATCCATTGCGGGACCAACACTTGTCAACTCCAAATCGCTGTCTCGCCTCGAGAAAAGCTTCATGACGATCTTTAGTAAGGAACTCAGATTGAGTGATCCCACTGCCCTTGAGTTTACCCTTTGCAAACCAAATAGTGTCTCGTGTTGAAACATCAGAAAATTTAACCACAATAGGCCTAGGTTTAACAGAAGATCTACCTAGTCGATATGAGGTCTTGATACAAGAGGAAGTAAAATTAGGTAATACTAAATGTTTACCTATCAGTCCAGTGATGCTTGTTTTTAAATCCTCTGACTTCTGCTCTGCTACCCCGTGAAACAAAAGAAATTTCCGTCTCCTTCTCATTTCTTGCCTGTCTATCTCAGTTGCAAGGAGTTCGACTTGACGTTGCAAGGTGTTCAGCAGGGCGAGAATAAGGCTTTTAAATTGGTTAAATTCAGATGTTAATGATGATGTTGAGACTGGAGATGCCGTCTTGTATAAATCTTGTTGGAATTCACTCATTTTGGTGGTAAATAACTTAGTTAGTGCAGTCATTGACTCTTTGATTGATTCCATGTTTTCGAAACTCAAGAAATCCAAAGTGAATCAGTGAAATTATATAGAAGTCTTCTTGCTGGTGGCTTATGTTAATTATATATACATAAGTTTACAAAAAAACACTTAATAATATACTTGTTATTAAATTTAATAAATCAGCTGTTTCAAACAGATGTTATTAGTTTCACTGCTACCCGCAAAAAAAAAAAAAACGTTAGTTAGTTCCCTTCCAATACGGACCGTTGCCTGCATACAACAGACACGAAAGATTTAATTTCATCGCTTTTATAGTCATCTAAGACTACCCTCCTTTTGAAAGTGAAATCCCTATCTATATTTACTTATAAAATACACTACTTGAATTTTTCATGATTTTGTTGACTCTTACCTCTAGGTTGTAAAGATTTAGAGAAACCTGGTTGAGTTTGTTGTGGGCTCTTGTCACCAGGCCGCGCTTGGAACCCTCGTAACTTTAGTTTTAAGTCGTGGAGTGTGTAGATTTCAGAGGGGCTCAATTCGATATTTATTATCAAATTGGGCTCCTCTGACACTCCTCCGTTCGCTCTATCTAACGTTCACATGCGATCATCTTTATAATTCTAAGTGGAAAAGTTATAAATAAATAAATATTCACAAATACTTCACACTTCACGACAGCTACCTCCCTACATAGATATATATGAAACAAAAGATGATTCTAAATAAACAATAGAACAAGTAGTTATGTCACTTGTAAGACATTAGCACTTCAAGTAAACTAAACATTTTATATCAATATTATATCTATGTGGAAATTACTGTTTAAATATTTAGAATTCGACGTCATCGTTGTTGACTCTGGAATGGAATAGAAGAATCTTCCTGTCGGTCTGTCCCTACTCGGACGGCGAACACGTAAAAAGATTACCTTAAACCTTACCTTAAAACATTTTACCTTACCTTACCTCTAATCTTACTTAACTTAAACTTATTTTTGTAAAGATTAGCTGGCATTATAAAAAAAATTAAACAGAATAATATTAAAAAACTCATTTCGCTTCTATTATGTGATTATTGTTAGTCAATAATTATAATTAATTTATTTATATATGATTTACAAAAGCTATGACGAGAATTGAGTTATATAGACACTTCGACATTGGATTCACGACTCATATGAACTTGTACATAATAAGTGACTAAACGGTTGTGAGTTCGATTCCCACTCGCAGGAAAGAAGCATGAAGAGAAGTAGAAAGAAGATTATATATGTACATTATGTTCCCTTTGTCTACTCTGCTATTCGTGATACAGGGTAAAGCTGTTCAACAGCGTGGTAACTAAAACATTTAGTTGAAGAATATTTAACATTAAACTAATGTTAATATAAAAATTAAAAAATAAAATCAAATCCATAGTCAAAATAAAATTCATTGACCGATTACAATTCACTGGGAACGGAATAACGGTCTTTCAGTCATTACCAATAGTAATAATTAAATATTGAATAAAACAAACGAATATATTCGTATTTATTAAATGAAAAAAGAAAAACAACATACCTAGCATATAAATATATATATATTTTTTTTATTTCTTTATGTTTTTAAGGAATGAATGGTTTATAATGAAAAAAATTTCATCTCTGTCATTTAAATCCGCTTTTATTCACTTAATTTTTTTTTTCTTTAGCTTCACGCTTTATCCCGCACATGGCAGGGTAGGCAGAGGGAACTGCAGGAATCATAAGAACCTAGTGTTAAGACACTCCGTTACTTAGTCCCTGCTTTACTCCGTCCCTACTTTCCGCCGTTTTCGAGGCATTGCGTGTTGAGTGGCGGAACTCAATGCCGCGCTTTGCCTTAGATGCCAGAGCGAAGAAATTGGAAATAGAAAAATCCATCTTCTCCGACTGGGGATCGAACCCAGTAACCGTCGCGTTACAGGCAGACGTTGCGCCTCTGCGCCACGACGGTCCTTTAAATTTAAAGTTATAAATAGTAAATAAGCCTTTTAATATGTTACTATAATTATTTTTAAGCTGCATTTGTTTTTTTTTTATTGTGAACTTTGTTCTTAATAACAGTAGAACGCGTTAATCTCAGAAATACTGAATCGAATTAAACAAATCGCCGGAGGTAAAAGCTCATATTATATAATAATAATACTTTGTTGAGTGACTATTACTTTCAATTGTAAAAACATAATGTTATTAAACTGTTAAATCTTTAATTCTACTTTATGGATTTTGTAGGCTAAATAGTATTTTTTATGTCTTCACGCTTTATCTGCATATGGCAGGCATAGGAATCTGGTGTTAAGACACTCTGTTGCTTAGTCCCTGCTTTCCGCCTTTTTCGACGCATTGCGTGTTGAGTGGCGAAACTCGACGACGCGCTTTGCCTAGTTTCCAGATTGAAGAAAATGGAAATAAAAAAGTCCATCTTCCCCGAATGGGAATCAAACCTATAAACCGTCGCGTTTACAGGTAGACGCTTTGATACGACATTTCATTTATCTGTTTTCCCCTTTACTTAAAAATAAATTTTATTCCACCTAATTTAAAAAAAATAATTAATGCGTTGTGTGTTTGTTCGCGGAACTCAACGCCACATTTTGTTTTGTTAATTAATATTAACCCTGAGCAATGAAACTAAATTTATTCATTTCTCCAAATAAGAACCCGAAACTATCGATCAGTCAAGTACTTCCAAACACCTATTTTAAACTTTTGTACCTTGTAATTACATCACTACAAGACAATCGTAATCGTTTTATTTAATTGTTATTTCCACAACAAAACTATATCTAAATGGTAATTGATCATAAATATAAATAAGTATTTCATACATACATATAAAATATTATTAAAAATAACAATAATTAAAATAGTTATTTTGTAACTTTATGAAGGATCTGAGAGTCTTTTTCAAAGGTGCAAATTCTATATTAGTTGGTTGTGGGTTCGATTCCCATTTTATGGAAAAACGATACACTAGATGCTCGATTAATCGACTAATTGTTGTTAGATCCGAATGCCTAAGAAGATCCGAAAATCCAGATAGTCGAAAGTATGTACATACGTATGTGAAAAGTCAGACAATGGGGTTTTGGGCATACATATGTATGTAAGTACTTAGTATATATCATAAGTTTTTTTTAAAACAACTGGTACATATTAAGGTAAATCAATGTTTGTTTTTTTTTGCTTGAAAATATTTGATAACTGTCATTTGACGTAAACCTCTTTCACAAATACGACTTGTAGGTACATTTAATTCAATAGTCTCTAGTCCGGATAATCGCGAATCCGTATAACTGAGGGCAGAATAATCGAATTTCTAATGTTTTTAAATTTTTTAACGATGTCAACTATTAAGATAACACGGCGTTTGGAAACTACTCATAAATAAAATTATATAAAGATGGAGAAAAAGTGCTAATTGATATGGCCTGTACATTGCTATAAATAAAAACAATAGACTATCAGCTAACAAGTAACAATATATAGTAATCATGAATTAGTATTTTACTTTTAAGTATAAAGTGAGATATATTTTAAAAATTACATGTTCGTGACTGACCTTTTCAGACATTATTGTGACATCCATCCTTTGTTCAGGCCAAAGTCATATTTTTCCCGTAAGGCCGACGTAGTAATAACACTAAATTAAAGCAATTTTCCTTTATTTTTAGTCATTGTAATGTACTTAGGACTGCTTTTTTTATTAAATAAATAGTGCCACGCGACCTTGCTTACGTTGACTATGTAACGTTTCGTTATTATGAAGAATTATTACTGTTTTAACTCTCTATAGTATGAATTTCCATTAAGAGAATTTTCGTTATTGGACATTTAGACTCCATTTCAATTATTAACAAGCTTATTAAATTTTTTTTCGATTTTTTTTTAAAAACTCAACGAAAAAAAGTTGTAATTGTGTAGTGTAGGCAAATATTTTAACTTCTATGTTAAAATTAGTGTAGAAATGTTTTAAAGCAAGTTTTTCAGTCTTTGTTTTTAGAGAAATATAAAACTTGTATACAAGCTAATGTAGTTACTACATTAGCTTTTTAGTCTTTTATATGACATATAGCAGTTTTGTTGCATACCGTATATAACATCTCTTCTTAGCAGAACGGAAGAAAGAATGAGTAAATGAATGGTAAGAAGAAATGAACGAATGATAAAAATTAAAGAATAAGAGAATAATAGAGACTACAACCGCAAAACAAATTATGTTTTTAAAGTCAGACACTGTGTCACCTCGCCACGCTATTTTTTCTGCACTTGACCTACACAGACTATAAAAATTATTTACCTATTATTTTTATTTACTTGATATTACAATTATATTATATTCTGTGGTTATTTGTATATGTTTTATTACAGATAATGTTTTCAATAATTTTGCTTGTAGTTTTATTTATTAGTGTGTGAGATTGAATTTTATTTATAACATAATATATTTAGAAAATTGAATTTCTCTTTTTAAAGAACTATAAATCTACATGGTTAACTATTATTTCTTTAAGTGTAAATTACTATGCGTTTTTGTCTATAGTATTTTGTATATAATGACCCTTAAACAAGTTTTGGTTTTTTGTGAGGTATTGGAATCTACGGCACTGCATTTTGAACTTTGCACTTAAGAAAGCATATTATACTGAGTTTAAATAGCGTATTAATGACTTTTGAATACCTACCCATTATAGGTACTTACGAGTAAAACTACCTATATAAATTGTACTATAACCGGTTATTGCCGTTATATATAACACAGCGGTCACGATTTTCATCATAGCGGACATACATACTTACACTGAATCACTCGTTTCATGGCTTACTTTATACTATAATTTGTTTTAAAACACTAATTCAGATTGTCATATAATGTAACAAACAATTAATGTAATTCGCATATTATCATTGCCTTAGTTCTAAGTTATTAGAACTATATGAATATAAAAAGTAATATAAAGATAGAGATAAAGATTTCTTTATGATTAATATTAATTCTACATACTAATTGTTAAAATTAATATAATTATTATTTATGATAAGAACACAAAATAATTATAACTTAAGATGGTTAGGAGACGGACCAAGTGTCTGTAGTGTTAATTATATTTCATACAAAAAAAAAGAAACGTTATAAGGAGTATAAACTAAAAACTGTTATTAATAACTATATATAATAAATAAAAAACAAAAACCTCTTTACATAGTAGACATAGTCGGATTTTTACAAACTTATTAATATACTATGCACAATTTCAACCTCTGACTTTACAACGTACAACGATGTAAGCACGTCCCAACAGTTCTGACCCGACGTCCTTTTGTTTTATAAATATGTATAACCATTGTTGAATAAATTTTATAATATATTTATAACTTGTAACTGTTATTTCAATTTGATTAATTAATTTTTATATATATTGTTTTGTTTAATTCATGAAATTTAGGGTAAAGGTGACTTTTGTTTTAGAAATATTTAAGGTATCTGCATACCTTTACAAAATTAAAATAAATACATCTAAGTACAACATAGTATGTGTATATTATATATATTTTCAATAAAAAAATTATAAATGTAAAAAAGTGTAGGTCTACACCGGAAATACTGTTTGAACGTTCAAGGTCATTTTAATCAGAAACTTATGCCCGTTATGCACAACAAGAGGAAATTCAAGAAAATCAAATTAAAAAAGCAGATTCCATTCATCCATTAATGATAATATTAGGCTTTCTTTCGCACCAGTGAAGGTATTGCAGTAAAATACACTAGCAAATGCGTAAAATTTTAAAATTGTTAAATAAATATTTTTGTTTGTATATTTATTTAAGTTTTTTTTAATTTTATTTTTGTATATTTGTTTTATTTTGTAACTTAGAAAAGTAAAACGCAAACAAATGTAAGTAAAATTAAAGGTTAGTGAATTTTTCTGTGGGCTAGTACGGGCGAACCGGCAACTTGCCGCAAGAATTGCCGCCGCACTGTTTCATTACAATTGCAGCGCCAGACCCAGGATAGAACTATCTGAGAATTATCTACAAAATATTTATTAACAGTTGGTTAAATTTTAAATAAAAAAATAAAATGATTTTTATTCCTATATGAAAAATGAGAAACATGAAATTTTAGTAAAATTCCATTAAAAGCTGTTTTTATGATAATAATAGGACACCACCTTTTTAATCCGTATAATAGGACGTGTCCGACAGCCCTTCACGACTTTGAACACGTGTAATTCTTGAACTAAACGTTAGAATTCAAAAATTAATTTTCAATTGTGTTGAGAACATATAAAAGTCTAACATATTAAAAAATATCCGAAATCGTAGACCATAATCCTTTTTACCTGTCCACTTGGCGTGGAATGTCTTTTTCTTCTTTTATTTTTACTTGAACTCGTGGAATGTCCCACATACAGATGACATTTATTTGTTTACAAATTATATGACATCATACGTCATGTCGTGATTGATGACGTCAGCTTTTTAAATTAGAATATCAGTCTGAGGGGTACTATTTTTTTTTTATTTATTATTTATTTATTTATTAGTAATCAACAGCGTTACATACAAAAAATACAATATAAAAGATAACATAATTACAAGACCAAAAAGATTATCATTATATATAACTAAATAATAAAATTAGTAAACTATAGACAATACTTTTGTGTTGTTAATAGTACAAAATTAACAATTTAAAAAATGAACAACAACAACATCCAACATCTTTGCGTGTTTGTGTGTGTGTGTGTGTGTGTGTGTGTGTGTGTGTGTGTGTGTGTGTGTGTGTGTGTGTGTGTTTTGTGTACGTGTGTGTGTGTACGGACGTGCAATTTTATTATAATAGGTGAACAAAAATATATCTCATTAGTATTTGGTAAACTTAAATTTATGATCGTTTTGTAAATAATAATCCTATACTTTTATTGTAACTTAATACTTTTATTACTAGAAAATAAGGTTTTAATTACGCGACTAATTTAATACAAATGAAGCAGAAACGCTTGTAGCTTTTGATTAGTACATTCGCTTATTATACTTCAATAGGTTATGGAAATCCACAAGATAAATGTGTCAAGTATACGTTGTAGCATTGAAATGCTGCAATTCTAGTACCTGAATAACTACAAAAATACGCTGAGTTGTGTAATTATATGCTAGAACTGTCTATGATCTAATTATTTTTCATTGTATATTTTAATCTGTTTAAATAAATCAATCGTTCTATACTATAATAGGTAGTAATATTTTATTACTAAAACATACGCTAATTATTATTTTTTGCTCGTCTATAATATTTAAAATCAGCTCAAATTAAAACAATTAATGCACTTTTATTTTATACACAATGAAAACTGTAATGAAAAATGACACGTAATGCTTAAAAATATCACAATCCCTTCCAAAACTTGGTCATCGACGTGTTATAATAAAAATAAAATTCTAATGTTTATTTATTTAGTATATAATTTGTAATATTTAATTTGTTTCCTTATTAAAATTTAATATTTTTGCTGTATACTTTATGGTCTTAGTCAACTAAGCAACAATTAACATCACGGACAATCTGTCAATTCCAATAACAAACTAACCGGTGATATTGTACAAACTAAGAACTTATGTAGTCTAATATAGACAAATATTATTTATTTCAGGTAATAAAAATTTAAAAATGTCGGAAGAATCGCAAGTGCGTTCATTTTATTCCGGCAAAAACTTCTTCATAACTGGTGGTACGGGTTTTGTGGGACTATGTCTAATCGAGAAAATTCTCAGAACTATGCCTGATGTGGGAAAATTATATCTATTAATGAGACCAAAGAAAGGAAAAGATATAGCGACAAGAGTGCAGGAGTTTGCTAATAATCCTGTAAGTAAATTTACATTTTGGATTCAAATTGTAGTTTTTGATATATATTTTAAATGTAATAAAATATATTGTTTAATAATATTTTGTTAATTCATTGAATATAAGGACACTACAGATTTGTAGATTATAGTAATACAATTATTTGTACTTACAAGCATCAGTCATAATAAATAATATCATTTGAGTAATCACAATCAATCAATATGTTCATTAAAAGTCTAAAGCAATAATTAATTTTCCTTATATTTATTTATAACTTAACATGATGACATAATACTATAAAAGATATATTATTAAAGTACATATTTGTATTAATAATGGTTGTTTCTATTTCCATCGTTTGTTAATTATTTTATATGTAGAAGACTGACTAACTTATTTACAGTATGGGAAACACTTATTGTACACTTACTATATACTAATTTATATTTTTGTAATTTGACTTCTAAATTTAATATATATGCTTAATATATTATGATGTATGTAGATGATTAAAACCTTTCTAATTTCCTTTCTATTGAAGATAACTGTATTAATTTCCACTCAATTTACATTCATATTAACCAGACCGGAACCAACTTAGTATAAGGTTATTCAATCATGATCTAGTTTTAACTAAAATATTATTATACAAATTTAGTTGAAATTCATTTAAAAAGGAAAGACACTAAAATTCAATTCATGTTTTTTTTCTACAAAAACTGTTTTCTTAATGTTAATTCAGATATTTTAGACATAACAAAAAAAATTAATGCAAAAAATAGATTTCCATTGTTTATCTGAAACAAGGACATGTATATTAATTATAAAAGTACATTATTAAAAATTGTTTTCCTTGTTTTAATTTCTTTTTGAAAAAGCAATAAGAACATAGTTATTTTCTAATTTAATCAAATGTAAAAGTTGACATTTTGAACAAGTTCACAATTATTTTTAACATTTACCACTTGTATAGTAAAAATTATTCTGAAAATATACACATCTCATATAAAAACACTTCAGAAGAAGAAGAAATAGATTTTGTTATAATTTTAGCTAACATTATAATAACTATATATACTTACTTATTTTTAATAATACTTTAACTCTTATATATCAATACAAATAAAAAATATGTATATAACTGTTTCAGGTATTCGAGAAACTTCTAGAAACAAATTCAAGTGATATATTCAATAAGCTAGTGCCCATATCTGGTGATGTAGGTTCGAATAATCTAGGTATTTCTGAAGAAGATAGAAAAATTTTAATAGAAAATGTCAATGTGGTGGTACATTCTGCTGCAACATTGGACTTTGAGGAGAGTTTGAAGCCGACAGTTCAAATCAATGTACTTGGGACCAGACAAGTTATGGAATTGTGTGATCAGATTAAAGATTTAAAGGTATTTATTTTTATTTTCTAGCAACCCATTTGCTTCTTTACTCGCTTGATTTAAGTTCTTTTGGTTTTACTCTTAACATAATATATACAATTTTATATATATACATATTTTATTAAATTTATTTTTTCTTCTAAATCTCTTTGACTGCGAAACATAAGGAAAAGTGAATATTAATGAGAGTTGTGGGTTGGATTCCATGAGGATGAATAATATATCAGTCACTTCTGCCTGTAAATGAAATGGTTTCCTTTGCTCTGCCCTAGAAAGGAGGTAACCAGGGATACAGTTAAGACACTCTTAACACTACATTCCCGATGTTCCCTCTAACTACCCTGTTATGACTTTTATAAAGTGTAAAGCTAATTTGATATTTTATTTTTTTTACATTAAATTCCACTTTCCAGGTAATGATCCATGTATCGTCAGCCTATGTTAATTCTTATCTAAAGGAGGCACATGAGAAAGTATATGATTCACCAGCTGATGTAGAATCAGTTATAGATTTGTCGAGGAAGCTGAGTGAACAAGCACTAGTGGATATGGAGAAAAAGTGAGTGTCTTTTTGTGTTTATCAACACTTCTTTTATGTTTCTAGACACTATTTTTGTGTTTCTAGTCACTATTTTTGTGTTTCATGTCACTATTTTTGTATTTATAATCGTTATTTTTGTGTTTCTATTCCCTATTTTTGTATTTCTAATAATTGTTTTTTTTATTCACAATTTTTTCACTATTGATAATGTAATAAGGGCTAAAAGACATAGCTAGTTTATCGTTAAATCTGAACTTATTTCACCATATTCTTTGCTGAATACTGCAGTATGTTTAGCTATTCTTTGTTGATTTGCGAAACTGAATATTAAATTTTGTATTCAAGTATAGTTTCCAAGTCTGGAATCGAACCCAAAACCGTCGTGCTATAAACATATTGTATAGGAAGGAATGTGTTGGACTTATAGTATGTATCTTATAATAAACGTGTACGTTTTGAGCATATTATGTAAATTAATTTCAATAAAATATGTTTAAAATATTATAGTCCATTATTTTCTTATTACTTAATTAATTTTTATTAACAACATAAGGTTAAAATAAAAAATACACTTTGAAAGTTGAACTTTTAGTAAAAATAAAGAGAGTAAAGATGAACTTAGTGTTAAGACACTACGTTCTTTTATTTCTATTTAATTTTGTGTGGAATGAAAGTAGTTTTCATACTTCTGAAGAGGAATTGAACCTACAACACAACAAATTATTTTTGGAAGCGTTTTAATTGCGTAAATTTAGAGAGGCGAGTTTTTGACGTAGAATTTTACTTTTGGTAGCGTTTTCTCGAAATAGCGGATTTGTGGAAGCCGATGTTCGAACTTGAAAAGTTCAATTGATATTTGATTAAACGAATTCTATACGTTAGCCAATTGGTTTTGCTTGACATTTAACACTTTACATTTGCGTGGGCTATTTGTTAATTTTAAAAAAATCTTACTTTATTTTTTTATATCTTCACGCTTTATCCCGCACATGGCCGGGTAGGCAGAGGGAACTGCACGAACATTAGGAACATAGTGATAAGACACTACGTTACTTAGTCTCTGCTTTCGCCGTCCTCGCTTTCAGCCTTTTTCAAGGCATTGCGTGTTTAGTGGCGGAACTCAACGCCGCGCTTTGCCTAGTTGCCACAGCGAAAAAAATGAAATAGAGAAATCCACCTTCTCATGGGAATCGAACCCACAAACCGTCGCGTTTACAGGCAGACGCTACGCCTCTGCGCCACGACGGTCTTCTATCTCTTTAATAAATAGTTTTTTGATTTTATCATGCTTTATTTTCATCATGATTTATTTTAATGTTCACTTCCAGAATACTCAAAGATCACCCGAATACCTATACATTTACAAAACACTTAGCGGAGCATGAAGTTAAGAAATATTCAGACAAATTCCCTTGTACAATTGTTAGGCCTACTATGAGTGAGTATTTATTTCTATCTTCTTTTTATATGAAGTTTTTTTTATATTTTATCTATTTTTTTTTTATTTTTTTTTAGCTTCACGCTTTTATCCCGCACATGGCAGGGTAGGCAGAGGGAACTGCAGGGACCATATACGAACCTAGTGTTAAGACACTCCGTTACTTAGTCCCTGCTTACTCCGTCCCCACTTTCCGCCATTTTCGAGGCATTGCGTGTTGAGTGGCGGAACTCAACGCCGCGCTTTGCCTTATTTTATCTATATATACATATATGCTATGTTATGCATATTATGCTGTTTACATTTGATTTTTTTCTTTTTATAGGTTTTGAAATGTGTTTTAAATTCTTTTTTTTTTCGTGAGTTATTATTAATTATTAAGGGTTAATTAAAATCTTTTAAATATATTTTAATTTAAAAAAAATATTAATAAGTTATTTAAATTAATAGTAAAAATATAAATCAAATTTTTCAAAATATTTAATATATATTTAACTACGGCATATTTCTTGACTTGGCTTGATGCGACGTCATAAAGTCTTATAAATGATTACCAATATTGAGTTTGTTTACAAGACCTAAGGGGTTGTCCATTAATCACGTGATCTTTTTTTAGCATTTTTTAACCCCCCCTCCCCCATTGGTGATACGTAGTGAGGTTTAAGACCACCACCCCTCCCCCTTCTCAACATCACGTGTATTTTTAGTACCTACAACGAATCTTAAAATTTTCTGAATATTATCTTAATTTAAATACAGGTATAAACTATAATCTTATTTTATTCTGAAATTAAGGACCATAAAAAAAATGTCTACACCAGGTTGCTTAATATATTTTGTTTAAAAATCGCGCGTTAGACGAAAAAATAAATACACGAGATATCTTACTACACCCCCCCTCCCCCTTGTGATATTTTCGTGATTTTTATCAAACCCCTCCCCCCCCTTTCAAGCCTCACGTGATTAATGGACAACCCCTAATGACGTCACGTTAAAACAATATGGCTATGGTCCGTCTTGTCGCAATGCTACAGCGTCTATAGATTAAAATGTTGCAAGTTCGATTCCCATGAGGCTTGAAGTTGCTTTAAAAAAATGTGCTTATATTTGTTTGGTTTATTTTTTTGGAGCCTGACTTTCAAAAAATACTTTATAATTAATGTATCCAAAAAAATATATGATATCGAATTTATTTATCCAAAAAAATATATTTATCGAGTTGGACTTGTTTTTGTTAATATTTATTATATTTCTATTAATTCCATTAAACTCCAGTTGTAGCAGCTTGGAAGGAACCCGTCGTGGGCTGGACTTGTTCTAAAGTTGGACCTCAAGGGTTTCTGATGGGAGCTGCTAGAGGTAAGCGATCTCGGAAACTAAAAAATGTTTTTTTAATGTCTATACTGAAAATAGAAAAATACTTAAATATATATATATATATATATATATATATATATATATATATATATATATATATATATATATATATATATATATATATATATATATATATATATATATATATATATATATATATATATATATATATATATATATATATATATATATATATATATATATATATATATATATATATATATATATATATATATATATATATATATATATATATATAAAATTGAACGCAATAAGCTGTGTAAATAACAAGTAATATGGTGAAGAACGCATGGCTTAGTAGTCATTTCTAACAAGCGCAGGTTCAAATCCCGCTGTAATCAAATTCTTATGTTTTTTTAAGTATATATGTCATGAATGTAATTTTTTTAACGTTCGCGAATACGAATGCGAATATTTAGTAATTCTTTTTAATTTGGCGCCAAATGTTTACGGCAAGATTTTGGACCTTCCGTCATTACTTATTAATTTATAATTAAAATAAGGACCGTCGTGGCGCAGAGGCGCAACGTCTGCCTGTAACGCGACGGTTTCTGGGTTCGATCCCCAGTCGGGGAAGATGGATTTGTCTAAAGCCATTTTCTTCCCTCTAGTTAACAAGGCAAAGCGCGGCGTTGAGTTCCGCCACTCAACACGCAATGCCTCGAAAAAGGCGGAAAGCGGGGACGGAGAAAGCAGAGACTAAACAACGGAGTGTCTTAACACTAGTTTCCTATGGTTCCTGCAGTTCCCTCTGTCTACCCTGCCATGTGCAGGATAAAGCGTGAAGCTAAAAAAAATAAATAATAATTATTTTTATACTTTATCGTAAGAGAGTAGTGTATTTATTAGTAGAGTGTTTGAATATAACATTCAAACCTAAGTAATAACTAATATTTTTTTTTATAAGAGAGACAGTATTTATTTTTGTTTCATGAGATATAATGAAGACTGACAACGTAATTACGCGGTTAAGTTACTATTATTATATTAATAAACACAAAAGTAGCAAAGTTTCGATTTTAATGACATCGTCAAATTTTTATTTTTCTCACATTCATTATTCACAAAACACACGCAGATATCTTGCGAATGCGAATGTAATAAAATAAACCAGGTTCCTTCTTCAATTACATTTATTGATACTGAGTACAAATCGGATTTTGTGTGTTAAAGGTTATTACCATATTAATGATTTCGTAAATGATAACACACCTTGGGAATGAAATGCTCGCTCCAGTCTAGTTCAAGAGTATCGTTGTCAATAATAGGAATTGTGAAATTGTAAATATCAAAAAAATTAAAAAAATAAACAGATTAAGTCCCGCTGAGTTTCTTACGCCGGTTCTTCTCAGGTCTGAGGCATTAACTTTAGCGAACCGTTGGTAAATTACATTAATTATTTGACGTTCTAAAAATGAAGCTTGTACTTCTTATTTTGAATAAAATTGTTTTGACTTTGACTTTGACTTTGGATATCAAAAGCTACAGCATGACTGCGTAGTGTTCTCTTCAGAATGATCCACCCATATTTATACTACTCTGCTTATACCCCACACAGTTGACCATTTCCGATACAATTTAATGTTTCCAACTGAACTATTATAATTTAATTTTTGAAATACAACTCCATAATAAAATATATTGTAAGGGGTTACTTCTTCCCTAACTATTTCTGAGGTTTTCCTTGAGTATAATAAGAGACTTGTTGATGCTTCAGGTGGAATGATTTTATTTAAAAATTCACAGGTATATATACAAAAATAACAATTATAAATAACCAATAAACAATATTTACATAAATTCGTCTCCAATGAAAAGTCTTACATTATAACCAATGAAATTGGATTATAATTGTTAAAGTTAAAGTTATAATTTAATTATTAGTTTACCAATGAAAAGGGCTACATTAAAAATAAAATCTTTTGGAAAATTATTAACAAATCAAAACATTGGTTTTTCTACCAATGGCGAGTGAGTGTGCAAAACAATAACTATTTCTATGAAATTGTGCAAGAGGTGAGGGGCGCACCGTCGCCGCGGGGGGTGCCATATAAATAAATCACAACACGAATGCGAATATTCGTTACATCACTAGTATATAAAATATTTACATACATACATACATACATAGCTTCACGCTCTATCTCTAGCGGGGTAGTCAGAGAGAACGGAGCGCCAAACGCTGCGATCCCTGCATACCTCTTTCGCCTTATCCACTGTCATTAACCTCTTCACACACTCTCCGGGGAGTCCTCACGCTTCACGTGACCTTCCTCCAGTATCTTCGATACTGTGTTTTCGAAAGTCAACCGAGGTCTCCCTTTACCTCTCTTACCACTCACTTTTCCATCGTATATCTTTTTTACCATTCTTTCGTCACTCATTCTTTCGACGTGCCCAAACCACGTGAGCACGTTCTTCTTCATTTTTATAGTGACATCCTCACTGGTACCTACCATCCTGTGTACCTCTTCGTTGCGGATTCGGTCAGCCTAGCTGACTCCGCATATCCGTCGAAGAGATCGCATCTCCACAGCATTCATCTTTCTTTCATTCTTCTTCTGTAATACCCACGTTTCACTGCCATCATATCATGCCATCATTCATACATGCTCTCCGGGGAGTCCTCACGCTTCACGTGACCTTCCTCCAGTATCTTCGATACTGTGTTTTCGAAAGTCAACCGAGGTCTCCCCTTACCTCTCTTACCACTGGCTTTTGCAAATATATTTATTAATCCATTTGCTCAGGTGGGCTAAGTCGTATACAAAACTTGGTCTAAAATAAACATTTATTATGTATCTCCAGGTGTAGTCCGTCGCCTGCCGCTGTCTAAAGAGAACATCGCGGACTACATACCAGTGGACGTGGTCGTCAATGAACTGCTAGTGGCTGGATGGAACGCTGGAACCACTGGGTTAGTGACTTAGTGACTCAGTGACCTAGTGACTGAAGTCTCTATTGTTATAATTTAGCGTTTGTTAAAGGAATCAAGCCTAATTTAATATTCAAAAAGGCATAAAGGAATTTGGCAATAGTTTAGAAATTAGAGTAAAAAATAAAAATAAAAATAACGTATTTGTATGTATTACGTAACACAGAAAAAAGCTTTTACGAAGTTATATTATTACTACTCCATATACTGTGAAACTTAAGTTTGTCAACTTTAAAGAAATGTAACTTCCCATTACCATCATCATCACCATCACCATCTATCTTGAATATTTGTACAGAACCCTCAATCGAGTACAACTGATTTATGTAAAACCATAGATTAAAGTTAGTTTTTTTTCTTTTTATTGTTAAATACTGAAGTGAAACTATTTATTATTATTTTCATATACATATATATTGTAAAAAATATTTGTTCTACAGCCCAGGTCTGACAGTGTACCACTGTTCTTCTTCAACGCAGAAGCCTTTCAAGTGGTCCATGCTGGAAGATGTTGTGAACAAAATGTTACACAATTATCCATTGAAAAGTGCAGTTTGGTGAGTGTGCAAATAATATACATAGTGTATCTGACACAGCGGCCATTATCAAAACTACTTATAGGGGAAAATATTTCGAGGCTATATATATACAAAAACTATTTAATAATTATTAATAGTTTGGGTACAGCGTCACTTTTTCCTTTTCCCGATATTTATACGTGCTGTGTAACGCGTGAGGTAGACATCATTAAACACGAATGACGTACAACAAAAATACTATTAAACGTTGTCAATCTGTCACCTTTCATTCAAAAAAATAACCAAATGAGAAAGGGATATATCTCTGTCCCTCTCTGACAGTACAGTGTGCGCTCGCGTCATACTTGACAAATGGCGTTTTATTTTCGAACAATAATTTAATTATTTATTTTGTTTGAAAAAAATATTTTTTCATTTTTGAAAACTTTACTTCCTTTATAATTTTATTATCTTTATAAAGGCTAGTTAATACTATGCTTGAAATGAAGGTTACAGCCACACCCCGTATGTCATGTAGAAATAATAATAATAATACTTAATTGCACAAAAAGCAGATAAGTTGTGTAACAATACTATACTATATATAAGAAATAATGTGTCTAAGCAAAGCGCGGCGTTGAGTTCCGCCACTCAACACGCAATACCTCGAAAACGGAGGAAAGCGGGGACGGAGAAAGCAGGGACTAAGTAACGGAGTCTCGTAACACTAGATTCCTATGGTTCCTGCAGTTCTCTCTGCCTAGCCTGCCATGTACAGGATAAATAGTGAATACATAAAAAAATAAATACAAAAAATCATTTTAATATAGAATCGCGCAGTTTCAAAAGAAATATATGCAATAATGTGCAAATCCTTATCGCTGTGAGTTATAACTACACTACACTATGACAGGCAATCATTATATATAATAAAATTAAATACTCTTGTTATATCTTTTAAATTATTTTTTGAAATTATATAAATATTTGAACTTGAGCGGGATTTGAACCCGCAACCCGCAGCTCCCCACTAAGCACTAAGCCCTCCTTTCTTATTAAGATATATAGAAAATGTTATACGTTTTTTTTACATGATGTATGTATTGTCCATATATACTGTATTATTAACAAATCAGGAATTGAACCTAGACTGTATAATGTTATGACCACTTATTATATTATATATATGTATATACTTATTGTTTTTAAACATATATATTTAATTTCCAGGTACCCACATTTGGATTTCGTGTCCTCTCTCTGGTTATTCCGAATATCCGCCATTTTCGTTCACTTCCTGCCGGCCATCTTGTTGGACATGTTGTTGAGAATTACCGGGAAAAGGCCTATGTAAGTGTATTTTTTTTATTTATGCAGTATATGACACGGCGGCCGTTATCAAAACTATTTATAGGGAAAAATATTTCAAGGCTATATACAAAAAACTAATTCACAATTATCAATAGTTTAGGTACAGGATCATTTTTCTTATTTCACGATATTTATACGTGCTGTATAACGCGTGAGGTAGACATGATTAAATACAAATGACGTCACCATCACGTACTACAAAAATACTATTAAACGTTGTCAATTTCTCACCTTTTATTATAAAAGAAACCTAATATGAAAGGGATATATCTCTTTCCCGCTCTCACAGGATAGTGTACGCTTGCGTCATATTTGAGAAATGGCGTTTTATTTTGGAACAATAATTTGAATATTTATTTTTAAAGGAAATGCGTTATTAAACTGTTTTATTTCTCATGAAATTATGCAAAACATAAGCTACTAAAACGATGACAAAAAAAAGAGAAAAAACGCGGGAACAGGAATAGTGTCAGCGCCACAGATAAAACAAAACTAATTGGGGATGCATTCCCTTTTACTAACAATTTTATTAGAAAAAAATTTTTTTTTTTTTGAAAATTTTACTTGTTTTATAATTTTACCAAGTTGAAGTACCAAGTTACTTTTATGAAGGCTAGTTAATACTATGCTTTAAATGAAGGTCGCAGTAACATCCACACCCTGTATATATATAAATACATGTATGTATTTTCCAGATTGTTCCGTCTTCACAAGAATGTATGGAACTCTCTAAGTCGACTGGAAACATTCATATTTAGTGAATGGAAATTTCATAACCCCAACACAAGGGATTTGAACCAGAAGTTAAATAAAGTTGATAAAGAACTCTTCTTTACAGACATACAGCCTATTGTTGTGAGTATTTTATTTAATTATTTTCAATTAAAATTCAATTGTAAGACTAAAAATAGTAATTTACATAGAAGTTTCCTGTATGTATGTTTTGTATTTTTATTACATATACACATATATATATATATATATATATATATATATATATATATATATATATATATATATATATATATATATATATATATATATATATATATATATATATATATATATATATATATATATATATATATATATATATATATATATATATATATATATATATATATATATATATATATATATATATATATATATATATATATATATATATATATATATATATATATATATATATATATATATATATATATTTACTCTACATTAGATTATACTTTTCTCCTCTAGAATGTTTCTCTAAAAGGTTGCCTATATTACATGTATCTAACAACTTGTACCATTTTTTTACTTATTTGTCTTATTGTATATAAAAAAATATCAATATAATTAAATATCTAATAACATTTTTAAAGAGGTTTGAATCTTGATGGATCCAAATTAGTATGTATTCTTTTTAAATACAATATTGGAGTATGTTTTATTCTGTAATTTTCTTTTGTTTACATTTACACATTATTGTATAATATTTTATAATTTACGTTATATATGATAAAAAACAAGTTAAATTAAATTAAATTATCTTCTTTAAAAAATACAATATTTTTAGATGAAATTTAGAAATATTCGGGTTTTTTAAATTATTATTCTATGTATTTTTATATACATAAAAAATATATTTATGCTTTTGACAATTACATACATATATATATTTATAAAATTGAACCCACAACACTCTTATTAGAAATATATAATGACATTGAAATATAGTGATGAAAATTGAAAATCATTTTTTTTATAAATTACACATTTAAATAATAATCTTATTTTTAAGTTATTTTAATTTAAAATTATATTTTGTATATATACTATTTTATTTTTTTTAATTTTCTTTTTGTTTAATTATTACAATATTATACAAATTCCAGTGGGAACAATATTTTGTCAACCTACACTTGGGTGTCCGGAGATATCTAAACAATGAAAGTGAGAAGACACTACCCGCTGCGAAGCAGAAGGACTCTATGTATGCTTTAATTTTTTTATTTTTTTTACCTTTACACTTTGTTCCGCACATGGCAGGGTAGGCAGAGGAACCGCGGGAACCATAGGAACTTAGTGTTAAGACACTCCGTTGCTTAGTCCCTGCTTTCTCCGTCCCCGCTTTCTGCCCTTTTAGAGGCATTACGTGTCGAGTGGCGGAACTCAACGCCGCGCTGTGCCTAGTTGCCAGAACGTAGGAAATGGAATAAAAAATCGATCTTCCCCGAGTGGGAATCGAACCCATAAATCGACGTCATTATTAACTTTTTAATTTTTATTCTAATTGAGATATAAAGAAGTTAAGTGCATTTTTTATATTTTTATACTTTTTAGTTTCACACTTTATCTAGTATAGACTAGAGAATGCATAGGGAAACTATATATTGTTCGATCTAGCTCAACGCCGTTCTTCTTCTATTTTTTTTAAATACGTCATAATTATGGGATATGAACTTCCAAACTTTACATTTACAATCAAATTTATATCAATTAGAACGGATACCTCGATTTCGAAAGCACAGTATCGAAGATAATGGAGGAAGGTCACGTAAAGCATGAGGACTCCCCGGAGAGCATGTACGAAGAGGCTAATGTTGAACTTAAAAAATCGTCCATAAATAAATATATTGTAAATTTAATTTAATTTTTTAATTTTTTTTTTTTTTAACTTCACGCTTTATCCCGCACATGACAGGGTAGGCAGAGGGAACTGCAGGGACCATAAGAACCTAGTGTTAAGACACTCCGTTACTTAGTCCCTGCTTACTCCGTCCCCATTAAATTTTAATTTATTTTTTCTTTTTCAGTCTCAAAATAGTACACATAGTATGGCAAGTGCTGGTTGTTTTCCTGGTGTGGTTCCTCGTGTCGGAGGCGTACGGCGTCAGGATGCTGCACGCGGCGTGGATGCCGCCCGTTATATACTATTTATATAGTTTACTTTAATTTTAAAAAAAATAAGGTACACCTAACCAGAAATTTACAAGGTAGATAGGTTCCTTAGAAAAAAGCTTGCAAAAAATGCACAATTTAACTATTTGGTAGTTGTGATTTTGTTTTATTTAGAACTAAAAGTGAAATGCATTGACCAGTTAATATATGTAGTATATTATGGAAACACTGTTTTTTTTACTTAATTACCATACATTAGTTAATTTTGATTTAATTACAGTCACAGTAGCATTTAGTTGAGTGCGATTAAAAAAACTTATTTGAAAAACCAGGTTAAAACTTGTAAATCGAGGGAAAGGTGTAATTATGTTTTTTTTTTTGCAATTTAAAACATGCTGTATATTTTTTATTGAAGCTATAGGCTATATATAATAATATTTTATGTAGAACGTGCTGTATAAAATCGTATAAAAAAGTTAACTTTTAAAAAGTTTTTCATTCATTCATTCATTTCTCACATTTTAAATCATTATAATAAGCAAAACTTATTTATGATATTATTTTAGTATTTTATATTTTATATGTAATTAAGGGTATGCATTGCATGTTTTTTATATTTAAGCTTAAATTTCAAATCATATATATGTATATAAAATGTATTTATTTACATGTATTTTAATAAAAACATTAAAAAAGAGAGAGATTTGCCAATTGATTCTTTCTTTACTTTCCTCGTATATAAATTAAAGAACAAAAGAACAAAATAATGTATTGAAATATTTTTTTAACTGTATTAGTGTAGTATTTATTATATATATGTATATATATATATATATATATATATATATATATATATATATATATATATATATATATATATATATATATATATATATATATATATATATATATATATATATATATATATATATATATATATATATATATATATATATATATATATATATATATATATATATATATATATATATATATATATATATATATATATATATATATATTAATAATAAAAAATATTTTTATAAACATTTGAACCTTTCTTAAAACTCTTTTTAAAAACATAACCAAATGTAGCCAGATGATATCATATGGCTTAGTCGTCAGAGTTCTTGGATGGTTCCCACGAGATCGCGGGTTCAATTCCCGCTATATTTAAATCTTTAAATATTTTTACTATGACCATTTATTACGTAATTAAAAATGGACTGTTTTTTATTAAACATTTTTTTATTATTTTATTATACTATTACTATTGCACAATTCTTTTATTTTAATTTAGGTTTTTGTCTAAGTTTCTAATTAGATCTGACCTTGTATAATTATATATCTAAGTTTGGTTTTAATTTACGTATAAATGTTTTATTTAATTTATATTGATATGTATAATTTTGTCTAATCTGTGTCTAATTTAGACTGGTCTAGGTGGTATGTAAAGTGTTAAGGTGTATTTTTGGATAATGTTTTAAATAAATATTCGTTTTATACTTTTATATATATATTTTCATTGACCTACTTTGTTTTGCGAATTACATGACAATATTGTGTTTTGGCAAAAATAATGTTTCAAATAATCTGGATTTTAATTTATTTTTGTTAGGGTTTTCCCTAATTTTTCATTCTAATAAATATTTGGTTTCTGCTCTGAAGAGAACCAATTATTAACTATTAGCAAACAAATACTGGCAACATTGGAAATGTTATAAACAGTCCGGCATTTAGTTATATGTCACGAATTCTGGGGCTATGCTTTTTTTTAAAAATGATTAATTCGCCTATTAGGGACCGAACCCATAATCGTGGCACATACTGTCAGATCCTACGTAGCCTCACAATATTGTTACACAAAAAAAATTAAAACACACAAATTATAGTCGACAAATAATATTTATTTCACTCAATTTAGTTTCTTAACTTAAATACTATTAAAAAAATAAAAAGAAACAAAAAAAAGAAGTTTACAACTAAACATCAAAATAAGTACAATGTGATGTCTAAATAAAAAAAATCCACAGATTAAATAAAAATGTTATAACGTTTACAGATAATGCAAAAAATAAACAAAAACAATATATATGTGTGTAAATGTGCTAAGATAATCTTATTTCTATTTGTGACTACACATCAATACAATTGTAATAATAAAATAGCATATTTTTAATTTAAATATTATTTTTGCATGTAAATACTATAAGCATGGACGGCATTAAGCCATATATTGTTTCTTTATTAATGTAGTTTATATATATATATATATATATATATATATATATATATATATATATATATATATATATATATATATATATATATATATATATATATATATATATATATATATATATATATATATATATATATATACATATATATATATATATACATATATATACATATATATATATATATATATATATATATATATATATATATATATATATATATATATATATATATATATATATATATATATATATATATATATATATATATATATAAAGAAAAAATATATAAACATAAAAAAACACCTAAATGAGATATTTTTAAGCAAAAATGGCCTATTTTCTAATACTTTGAAGTTTGGACTTGCAATTTTATTTTCAGTATAGTAAATAATAAATATATATAAAAATAATTATTACTGTAAATGCAGCTACTTCCTTTCCATATTCTTCTATATCATCACAAGAGCTTGAAATTAAATTTGAATATTTCTACTATTGCTGTATAATTACTTCTACATATCCCACTTATAATACAACATGATCTTTGAGTCAGACCACTTTAAACTACAAGTAAATATGGGTATTTATATATATATATATATATATATATATATATATATATATATATATATATATATATATATATATATATATATATATATATATATATATATATATATATATATGTATATGTATATGTATATGTATATATATATATATATATATATATATATATATATACATATACATATACATATACATATACATATACATATACATATACATATACATATACATATACATATACATATACATATACATATACATATACATATACATATACATATACATATACATATACATATACATATACATATACATATACATATACATATACATATACATATACATATATATATATATATATATATATATATATATATATATATATATATATATATATATATATATATATATATACAGTCTATGTATATATGTTTAAATGAGAATATAAATGTTATACAAAATAAATTCTAAATCACACACCATTGCATTACTTTCTTAACTGTGATTAATTCAAAAAAAAGATTTTCTAAATTTTTATCGACAGTATATATAATTTTAAATAATCTGTACCTATAAAAAACGGAAATTAATTATTATTCTGTCACACTTGTATTGTTGTTGTATTCATATTATAAATTATTATTTTTTCACTTATTTAACGTCAAATTATAATATATATATTTTGAAATATTTTTATATATTTATTTATTATACTATCTGTGTGTGTGTTTTTTATTTACCAAACATTGTCAGGTCAATACTTAGTCAGTAAATTTAATAATTTTTAAATTTTGACATGCTTATCATATTCAAGAATATAGATTTCAAAATAACGACTTTTACAATTGACATACATACATATATAAAGCTACAAAACAAGCAAAAATCATAGACAAAATAAATTTGAGGTGTTAGTGGGTTCAATTATCGAGTTATGGCAAACTAAAAACAGTAATATAGGCGGAATGCAATATATAAATTAAATTTGTGCATTTTTTAATATAATAGAAGAGAATTGACACCTCAAATTCATCCGCAACTTAAACATAAATAATAATATATGTTTAGTACAAATAATATATGACCTAATGATTTTTATTTTTATTTTTTTCAGACATACTTTTATTTGTATATACATATATATGTAATATATACTTTATAGTTAAATATTTATAGCATAATAAGGAATTCGCCAAGAATTTATAATTGTATAAAAAATGAAAACAAAAACTGAAAATTATAAGTTTATATGTTTTTACTAATATATTTTTTATATATATATATCCTTTCAATATATAAATAAACATGTCTGACCAGAAAACTGAACACTATCAGTCTTACATTATTAGTTGTCAATCCATTAATTTCATCAAAACAATATATTTATTAATTTTCTTCTTAGAAAGCTAATAATTGGCACATTTACCTTTTAAATACATTATGACAAAAAACTTTTATATGGTTTAAGGTTTTTGTTAATATTAATGAATTGTTATATATATGTTACATATAATAATATTTGAAATCTTTATATTTCTCTACGTTTACTTTTTTTAATAATCGACCAAAATATTTTCTAATTCAATGTTAACAACCATTATATATACTGAAATATTTTTTAATTTATCTATGGTCGGCTATAATCTGTCACTTTGACATATACATGTCAATAAACGTCATTTACTGTTTAATTATGCATAATTTACTTTTTGCCAAGTAAGTCATATTTAAATATGTATTAGATAATTGACAAATCAATTCAAATTACTTTTCTCATGTCAATTATTAACATAACTTATAGAGATAAAATATTTTATAAAATATTATCTATGAAAATAATTATCTGAAAATAATTATTTATTTTTAATCTATCCGTTTAAACAATGGATCACAAATTAAAAAAATAGTAATGTCTGTGTGTCAGTTGTTTTTATATATATTTATCAGTTTTTATATATATTTATATCTGGTCAGACTAAGTACTTAGAACTCATGCGCCTACTTTGTTTCTGCGCTTATTTAATAGGGAATTGTTTGATTGTTCTAGAGCCTTGATTTGAACCTGAAAAAGAAAATAAAAGTTAGTTAAGAACTTAGAAGAATAAAAAAAGAACTCTTGGTAAGTCATGAAGTCTTGGTACTTTTTCTTTGATACAATTCGAAATATATATATATATATATATATATATATATATATATATATATATATATATATATATATATATATATATATATATATATATATATATATATATATATATATATATATATATATATATATATATATATATATATATATATATATATATATATAAAAATTTGAATTGAAACCATGGAATAGGTTTTATGACTCACCCTTACTTTCAAACCTCAACTGACAGTAGTCATCTCGTTCTGGACATCTCACACGCTAACCCTACTACCCTCTGCCTACCCTTCTACCTCCCATCCTTCTCCCAACCCTCACCTGATCGTAATTAACCTTCATAGTGGCCAAGGACCTGGTCATCTCAACCCGATATTTCCCAAAAGATGTAGACGTTTTGAAGTGAAACCATAGAATGCTTTGTATTCTACGTTTTGAAGGGAAACCATATAACCCTCCCACCACTCACCCTCACCTGATCGTAATCAACCCTCATGGTGGCCAGGGAGCGGGTCATCTCGTCCTGCACGTCCGCCCAGGCGTCGCCCGCGTCGCGCAGCAGCGTGTGCGTGTACAGCGGGGTCTGAGGCACCTGGGTGAACTGGCGGACCCAGGGACTGGACATTACCTGGGAGATGCGACATTGTGAGTATTCTGTTACCTAGTAATTTCTATATAATTTTAAGATGTTAAAGAATATACGATTCAAGTACGAAATGTAAGAAGGTTCAAAACAAAAATAAGGTAAAATAAAAAAGCTAAGTTAGTGCGGCCTATCTACAAAAACCTAAAAATCTGTCTAAAATTGATATTTTTAATATTTTCTTTATTTATTTCCAAGTTAAATAGAAGAAACAGCCGAAAAATTTAAACGACGCTGGATTCGAACTCACACTCTTTGACATTGTAACACACAAGTGTAACAAATATTTTATTAACATTTAAGTTGCTTTAACAATTTCAATTAACGAGCCTTTTAACTTTTTTCTATATAACAAAATATATACCAGTTGATTATGATTTTAATTAAGTTGAATATAATTTTATAATTATATGAAAAAATATATGAGATAACTGTTTTCTATTGCCCTAACGTTCTTAGTACACAAAGTACTTACTTGATGTATAGTTAACCTCTTCGCAGGTTCCACTGATAACATGCCCTTGATAAGATTCTTGGCTTCAGACGACACGTTCGACCATTCCGGTTCTGGGAAATCGTATTGCCCCAGTCTAATACGCTGTAAATATAAAAAATGTATATATAAATATATGTTATATAGATATACAGGCAGGAGATAAAAAGGCTGGGGACATGTGTGGAGCGTCTGTTTGTGGGTTCGATTCCATTTCCATTTTCTTCGCTCTGGAAACTAGACAAAGCGCGGCGTTGAGTTCCGCCATTCAACAGGCAATGCTTCGAAAAAGGCGGAAAGCAGGGACGGAGAAAGCAAGGAGTAAGCAACGGAGTGTCTTAACACTAGGTTCCTTTGGTTGCTGCGGTTCAGACTGCCACGTGCGGAATAAAGCATGAAGACATAAAAAAAGGGACCTAGGTTTGTGGGTTCGATTCCCATTCGGGAACAATTGCAAAAGCAAACGCGGCGTTGAGTTCCGCCAATCAACATGTAAAAAGACGAAAATCAAGATACAGAAATGTTTCTGGCTAGCTAAAATACATATATACATACACATACATATTCAAATTCAAATAATTTTATTGAAAATGAGAATACATGATTCATTTTTTGAACTTAAAAATACTACCACCGGTTCGCTAAAGTCAATGCCTCAGACCTGAGAAGAACCGGCGCAAGAAACTCAGCGGGACTTTTTTTTTAAGTGGTCAATATTTTTACATTAATTCATTTTGATAATGACACATTTGAAACAGACTGGAGCGAGCATCTCATTCCCAAGGTGTGTTGTCATTTAAAAAATCATTAATCAGGTCAATCCTTTAACACACAAACGTCTTTTCACAATTCTTTTAAATTGTGATATAGAGAAATATACATACATACATACACATATATACATATACATACACATACATATATAGAAGAATAGGGCCAGCCATGATTATGTTTTACTTTGCTGAAACCTGAATTTAACATGTAGGGCTTTTGGGGACATAGTAAAAACCGGGAAAGTTACGAAACCACGCGAAAAAAAACTAGACAAGGCAAGGTTATTTATAAATAATTCAGACTAAAATCAATTTTATTAATATAAATATTACATACCTTCTTCATGCCCGGCGATATGGCGAGTCCATGGTTCGAATAAAACGGTGGGAAGCCGCACAGTAGTATATACATGACTACACCTAAAGACCATATGTCACACGATTTGTCATATTTTTCTGGACCTAGAACCTGATAAGAGAATAATTATTTTATTACTATATATCTTCATATTAATAAGATTATAAATATATACATTTTTTTTAACTTCACGCTTCATCCCGCACATGGCAGGGTAGGCAGAGGGAACTGCAGGAACCGTGGGAACCTAGTGTTAAGACACTCCGTTGCTTAGTCCCTGCTATATATACACATATAGACGAATACATTATATATACATATATAGACGAATTTACAACATTATTTATCTGTTCGTATTTTTTCAGAACTTTTTTGTTCCACACTCTTTATGAGGTTTCTTTGTTAAGTCTAAACAGGAAATAAGTTTTAATTGACTCAAATGCAATGCACTAAAAAAAGTTAAGTTAAACATTTAGTTTAAAAATGATCATTTGTATATTTATACAGGGTCTGGAACATCTTATAAAGACATTTAAGAATCAAGTTTTATTATAGTGTATATGTTTGTGAGAATTAGTTTTTCTCCAGTTAAAGAGATCCAATTAGCTTAAATTGAGTTCAAGATCATATAATATAACTTAGAAACTACTACGTAACTTAGAAAGAAGTTAAAAAACTTGTTAAACAAAAAAAATACAACTCACCTCTGGTGCAACATAATATGGTGTATAGCAAGGTGTTTGTAAAGTGTCTGCGTGGGTTAGGGTTTCCTTTGCAAACCCAAAATCTGTCAGTTTCAATATAGCATTGGGTTCCATACTGGTGTATAGAAGGTTCTCCGGTTTGATGTCGCGATGGGCGATGTTTGAGTCGTGGAGGTGACGCACTGCGACGCATATTGAGTGCATTATCTGTGAAAAATTTAAATTTAAATTTGAGATGTGCTGATTATGACTTTGGTCTAATCTAGTCTAGTAGTAGTGGTAGTGGTAGTAGTAATCAAGTAGTAGTCTAGTAGTAGTAGTAGTAGACTAGTAGCAGTAGTAGTCTAGTAGTAGTAGCAGTAGTAGTCTAGTAGTAGTAGCAGTCTAGTAGCAGTAGTAGTCTAGTAGTAGTTGTAGCAGTCTAGTAGCAGTAGTAGTATAATAGCAGTAGTAGTCTAGTAGTAATAACTAGTCGGTTGTAAAAAGCAGGATAATCGGTCAATTCTTAGGTGATCAATTGAAAAACCATACGAGTGATAAAACACTAACATTTATCCAAAGCAAAAATAATTGTTACGTTTGTTTGCTTTGTGAGTGAGAAATACAAATAAAATATGAAGCCGACTACAATAGTGGTCGGATCGATCGGTCGGCTTTACTGACTAGTAAATTTCTAGAAAAATGCATCCTGGCGTCCCTCACAAAAGAAATAAATATATAAATTTTAGCGAAAAATATATGTTTGAAATTCATATCATTCTTCCTTCATTCGTTCTATTATTCTCCTTCACTAATAATTACGTAAAGATTAATTGGATTAAAGCCAAGTCACGGATTTCAGACATTAATCTGGTAGATGATGCTGTCTACTACACAAAGGTTAATTGTTTAAACATATCTTTATGTTAGATATTTGTATCTTAGAACTTGGGATCAAAATTTTTTATTTATCTGACAGTTGCGTAATCGTCTGCCTGTAAATGTGACTGTTTGAGGGTTCAATTCCACTCACTCAGGGAAGATGGATTTTTCCATTTTCTTCCGCAAGATTGTTCACACAGCTCATTAAAAACGTTTTTAGCTTATTTTTATTACTTTATCCTTACAAATATTTACCTATATAATTTGTTTTTAAAAAGTTACCTCAGCAGCCTGTCGCTCTGTGAATGCACCTTCCCTATTATCCTGAATTCTCTGGAACAATTCACCACCGTCCATGCATTCCATTACAACTAGTAAGCAACGCTTGCCACCGTATGTGTTGTCGTATACGTCGATTATCTGAAACAAAAGTAATTTAAAATGTATACAAATCGCGAAAATCAAAGATTTTATTATCGAATACATTTCATTTATACAATGCAAAATAGAAATGTTGCCTTATTTTGTTGTTATTTATTAATATTTTAATTTTGGGTCGATTTGTGGGTTCCCACACGGGAAGGATGGATTTTTCTATGTAAATTTTTTTTGCTCTGGAAACTAGGCAATGCGCGTTGTTGAGTTACACCACTCAACACGCAAAGCCAAAAGGCGGAAAGCAGGGAACTGAGTGTCTCAACACTAGGTTCCCGTTGCTTACCAGAGACCACTAAACTACCTAAGTAGTAGCCACTATACAAAAATAAGCCTTCAGCCTAGATCGAATGCTGAATCATCAAGATATTCCACTGCGCTACAATGGCCTTCAATCTATCGATTGTACAAATTCAGTATTTTATCACAACCGGGTCACGGCCGGAACGTAGTGCCGTAACGTAATATTCACGCTCCATTGATTTATTGTCTTGTCTATGGAAAACCCCATGGGAATTCTATTTTGTCATAGCTGTAATTTACGGGATTATTAGATGATAAAGTCTTTCTTTTTTAAAATTAGTTAAATTTTCATGTTTTAGATAAATATTTGCGTGTTACATGCTGAAGCACGACCTCATGTGTTTTCCAGTGAAGGTGTCATAAAAATCGGTACAGATGTTCTCGAGAAATGCGTAAACAAATAGTAAACAGTTCAATTTAATTTAAATAAAAAATATTAATATATAGGTGAAAAATCATAGGGGAATTAAAAAAAAGCCTAATTAATAAGCCTATAAGTATGATAGTATATAACAAATAACACATATTAAGTGAGGTTAGGAGTTATTACGACCAGTGACAGCGAAGCCTTTATAATTCTCTATGGAATTGAATTCAAACTAATTGTTCTTGATATTACTGCGTTTAACTTAAACTCATCTGCTTTTTAATAATTTTAACCAAAATATAAACAAGTAATACTTATATCAGTTTCGTGCTCATGGCAGAGTAGGCAGAGAGGACTGTGGAAACCTAGTATTAAGACACACTGTTTCCCACTTTCCATGGATTAAAGTGAAATAAATTATTACTAAATATATTATATAAATAATAAGAATGTTTATGAGTATATATATGTATATGAATAACAACTAACGAATAACGAACGAACCAACAACGAATTCTATTTGCGGGGCTATTAAAACATAACTTCCCAGATTTTCCCATTTTCATAAAGAATTTCGAGAAATCCTATCTGATCTTTCAAATATAAATTTAAAGATTACCAGCTAATATAGACATAATAAAAATGTAAGATATTTAAATTTTTATTTATATTAGAATTATATTGCAAAATTACATTTTATTTATTTCTGGGGTATTCCCCGATGCGTTCTATAGATGTACGATTTAATCTACATACATATATTACAAACAATAGCACTATTGCATAAGACTTAAAGGCCAAAGGTCACACGTTCAGTTCTCGTTTGACGTAAGAAATCTTTACATAATATATAAAGTCGTTTTGCAAGGATATTCTTAGTCTTACCACTTTTCGCTAATTTATATAGCGATTTATAAAGGAGATTAAAATGATTAAAAGTATGTTATACCACTTCAGAGGAACACTAAGGTATTAATTAAGAACGAATTATCGCAGTACAAACAATATGTTGGTAGATAAACTATTATAAGAATGCGGTTATTTATAAACTGTCATAAGTCGCTGTTTTACATTTTTTAAATTGTACGACAGAAAGAAAAATAAGCTACAAAGAACATAAATAAATCGTAATAATCAGATAAGAAACTCGACGCAACATTATGAGGTCGTATGGCTAGTCCACTAGACTTGGGACGGTTTGGAAGAAGCGTGGGTTCAAATCCTGCTGCGTTTTTTCGTAAGTAATAAAATATTTTTTTTAGCTTCACGCTTAGTCCCGCACATGGCAGGGTAGGCAGAGGGAACTGCAGGAACCATACGAACCTAGTGTTAAGACACTCCGTTACTTAGTCCCTGCTTACTCCGTCCCCGCTTTCCGCCGTTTTCGAAGCATTGCGTGTTGAGTGGCGGAACTTAACGCCGCGCTTTGCCTTAGATGCCAGAGCGAAGAAAATCGAACGTTGCGCCTTTGTATTACAGAATCCTTATCTCATTTCAAATTGTACCATTCTAGTTCGTAATTCAATTTAAAGCTAGATAAGGGCAGATAGATGTCTTCCTTCATGACAATAGTGATATAACGAGTGTAATTATGTGAATATGTGCTATCGACATTCGCGAATTCAATAATTCTTTTAAATATGACGCTAATTTACGGCAAAATAGCAACGTAACAAGATAACACTTTGGACGTCCATTTCGTCGTAACTTATCAGTTAGGAAAATTATTAAATTTATACTTCACTGTAAGAGAATAGTGTAATTATTAGATCATTATTTTTATTTTTGTTCAATTAGATGATAATATAACATTGAAAGTCTAAGTAACAACTGATAAAATTATGTTAGAAGACAGAGAAAGACTTTGTTTTTACTAGTTTGGATTGCATTAACAAAATATTTCATGGCATATAATGAAGACTAATAATGTGATTACGAGGTAAAGTTACTGTTTTTTGTGTGAAAATACAGAAAAGTAAACTAATTTTGATTTTTAACAACGTCGTCGACAATTTTTTATTTTTCTGATACTCGTTATTCGCAAAACGCAGAAAATTTTGCGAACGCGAATACGAATGTGTAAAAATATGAGTACATTCGCGAAGGTGAGTGTTCGTTATACCAATAGACACATACACGCACACACAAATATCTAATAACAAAATAAAATACCACCTGAAACCACTTAGTTATTTTGAACACAAATAAATTTAGAGATATATCTCGCACATCTATCAATAAATCTAATAATATTAACTGGAGACCGATTTCTGTAACTTGAATCAGGATCTTATTTCGATCGATGAATCTAAGGAGATATCGGAGGAAGGTCACGTAATAAGCATGAGGCAAAAATGAGGGGAGAAGGGAGTAAAGTAGACAATGAAATTTAGTATATAGAAAAATATATTTTTCAATTTAGAGATATTTAATTATATTTAACTTACCCTTTCTAACTTCAAAATATATAGCAATAACAACTCCTGAAGTTAAAACTATGAAAATTACAATTAAAAATAATAATGTTCACTCGTGTAAAGCTGGGACGAGCCGCTAGTATCTAAAATACTAAGTTTATTATAGAAGTTGTTATTATTATTATAGTACAAGTTAATATTGTTAGTACAATAGTTTAATAAAGACTAATATTATCCTTCATAGTTATAACAATTTTGGGAACTTCGAGAGGTATCCTATAAATTATTATTCATATAGTTTCACGCTGTATCCCGCACTTACACAGAAAAAGCACATTACGATAAATATGTCATTGTTTGTCCGTCTGTGTGTGTGTTTATTTACGTTAGTCCAGGATAATCTGCAAAACTGTTGAACTGAAGATATAGACTTCTTTTATACACGTATATATAAATGTAATATATATATATATATATATATATATATATATATATATATATATATATATATATATATATATATATATATATATATATATATATATATATATATATATATATATATATATATATATATATATATATATATATATATATATATATATATATATATATATATATATATATATATTCCATTTCTTTGTTACATTAATTAGTATGTTTTTAGCCGGCAATGTAACATACCTCAACAATATGTATACAGCCACTCGCCCTCCAATGAAGTTCGACTTCTCGTCTCGCCTTTGCACTGTCGTGTAATACTTTCAAAGCTCGTCTCGCCCCCGTTCTTTTTTCTTTGCATTCTACTACCTGTAAGCAAAAGAAAATGCAGCTTTAACATGTGACACTTAAGTTTAGCTTTTTAAGCTCAATTTAGATATTTTCTCTCTTCCATAGTATCCACTATCACTATCTACCTAATTACAAAATATAAAAAAAAAATCAAAAAATACAAATGACGTGTTTGTTATCCTCAAATAAAACAATAATAACAACAGCATAAAAACACAAAAAAGAAAATAAATTTTGCCTAAATTAGTCTACAAGTGTAGAGGGGCAGTGTTTTAACACTTCTTCCTCTACTACATATATGTATAAAATATAACCTAAGCGACATACAATGTTATTGTGGCATAATCAGAATTATGACTAACTACAACCAATGAGATGAGTTACATTGCCGCTTAAGGAAATGTTTATGAATAAACTATGAATGCTTCCGGTCTGTTCATACTAAATTAAAACAGGCAATAAATCCCACAACCACAAGAAAACGAATTGAATTAATAATAATACCTTTATTGCTGCTATCTGTCTCCATTTTTTGTACATGGGACTACAACATAATCTATCAGCAAGTTCCTTAATTATACTGTTATTGTGTAATTGTATGCTCAAAAAGTAAATATATATAATATTTATATATTTTTAGCGAGCGACGTAGTCATAAAAGGGTTTCCTCATAATATAAAAAACAGCCCATTCTTTACTTTCTATTCAATTCTCACAAATATATATAATAATATTTCTTTTTTATTTATCTTTATAGGTGCAACAGAGAATAAAATAAAAAAAAAATATAAATAAATACTATAATATGACGGCGAAACTCAACGCTGTATCGAGTCTTCTTATTAGAACGGGGTAATAGAAAAAATGTCCTCGAGTAGGAATCGAACCACAAATCCTCCTGTACCAAACCCACCAGCCAACCCAAATAAAGGGTCCACCACTACAGTCAGAACGTTATAACAGAATGATATTATACCTTTATGTTTATGCGTTATCACTTATCAGCGTGACGTTGTCGATGTGTATTTATTTATGTTAGCTAAGTAAACTCCCCTTATCAGGTGAGCCGTGAGAGAAAGAAAGAACGCAGTAAAAAATTCCTTCGTATTTTTGTATTATTTTAAACATATTTTTTGGTACGAGGCCAATATATAATCTCTGATTTCGAGAAAATTATATACAAATATTATATGATATATAAAATATGTATCTATATATATGTATGTATTTACTATAGATATATGATCGATATTTGCACTCTTCTCACCCGCTGCTACTAACTTAGCCACTACCATTGGTTGGCTGGAAGAATTATCTTATAAAAAAAGTCCACCATTATGTACTGAAGTAATGTTATTTAAAATTAGTGCAATAAAGAGTAATATATATATATATATATATATATATATATATATATATATATATATATATATATATATATATATATATATATATATATATATATATATACATATACATATACATATACATATACATATACATATACATATACATATACATATACATATACATATACATATACATATACATATACATATACATATACATATACATATACATATACATATACATATACATATACATATACATATACATATACATATACATATACATATACATATACATATACATATACATATACATATACATATACATATACACATATATATATATATATATATATATATATATATATATATATATATATATATATATATATATATTTTTTTTTTTTTTTTTTAGCTTCACGCTTTATCCCGCACATGGCAGGGTAGGCAGAGGGAACTGCAGGAACCATAAGAACCTAGTGTTAAGACACTCCGTTACTTAGTCCCTGCTTACTCCGTCCCCACTTTCCGCCGTTTTCGAGGCATTGCGTGTTGAGTGGCGGAACTCAACGCCGCGCTTTGCCTTAGATGCCAGAGCGAAGAAAATGGAAATAGAAAAATCCATCTTCTCCGACTGGGGATCGAACCCAGTAACCGTCGCGTTACAGGCAGACGTTGCGCCTCTGCGCCACGACGGTCCTCTATATATATATATATAAATATATATATATATATATATATATATATATATATATATATATATATACATATATATATACATATACATATACATATACATATACATATACATATACATATACATATACATATACATATACATATACATATACATATACATATACATATACATATACATATACATATACATATACATATACATATACATATACATATACATAAACATATACAGATACATATACATATACATATACATATACATATACATATACATATACATATACATATACATATACATATACATATACATATACATATACATATACATATACATATACATATACATATACATATACATATACATATACATATACATATACATATACATATACATATACATATACATATACATATACATATACATATACATATACATATACATATACATATACATATACATATACATATACATATACATATACATATACATATACATATACATATACATATACATATACATATACATATACATATACATATACATATACATATACATATACATATACATATACATATACATATACATATACATATACATATACATATACATATACATATACATATACATATACATATACATATACATATACATATACATATACATATACATATATATATATATATATATATATATATATATATATATATATATATATATATATATATATATATATATATATATATATATATATATATATATATATATATATATATATATATATATATATATATATATATATATATATATATATATATATATATATATATATATATATATATATATATATATATATATATATATATATATATATATATATATATATATATTTCTTATATATCAATATCTAATAATGTCGAGCACTTAAAAAATCTTCATTTAAATATATAATTAAATAAATATACACATATATATGTTTTACTAAAATATGACGCAAGAACAAGTGACGTCACACAGATACGTCCCATACAAATGTTAACGAGAATCGATATACGAACTCTAGATAAACGTGTGAATCACACATACATACATACATACATATTTCGAAATGCTTGTGATGACAAGGAATATTCGAAACAAATCGAATATCCTAAGTAGTTATGAATTTGTATTTTTGTTAATATCTTTTGCAATCAACTTTTTTGAATGTGAAAAAGATGAGTGATTTTTGGTTTCAATTGTATTATTGTATTCACACTTTGCTTACTTATAAGGTAACATGTATCTTGAAGTGAAATTTTCTCGGAATAGGAGCAAAGAGACTTACGCTTCTTTTAAAATAAAAAGTCCATCTACATCTTAAATCTGGGTTAACTGGGATTTTTCATAATCTCAAAATTTGTTCTTAAATAGAATCGAAAGCAGAGCTCTGCTGTAAAACCTACCGAGAGGCTTAAAAAATACTTATATTAATTTGGTTTATTATTACTTATTTTAATATTATACTAATACCAAAGCAAACAGCAATATTTCAATAAAGTCAGTTACATTGATTAAACCCAAAAGAATACTATTATATTTACACTAGAAATCCATTTTGCACACCTACACACACACACACACATTCACACATACAAATACGTACATACACACATACTAATATATACACACACAAGAACATTCCAATATGTCATAACAGTACGGATCACGGGACGCGCCCACAAAGTTATTCATAGTTGCAAAAAACTATTTTAAACGTTATTCTACAAACTGTTTGTATATAATATTTGACCGCGAACGTGTTAATTCTACGTAATCGTATAAGAATTAGTATTTACTCATTTTCTTTACCGGGAACGTCAAGGATCCCTTGAGGAAAAGGTACATTCGTGACGTTAATAGTGATTTCTTTCTCCGCATTGAACCCATAAGTCTTTTAAATAATATAGGGTATACATAAAAAGAAATCCATTTTCAACTATTCTTCTCGATGGCTGGAAGTTTAAAAGAACAGGCAAGTCATGTTCACTCCACAATATATGGGATGTAAAAATACAAATAATTCTATATTAAAATAATAATATTTATTATTTAATTAACGCTATCGTTTTACGTACCATACTTACTAGAGGCAACTCATGTATATATATATATTAAGATAGTGTAAAAAGTTAAAAGAAATAATTATTTCTATAATTTTTACGAAGTAAACTCCATAAGTCAAAGTTTAGAGTTTTATAGGATTAGACTCAATTTGACCAAACTTATGGCTCAACTATTTTCACACATTACCACCGTCGTAAACCAAGTACCAACTGTACTGTATCTCACAAACTTTATATATATGTAATTTTTTAGCTTCACGCTTTATCCCGCATATTGCAGGGTAGGCAGAGGGAACTGCAGAAATAATATGAAACCACCGTCCCCGCACGTAAACATAAGCTTTATATAACTTCCTATTTTCATAAGACGAGCGTGAAATGTGTAAAGGTCAGGTCTATATATAGCAAGGCACCAGAGCGACCTTCCAAGATAAAACCAGGTAAAAATACACGCCTTTATCTTGAGATGTTTATTAAAAATAATTTGTTTTTGCTCAATTATTTTTGTGTTATACCTTAACGAAATATTTAGAGTAAATCAATACGTTCCTATTTCACGTTGAGAAGGATTTTTTTTGAAATTATTTAATTATTGTGGATGGATGGATCCGACTGAAATTACAAATGATCCAGTTTCTTCAAAAGCACATATATATGAATAAAATCGGGCAATTGGGTTTAGAGCATACATAAGTTCATAATATTAAGTTTAAATAAAAACAAATAGTATATATTAACGAAAATCAACATTTATTTAGAAATTTATTTGTTAGCTTCACGCTTTATCCCGCTTTTAGCAGGGTAGGCAGAGGGAACCACAGGAAGTTTGGGAACCTAGTGTTATCTGTTCCCTGATTTGAGGCCTTGAGTGGCGAAACTCAACGCCGCGCTTTGCCTAATTGCCAGAGCGAAGAAAATGGAAATGAAACATCCATCTACCCCTAGTGGGGAATCAAATCCAGAAACCATCGCGTTTACAAGCAGCCCTCGTTTTTGGTTGATAATATTCTGTAATTGTCATTATACGTACTAAGGCTACTTCTTCACAAATACGACTTGCAAGCATATTTAATTCAATTTGCCTGCAGTCCGGACAGTCGCGAATCATTTCTATTGTAGTGTTACAAGAATGTGACGTCACAAGCGATAAGGACGAGAGGAAAACGTTTTGATTTGTTCCGCTAACGCCTGTAAACAGCAATTACTGCTACACCATTTATTTTACTGTAACTTGATTTGTAAATACATGCGAAGAATCTGCTTATAAGTGCATGGATTCACTCTTATGGGTTTTTTATCCCATATGAGCTTGAAGCCTACTTGAACTTGTCATAGTGTAATTTTAAGAGGTCTCTACTGCTCGAGTTTCTCCACACCTAACTAAATTTAAAATGTTACTACTAGAATCGTCTTTTAAGTACGTTCTAAATATACCTAATATGAATTGATTTATTAATCAGTTAAGTAAAATAAATTGAATTCCCTTTCATGAGAATCGTATACACAACCAACTACTTTACAGTCATACAATTAGCCCCTACGCCACGACGGTCTATAGAAAATGAAAAATAATGCAACAAATATTTAGAATCTCCCAAACAAATTTTTATACCTAAGGTAAGGTAAAAGCACCAATGGTAGACATTATAAGGATGACACAAGATTTAAACAAAAATATTTTTTTATTGGAAAAGAAATACAAAAGAAACAAAAAATTTAATTGTACCTTGGTTTATACAAAAGTATATTTTAAACTAAAAACCCGCCGAATCAACGTAAATTAAAACAAAAATTCCATTTTTATTAATTAAGTTAAATGACCCTAAAGATGACACATTCATAAATCTAAACACCAATAGTTGACACTTATTTGTACCAATAGTGGACATGCAAGCCTGAATATAATAATCATCAAATATATTATAAAATAAGCTTAAAACGACATAACTGAATATTATAAAATTCTTTTTATTAGCATTAACTGAAATCCTTGACTAATTATCAAAAGTTTTATAAGAATAAAATTTTAGTCATGTTCTAGTTCCTTTGATTTTGAACTTCTGGCCTTTTATAGGTGGCATCTTGAAAAATCCGACCATCAAAATACATACTCCAAAAGTTGACACCCTGTTTACTATTGGAGTGTTTTATTATTGTCACAATTTTAACAGTATGTACTTATATTGTTGAAAATAGTGTTGATAATTGCATAAACCTACGCTTAGGAGAATAGGTTTCGTTACTGCACCAAAAGTAGACTTGCATGTCATCTTTAGGGTAATCTGACTATTTTCGGTACCAATAGTAGACACTTATGATTTTTTAGAAAAATAATATCGGAACAAATAATGAATTAATCTAATGTTTAGAAAATATAAATATCAATAAAAAACATAACAAATAACAAACCAATATCTTTATAAAATTTATTAAAATCACTTGTACCGCTGCGGCGTCCTTAGCTAAACTCATAAGAAATGGTTAAAAACGTGTGACTTCGTCACATTGCTCGCAATAATTGATGCTATTTTAACTTTTTAAGCAAAAGGCCTGTTATGGTTGTGCTATTTGATTAACAGGTGAAGCAACCATTTTCTGGTACTAATAATTGTGACATACAACTAAAAATATTCTTAATATTGAACTTAATTGTTGAAAGTGTCATCTTTTGGTACACTGTCCACCATTGGTGCTTTTACCTTAGTTCATAATGGCTCAGTAATAGCCGAATACAATAGAGTTTGTATTCAAATACAATTTATACACACACACACATATATATATATATATATATATATATATATATATATATATATATATATATATATATATATATATATATATATATATATATATATATATATATATATATATATATATATATATCATTTAATATATATGTGATTCCCCTCCTTATTTAGCCATAGTTAGGCCTTGAATTTGGTCCCCTAAAAATCATTACAACTAAAGTACCCGGAAGCGGAAGAACGTAATAATATATTTAATATATACTTTTTCTGTAATCATTTTAAACAACAATTACAATAGGAAACTTTTAAAATGGATTTTTTTTTAATGGAAAATCAGCTTCACGTCTAATCCCGCAAACATTCTTTATTTATTACATAATTATTTCTATGTATACCGTATAGGTTTGATATGGCTACTTTAAATAGTTAATTATTTAATTAATTATTGCATAATTTTTTAAAAATATATATACAAATGATCTTCCAATATTCCAATCAACTTATGTATGAGTGCAAGTATTATAGTAAAAAATATATACATACATAAAATATCAATATATACATCCATATATATATATATATATATATATATATATATATATATATATATATATATATATATATATATATATATATATATATATATATATATATATATCAATATATACATCCATATATGTATATATTAAGATGAATATATAGATAAATACTTACATGTACTTATGATAAAAGCACAATAATACATATAAAATTAGATAATAGCAATAATTTTCTAAAGTCACTTTTCAATTATAAGATAGATAGATTTCAGGTTTTTTAAGTTATTTCTTATTGAAGACAAAAAAGAGAGTCTAGAGTAAAGACACTATGTTCTCCATTCCCTAGACATTGCGCATTGCGAGACAGCTTACTTCGACGTAGGTACTTAACCTTCTACGAGCAAAAACATGAAAATAATTAATTTCTCCACGTGGGAATCGAAACTACAACCATTCCGTCTACAGAAAATGATTAAAAAAATAAATAAAAGCAATTTTTGCAAGCAAATTTACTTTTTTAATTTTGTTTACTCAAATTAATTGAGTCGTAAAAAGGTATAGGGAGGCAGAATCAAAGATACTGTATAAGCATGAGGACTCCACGGAGAGCATGTATACAGAGGTTACAGTGGAAGTGGTGACAATGGACGAGGCGAAAGAGGTATGCCCTGCTAGGGATAAAGGGAATCAAACTCCAATTAGTAATTACCTCATAACTAATTCACTTCTAGTCATAGATAAATCTAGTATAGTTATCACTACGTCGTAGTTTCATACATAAATAGTATAGAATAGTACAGTGCATACAAATATTTACACATTCACACATTTACGCATCAAATTGTTTACATTGAGATTGATGCTGGGAAAACGTTGCCTCCTGTATAAACTACGGAAAATCTAAAGAAAATGAATTTGTTGTGTATGTAGTGTATATATTTTATCGTTTTTATTTTTTTATTTTTTTAGTCTTTCATTCTTATTATTAATATATTGTTATAAAAATCTAATGCAACTTTAATCAAATAATTTTTAAAATTATATCTAGTTATCCGTCCATATCTTAGGAACAGCTTAACAGGTTTAAATACAGTTTTGACCATTGAATTATAACAAATCAAATTCATTTACCCACCATGTAGGTGAAAAGGACAAAGCCATTCTATATTAATATGTAATAACAAGACGAAAAGGCTCTTTTCTTTTGCCAAGTAACATAGGCAATATTATAAAAACACACTATCACCAAAAGAATTTAAATAAAAAACGTAAAAGTATTTTTAAAGCATATATAAAATACTTTCATTTTGTCTGTCTGTATAGACAAAATGTGATGTCAATTCCGTAACCTAAAATCTCTCTTGGATCTAAGTAATAATAAATATAAAAAAGTGTAAAGATTCGTTCATTATTAATTCTATATATTATATATTAATATTAGAATATATATTTATGATATAAGAACATATAGTATAAGTTAAAAAAGGGTACGGACCTAGTGTCTGTAGTGTCAATTACATTACAAAAAAAACCTAAAATCTCTAAAATGTCCGATACAAATCGTATGTATTTATAATACTATACCGATAGTTATCAATTGATAAGGCGGTCAACGATACGATATATTTGGGCTAAACGTGACTCATGAAAGCAAAGATAGGGAGAGACTAACTGTTATCTGAATGTTGTCCGATTTCCACACACCTCCGAATCTAGCCTTCGACTTTTTCAGATTGAGACAGAGAAAATAATTATTATTTACTTTATAATTTTTTTTGTTTTTTAAAATCTATCCTTGTTAAAATTTTGTGAAATTATTACTTTGAATGGAAATTAATGTCGCTTTCACAAACAATTGCTATCCTAAAAAGAATGTTGAGGACCGCCGCGGCGCAGAAGCGTAAGTGTTCTGCCTGTAAACGCGGTTTGAGGGTTCGACTCCCGTTCGGAGAAGATGGATTTTTCTATTTCCATTTTCTTCGCTCTGGAAACTAGGCAAAGTGCGACATTGAGTTCCGCCACTCAACACGCAATGCCTTGAAAAAGGCGGAAAAGCGGGGACGAAGAAAGCAGGGACTAAGCAACGGAGTGTCTTAACACTAGGTTCATATGGTTCCTGTAGTTCCCTCTGCCTAGATTGCAATATGCGGGATAAAGCATGAAGCTAAATAAAAAAAAGGTGCTCAGATACTTTGGGCACATCGAAAGAATAAGTAATGAAAAAATAGTAAAATTGATATATAAAGCAAAGATGAGGGGTTAGAAAGGTAAGGGGAGACCTCGGTTGACTTTCGAAAACTCAGTATAGATGATACTGAAGGAAAGTCACGTGAAAAGCATGATGACTCCCCTGACTGACTAGAAAGCATGTATGAAGAGGTTAATGAAAGTGGACGAGGCGAAAGAGGTATACTAGGGCCGCATAGTTCAGCGCTCCGTTCTATCTAACTACCCCTCTAGGGATAAAGGACGAAGCTATGTATATATATATGTTATCATACCGTAACGAGATAACGTCACAAAATAAACATCGTGTGAACAAAGCAGTAGTTTCCCTCAACTATGTTGGGGTGGACTTAATGATCATCCATCCGTTCTACATTACATGTCCCAGATCAGATTTATATGTATAATTGGAAAGACAAAAAAGACAGCTTTTCAGTATTTCTTAAAATCAAGCTCGTTTACTATGTTTCTGCATCAGGTATGCTAGTTATCAAAATCTATTATGGCCTAGATTCTGCTCTGAAGTAAGAAATATACAGAAAAACAAAACATCATAGGTTTTATATGCATATATTGTTTTTGTTTTTAGCTTCACGCTTTTATCCCGCACATGGCAGGGTAGGCAGAGGGAACTACAGGAACCATACGAACCTAGTGTTAAGACACTCCGTTACTTAGTCCCTGCTTACTTCGTCCCCGCTTTCCGCCGTTTTCGAGGCATTGCGTGTTGAGTGGCGGAACTCAACGCCGCGCTTTGCCTTAGTTGCCAGAGCGAAGAAATTGGAAATAGAAAAATCCATCTTCCCCGACTGGGGATCGAACCCAGAAACCGTCGCGTTAGTCGCGTTACAGGCAGACGTTGCGCCTCTGCGCCACGACGGTATATTGTTTTTACACTGTTTTATTATACTATAGGTATATAATTAACAAGATATAACAAATCTAGATGCAACAGCGTAGTATTTTAGTATATAAGTGCAAAATAGAAGAGCAATTATCACTCTCATATTCTGATATATGATCGGGTTTTAGTTCAAATATAGCAGAATTAAGAATAGAATTAAGCCACTTGGTGCCTACATCGAGTGGCGGAACTCAACGCTGCGCTTTGTCTAGCAACTGCGGGGAAACGTAATAATTAAGACAAATTCCCCAAGATCGAATCCACAACCACTCGCATACTTTCACATATTGCGCACTGCACCTCGATAACTTCACCGTCACGGAAATTCCTTATTTCCGCGTAAAATCCGTTGTAAACGTTGAATCAAATAAATAAATTTTACAACTCTTTCCTAAACAGACTATAAATTACTTGGTTCAAAGGAAAATGAGCAAACGACTTAAAATATGTCTTACGACAGATGGAAACGAGGACATCGGCATCTGTTCTACGTGTGAAACACGTCACATACGATTATTACGTCAAACAATTGTGACGCCAAATGTCAACGTGTGGGTGCGAGTCTCGAACGGTGGACATAGTGGGTTCGATTCCCACTCAGGTTAGTTTGTAGACTCACGCTTTATCCCGTGTAGAAGCATCTTAATGACAATATACAATGTTCTACGGTCTTGGGACATTGCGTAATTCAACGCCGCTCTTTATTCTATCAGAGTGGAGTATAGTGGAATAGGGAGGAGTGAATAAATAATTAGTATATATAAAAAAATGATTTTATAATTGACGTTAATTGGACTAAATGAACACAATGTAACATATAAATACTTTGAAAAAAAAAAAAAAACGCCTTAGAAGTCAATCAAGCAATCTATAAAAATACTATACATATATACGTATATGTATATATGTATATATAAATTGTTGTATATATGTATACTATGTTTTATATATTATGTCGTATGGAAGTTATATTGTGTTTTGAAGTAAACATGTAGTGATTAGGTTTTACTAAAGCGGAAATTACTATTTAAGTATATTAAAAAAAAGGTGAAGAAGAATTGATTTGGTTTTGCATATTTGTTATGAAAAATGCATTTATAAGAAATAATCTTATAATTTAACCAATATACTATTTCTATATACTTATTTCTATGTAAAATTAATGTAAGTAAAAAGAAATTCAAAATTAATGGATGAATCATCCAAAATATTGCAATATGAAACAAGTTTTAAGCAAATTTTAAGCAGTATATATATATATATATATATATATATATATATATATATATATATATATATATATATATATATATATATATATATATATATATATATATATATATATATATATATATATATATATATATACACTCCTTGCTGCTTGCTTCCTATTCATATACTTTAACTATTTTTAGGTCATACTTAATACTTATCTTAAAAATATTTACTGCCTTAAACTATCATCGTCCTGGTAACCAGTCACTGCATATTTATATAAAAACAGAGAAAACAGTGACTAATTTCTACATTTTTTATTCCTATTGATAAGAGAATGGAAGTAACTCCAAGCCCGCATTAATTTCGTCATTTAGTTCAAGCACCGACTTAGTATCATCGAAAGGTCTTTACCCTGTACCCCTATAATGTTATAAGTTAAAAGTTATTCCTCTTAATAATTTGACTACATATTGTAAGATATGAAAACTTAATCTAAATACAAATAATATAAAAAAATATATAAAAGAAATTAGAAGACCGTCGTGGCGGAGAGGCGTGAGCGTCTGCCTGTAAACGCGACGGTTTGAGGGTTCGATTCCCACTCGGAGAAGATGGATTTTTCTATTTCCATTTTCTTCGCTCTGGAAACCAGTCAAACCGCGGCGTTGAGTTCCCCCACTTCAACACGCAAAGCCTCGAAAAAGGCGGAAAGCGGGAACGGAAAAAGCAGAGATTAAGCAACTGAGTGACTTAGCACTAGGTTCATATGGTTCCTGCAGTTCCCTTTGTCTACCCTGCAATATGCGGGATAAAATGTGAAGCTATAAAAAAAGAGGAATTATATAGCCTGTCAAATCATAAGAATTGTTAATATGTATTTATAACTTTTAAGGACTGTCTCTTTGACCTTTCTTTGACCCTAACCATATCCTAATTTGCTATTTCTTTTGCTGCTAGGTTGCCAAGGCAGAGATTATTATTTGAGCAATAAGGTCCTATTTCTATATGTACCATTTATACTATTATATTTTTTGTATATTCTGTTATAATTATAATTATTCTACCACTTTTTTTAAATTATTTTCAAAAACATCATGGATAGGAAGCTATTATAAGCTTTGAAAGCAATTGATGTAAAGTAAAGTATGTATATATACTATTAAAACTGTGTCAGCTTTTGGTACTGCAAAAAATACAACAATGATTAACCTCTAAAGATTTTTCTCAGGACACACTGATGGAACATATGTTTGGCCAAAGTAAAACATTTCTGTATAATGTCGAAAAGTAGTGCCACACACAACTACTGGCATATATGACTATTAAACATAACTTCATTTTTGTAAAGATCATCCTAAAACTCATCTATTTTGGACAATTGCTCAGATCATTCATTCAGCATTTCTTTCAAGATAAATATCACAACAATTATACAACATTTTTAAAATTTCAAAGTAATAGACCAAAAGACAATGTATGACATGCATTGTTTGTATGTAAGAATTTCAATGCAGGGTGGTGGTGTGGTGAATGCATGGCTCAGTAGTCAGAGCACTTGCACGGTTTGCAAAAGGATGCAGGTTCAAATACTGCTGTAAAATTTTATTCAAATTTTATATGTTTTCTTTAAGTATTTTTTCTATCCTCATATCCTCAGTGTGGATTAACATTTTAAAAATCATAAAAATATATAATTTTAGTATTCTTCATAAAGTAAATATAATTGATAATAATAATTGGTAAAAAAGTTTGCAGGATTACCTTGGAGTACATTACGGAGCAAAATTCTGAGGCTATTTATTTCAAATACATATATAAATTTAATTTAGTTTAAGTAAAATTTAATAGTTTTCATAAAACCCCTCTCTTCATCGAAAATGATCTTTAAACCTGGCCCTAAAGAATTAATATAAATTTATGTAATTTGTCATGTGATGACACTATCTTTGAAATGATAACAACTTGCAACTTGATATAGAGTAGATTATAATTTCAAATATCTGTATCTTCATTATTTCATAATCTATCTGTAAATGATTGCATGTAATTGCAAAAAGTTTAAATAAATTTATTGGCAAATTGTTATAAAATGCAAATTTCTCAATCAATGTGAAAATTTTGAAGTTATGTTCATATGTATGTTAAAGGTATGTGCTTATAGGTTGCTTATAGGTTGTCCTATAGAGAAATTATGGGTTCCAAACTTTTACAACCAATATAGATGTGATAAGAGCAAGACTATTTATAATATCTCATTAGTATCTATTAAATTTACCAATAAATTCAAAAATGGAAGGCAAAAGTAGAAGTACTCTAATAAACCTAATTTTGATCAGTCATTATCAAAAATTTAAAAATACTGGTATAGATAAAGCATTTTATCCAAAGAAAAATCACTAGAACAGAGTGTTCTTTTTGCACATTAAGTAACAAAAATAGTTTGTTGAAAAATAACAAAACTGAATTAAAAATTAAATCTATTATACCTACTCATCAAAAGGAAGGAAAAATAATTTAAAGTATATAAAATAAATAAATAGACACTGTTTGTATAATTATATTGTAAAAAAAGTCGTTATAAAATTGTTAATGTCCCTGAACTGCAGTAGAATAATTTTTAAGAGAATATCCGTGCCAATAATAGCCTTTGGACGCATTTATGAGTCAACCTTCAAAAATTTTGTGATCACAACTCATTAGTTAATGTTATTTATAATTCAGCGAAACAATTTATTACAGAAAATAGATTTAAATAAAGATTAATCATCCATTTAATTCTATATCAAGAATAATTTAAACATTTATGTTAAAAAGCTTGTCTAATTTTGATAGTTTACGTCATATATGTAAACAATATATGGAAAATGTTAACGGAAATTATAAAATTTAAAGGATATGTTCAAATAAACTTACTTTTCCGTTAATGCCAAGGCCGAGAACGGTGTTCGAGATATCGTAATCATCAGTTATAGGTGTAGTTTTCGGGTTTCTTGATATATTCATTTTAATAGTTTAGTCCGCACCATGCAATTTGAACACAAAATAACACAATGTCCCCTTTTTGAAGCACTAAAATGATAATTTATTATATGCACCGTGTTTCGAATGAAACTTGTAACGCGTATTTAATAAAATAACTTTATTTATGTGGATTATTACGATGACAAATCTTACGTACAGTTGAGCAACACACACTAAAGATAGATAAGCTTTAACCATAGACTAAAAATATACAGGTACGCCAACATAAATGTCATATTTTTGTATGGTAATGTTACCATATTTAAAATTGTAATATTTTAACGTAACGTAACTTTAATATCATATTATTGTTTATCGTTTTAGTTTTTTATTATTAAATGTAGAGTTTTTGTTATGATATATTATATTTTTTAAGTATTGGCCTAAAAATGACAAGAGTTCATTGAACGGCAGATGGCGGCACAGTAACAAGTTGTGCTATGAATAATTTTGTGTGTTATGTATTTCTTATATTATTAAGTTGTTTTAGATTATCCAGGTAGCTGTTTTTAGCTTTATGCTGTTTTCCACGTATAGCAAGGCAGGTAGAGGGAAGGGTTGCAAGAGCGAAAGAAATGAAAATAGTTTGTTCTTCCCGAATGAGAATCGAACCCACAAGGCGTCGCCTTTATATACAGAGTAAGTACTTCTTGTTTCTTTATAACTCTGGATTTTTTCTGATATACTTTTTAAGATATCTTCCTGTACTTAACTCTATTTAAAAGATATGTATATTTGTTTATTCCTTAATTGTGTACATATTTACATACACTATATATATATATATATATATATATATATATATATATATATATATATATATATATATATATATATATATATATATATATATATATATATATATATATATATATATATATATATATATATATATATATATATATATATATAATATATATATATATATATATATATATATATATATATATATATATATATATATATATATATATATATATATATATATATATATATATATATATATATATATATATATATATATGGCGTATCGTGGCGCAGAGGCGCAACGTCTGCCTGTAACGCGACGGTTACTGGGTTCGATCCCCAGTCGGAGAAGATGGATTTTTCTATTTCCATTTTCTTCGCTCTGGCAAACTAGGCAAAGCGCGGCGTTGAGTTCCGCCACTCAACACGCAATGCCTCGAAAACGGCGGAAAGCGGGGACGGAGAAAGCAGGCACTAAGCAACGGAGTGTCTTAACACTAGGTTCCCACGGTCCCTGCAGTTCCCTCTGCCTACCCTGCCTTGTGCGGGATAAAGCGTGAAGCTAAAATATATATATATATATATATATATATATATATATATATATATATATATATATATATATATATATATATATATATATATATATATATATATATATATATATATATATATATATATATATATATATATATATATATATATATATATATATATATATATATATATATATATATATATATATATATATGTATATATATATATATATATATATATATATATATATATATATATATATATATATATATATATATATATATATATATATATATATATATATATATATATATATATATATATATATATATATAAGTAAAATGCATGTACTTTCTGCTTTATTACTATGTTAATTTTAATAGAAAGTAACTGTATAATAGAATACTGAAAATATAAGATTTACAAGTTATGTCATAGTACAGCGTCTGCCATCAAATGTTATGGCTGTTGGTTTAATCCTGATTTGGAGGAATGGACTCAATTAAATTCATTCATTCAATTCTTTGGGAAACCTGGTAAAATAAGTTTTTCTGTGAGTTTCTCCACTATAAGCAAAATACCGAGATATTTTTCTTAAAGTGAAAAGATTAAAGTTAAAGATCCATGTTTGATAATAGATTCTGTTAATTGCACTGTACTATGTGCAGGTCAATTGCAGCTAGTACTTGTGCACTGAGGGTTCCGTGCCTATTTCAAGATTGTAGGAAAATATTACTTATAAAAATGGTACAATTAAAAAACTAGTATCTACTCATTTTTTATGAAAATAAGTACAAAAAGTTTGTAGTGGTTTCTTTTCGTCTTTAACTTTATAAATGATCCAATTACAGATTAATTATATTTTTTATATATTATACTGTAAGTCCTTACTTTCCGACAAATTTGAAAATTTGAGACACTGTTCTTGACAGTCGGACAGACAGACAGATAGACAACAAAGTGATCCTAGAAAGGTTCCGGTTTTTATTATGAAATATGGAACCCTAAAAATATTATTTAATTTGGACAAAATTTACGCCCTTTTGGTGTTTGTAAGCATCTGTATGTATGGTCTTAACTTAACCTGCCCGCCCTAATTTATCTTATTAAACTTAAAAAAAAGCTCAACCAAAACACTTCTTAATGTGATTTTACCCCAAAATCATTGTATCTACTTTGTTCCGAGGCGAGATTGATTAATTATAAATAATAAATATTATATAATGTCAATTGTCCACATCCTTTCACTAAAGGTTACTAGACGGAGGTTGCTTCAAAGACTGCCTTTCACATCCTTATTTATACTAATGTATGACTATTACTACTACCTTTCTGATTTAATTCTTCACATATACTTTGGATAGAATCAATTAGAAAACATTTGTTTATTAATTATTTACCCTATGTTGGACAGTTATTTAATTGAAGCAGTGTAAAATTTAAAAAAACACAAACGTTATAATATTTTATTTAAAATTACAACAAAGCTTCTAATTTTTTGAGCAGAAGGGCCATCTGATGTTAAGTGGACACCCTCGCCCACAAATATCTACAACCTGAGAGGAAGTGGATGCGTTGTCAACTAAATACCCAGACCAACCCCTCTTTATGGGCTTCCGGATCTCTCACTCACCTGACGAAACACAGCAACATTAATATGCTGCTGTTCCACGATGGTATTCTGTGAAAGCATGGTAATTACCCGATGACCTTTTTGACCTTTAATGACCCTTGAACTAAAATGACCATTTGCTCAATATGAGAAACCAAGAGTGAATAATTATTTTATTAAGTTTAGGCTAACATCCATTATAATAATAGATGAAAAACAACCGTACGTGTTATATTTCTTATTGTAACAATATTTAATTAATTCTGATTAACGAATGATGCCATTTATTAAACAAGCTTTGCGAACGCTTTGGTATGGTATACCTACTGTGACTATGGTTAAGCGTTCCCCGGGTACTTTGGAAACGTAACAAATTCAATATTTTATTAATAAACATTGATTAGAGATTCATCTATGTATCTATGTCGTGCTATTACAAAATTTATACAAATATCCAACTTAACAGTTCCATTTCTGGCCTCTTAAAAGAAATTTTTTAAAGTTCTTTTTTTAACTTTGTACTATATTCGTTTCTCACTTTCCAACTTTTCTAGGCGCGCTGCTTAGTTAGAGATAATATCCATCTTCCTCGAGTGGGAATCGAATCTACAAACCATCGCATTTACAGTTTGTATAAATTCTTATAATCATTTGGGCGAGAATCAAACTGCCAACCACTGTGTATATTAAGTACAATTAAGTTTCAAATAGTGCCAGGATGGCGTCAATTATGTACCAAAATAATAACTATATACTATAATACCTTCACGGTGTTTTAAATGTATTAAGCCTTGACTTCAATGTGAATTCTCTGTGGCTATTCAAGTAATATTTGTAAAGGAAAAATGTTATTATATTATGACATTGTTGATGTCATCGTGTCTGACTCGAGATGTGTTGGGTAAAGATTCGATACCCATTTAGAGAATGTTTGAAAAATTATTATCATTTATCTTCTTTAGTTGCCTAACCCTTTGTATTGCGTTGGCAAATATGTAATATAGAATATATGAAGAAAGGCTAAAAATTGATAAATATAGTTGAAAAAAAAAATCTCCAGTCAAGAATTTGCTACATCTATTTTGCGTTAATTTCTCTAATTTTATTTTAGACCAATTTATTACTTTGAAACAGTTTCACTTAAAAATAAGAAACTTATTTTTTATTATTTTTTGTCTATGGCTTGTTGAGTTAATCTTGGACATATCTTAAAGTGCGCAATATGTACATGTTAATTGATGTTAATATTTTATAATTATTTTTTTGTAACTTTCTTAAATTTGGCCAAAACAAAATTAACTTATACTATATGACGTATTATTTACGTGTACATACTCGTTGTTTGAAGTTTATTTAAAGCGTTTGTATACTAAATGTAGATTACGTTTATGAGAATTGTTACATTTGTTTTGAAATTTCGCTATAGGCTGACGAGAACGCTTAAGTAGATAATGCCTAAACCTATGAGGTTTTAGTTTAAACCTTGCTTCACCTTCACGTATAGTCAATATAATAAAGCTGAATAATGTATGTTGAAAGAGAGTATAAAGTTAGAGATATTTACTTATAATTGCGGATATTTTTTTTAGGCGTTTGACAGTGTTTTAAAAAATTATTCACGAGAGATACTGTGTCAGTACATCGTTGCTATCGTTTCATATTAAATCCAGTGTAAAGTCCACCTTAATAAAGATTTGGGCGTCCACTATTTTCAATATACATACATACATCTCTTCACGCTCTATCCCTAGCGGGGTAATCAAAAAGACCGGAACCCCAAACGCTTCGGTCCTTGCATACCATTTTCGCTTAGCTCACTATCATAGGATAGAGCTACGCTATTATAATAAAGCTTTTATTTTTCCTTATTCAATTCTATTATTTTTACAATAATTGTATTAAAATTAAACAAATAAAGAGGCATTGTAATAAATCGTTTAACTTTTGATATCTTATCCATAGACGCATGAGTTAAGTGGCAAAAGCAAATGCCATTTTATTGTGACTTAAACCTGATCATGTACGTAAGTTAAGTCCCAATTGTGTTGAAATTGCAATTATATTTTCTTATATTTCTATTATTTTAATAGATATATATTATGTTATTAAAGTAATGTAATTGTGTAAGATAGTGCAACGGCATTTGTTTTTAAGTGACTTTTGCAATCTTTAGAAGAAATGACGCCATCGTGTTACGGAATGATTATGAAAATATGAAATTATAATAAGTGATGGTACTCAAAGTATACCGTTTGCTTGTAATTTCAATTTAAAATTAGTATTTTTTTAAATTAAAATGGCAAAATTAGTACCAATCAGTATTGGTAATGGCACTCAGAGCGTGCCAGCTAAGCAAATGTAGAAGAGAAAAGACTGAAACTAGTCTAGACTAGACTAGACTTAAAATAAGACTATATATAGCTAGATTAAAAGTAAGATTATTACTAAGACTAAAACTTTAAATAATAATAGAATTCATATATGTAGCAGTAGCAGATTTCCAGGGCAAATTTTGCAACCAGTTTTTGCTACCTCACAGAAGTTAATGAGATTATCGTATATTTCGCTTATGTCTTACAGTTATTAATCGTACATAAATTTGTAAAAATATGAAATAGAACAGAGCCCGGCGTTAAATTCCGTCACTTAACAAGCTATGATTTACAAATTGGGCTGAATGTGGAGAACGGAGTGTCTTATCACTATGTTCCTTCTGATTATCATGTTATATTGTTATATGCAGGTAATCGGAATCAGCCTACATCGTTTAGTTATTGATTAGCCCATTTTTGACAAAATTATTGAATTCTAACAATTATCTAAGAATTGACTATTTTATTGATACCAGCCCAGGAAAAATTTAATAGCCAATACTTTGGAAACTTGTTAATCTAGTATATACATAATTAGTTATTAATTATTACTGTAGTTTATACCAATAGAAGAAAAATGAAATTATAGATATTTTATTTTTTAAGCTTCAAGCTTTATCCCGCTTATAGCAGGGTAGGCAGAGCATATCGCAGTAACCTAGTCTTAAGACACTCCGATCCTTGCTTTCCGACAATCAGAGTTAATGTGTATTGAGTGGTGGAACTCAATGCCGCGAAAGGAAATGAAAAATACATTTTTCCCAAATGGGGGTTGAACCCACAAACCGTCGCGTTTACAAACAGACGCTGCGCTTTTACGCCACGGGGGTCCTTTATTTATCTTCATATATTTTCCTCATTGGGCGCCAAAATCATTCACTATACAAGGCTATATTTATAAATGGTTTGTATGACACATGTTGAAAGGGTACTTGAACAAACATAAACAATCATATTCTTGCAACAATTATGACTGACCTCTAATTATAAGCCTATGCTATAATATTACAATGTATTCTTTAGTTATAATACTGTTATTATGTTACAACTAGATATAAGATAGCCTTTGTGAAGATAAAGTGTAAACCTTTATTTTTTTTATAGCTTCACGCTTTTATCCCGCATATAGCAGAGTAGGCAGAGGGAACTGCAGGAACCATATGAACTTAGTGTTAAGACACTCCGTTGCTTAGTCCCTGCTTTCTCCGTCCCTGTTTTACTTTTATTTTAAAATGTTTAATTCATTATTTTGTAGGAAAAATTACAGAACTAGTAAGTATATTTTATTTTCCCTATTTTAGTTTCTTTTTGTGTTATGTTTTAATCTAAATTATGAAAATATTATATAGAACGAAGTTATAATAATAGAGTGAGTTCCATCTTCAGTGCGCACGATCTACTTAAATTTTAAACAAATAAAACTTGTCACTATTTGCTATTTACCTGCTTACTCTCTTTACTTAGAGAGTAAGCAGGTAAATAGCAAATAGTGACAAGCTTTATTTGTTTAAAATTTATACAAGAGCTTGCACTTTCCATTCCATTCTAAAATATGACGGACTATGTGGTGAAACAATACTCAGCTTGATTACTGCTATGGCCATATGGCTTAATTCAACATACCCATGATACAAGGTATAAGTTAGATAAAGACGCAGCGGTGTTTGAGAAACAACAAAAAATATCTTTATTATGTTACTTTCAAATAATATGCGTGTTGAGAATACTCAAATTCATACTTTGCCCAATGCCAGGGCGAATTAAATGAAAACAGTTTATTCTCCTTAAACGGGAATCGAATCCACAACTACTGCGTCACGACGACTTAGTAATATAATAAAAGATATTTCATTTTTAACAATTAATTAACATTTATAATATTGCTTCTCTAACTATCGATGGTTGGCCAACAACTCCGTATAACTTTATTTGGCTAGTTGACTTCTATAGTCTTGACATTCCTGAGAAATTTTCTTCTTTCGCCTGAAAATTACTTCATTTTAGCTTCACACTTTATCCCGCACATGGCAGGGTAGCCAGAGGGAACTACAGGGACCGTGGGAACCTACTGTTAAGACACCCCGTTGCTTAGTCCCTGTTTTCTCCGTCCCAACTTTCCGCCTTTTTCGAGGCATTGCGTGTTGAGTGGCGGAACTCAACGCCGCGCTTTGCCTAGTTGCCAGAGCGAAGAAAATGGAAATAGAAAAATCCATCTTCCTCGAGTGGGAATCAAATCCAGAAACTGTCGCGTTTACAGGCAGACGCTTACGCCTCTGCGCCACAACGGTCCTCTTACGGTACTTCATTATTATTTAAATATATGTCGCAAATATGCGATTTAAAAGTATTTTGTCGTCTTTCCGTGGCGTTAACTTCCACTACTCAACACGCAATTCTTCGAAAGGCGTAAAATAGAGAACGGATTGTCTTAACACTAGGTTTCCATGTTTCCCGCGGTGCACTCTGCCTACCCTGCTATAAGCGAGATAAAGCGTGAAGCTAAAAACCTGCAAACGGCAAACGAGCAGTCGGGCCACCTAATGGTAAGTGATCACCGACGCCCACGGCCCTGTGTAACGACTGAGGTGTTACAAGAGCGTTTAAGGTGGACGTAGACGCGCTTTTTGAAGGTACCCATGTCGTACCGATCAGGAAACACTGCCGCAGGTAGGCTATTCCACATAACCTGCGGTTTTGATCCTGCCTTAGTTTTACCTCATTAATATACACTGTAGTGTTTAAATTTACATACTTTTTGTTTTCGTTTCTTATATAACACAGTAAAAGTGACTGTCAATCTTTAAAGCGTATAAATTTAAAGGTAAATTTCAAGATTTAGTACGAGTATATAATAAGGAAACAGCTCGGTATCAGTCGACCTCAGTGTTATAGCATCTGACGTACTTTCACTCTAAAGGTCTTGTACCGATTAAATTTAGTATTTCTAGAATGTATGAAATATATGTTGTCACTCTACTCGATTATGTTATACATTGGTTTCGCTTAGCTTCGGCTTGCCAGCTGTTAAATAAATCACTTTATTTCCAGAACAATGTTCCAATTTTACAAACACTTATTTAGTAACACAACTATATAACACTTATTTAGCACTTATTTAGTAACACTACTATATAATATTTTTATCACACAATAAACATTAGCACACTCCTTGATAATTTGTGTGTATTCTGGACCAATGCTCTAACAAATATCCTACATTAACGTCCGAACATGCCTTAACTAATGAATTGTTGTTTTGAGAATATCTTTTCCAGGTTCTCGCAAAACGTCTTCCAGGTGCTAACGTGCATGTTAAATATAAGTTATTAATGAACTAAGCTTTAATTTTATTACCTTATATCACTTATAGGAGCTTTTTTATATACTTTATTGTTTACTTCTGAATAATAAACAAAATATTCATTATATATGTTTTACAAAGTGTCAATTATTCCAAAGTCAACAAAAAAATCGAAACGCCATAAATAAAGAGAAGAAGAAGAAGAAGAAGAAGAAAAAATAATTATAGCTTTACAATTTTTTAAATTACCGCTACGTTATTTTGCTATGTATAAAGGGAACCTAGTGTGAAAGCACTCCATCTCTTTATTTGTGTTATGTTTTAAGTATTTATTCTCAAAAAGAAATACAATTTCACTTACATGAGAACAGTGTTAGAAATGTAACAAGTCACATCGCCTTACAATCAAACCCAGTCGTCGAAATAGAAATATAAAATTTAATACTAATTACAGTAGAAATAAAATTTACCATTTATATTTATCTATTTATCAAACTTTTTATACATATATCTATTATTTTATATTATTAAAAGCTTAAAAATTATTCTTTTTTATATTTTAAACATTATTAGAGGGGACGAAGAAAGCAGGAATTAAACAACGGAGTATCTTAACACTAGGTTTCTACAGTCCCTGCAGTTCCCTCTGCCTACCCTGCCATGTGCGGGATAAAGCATGAAGCTAAAAAAAAAAATAGCGAGTTTATAAAGATATTTATATGCAACATACAAATGTACATAAATATATATACATATATAAATATATATAGTGTAATTATTATAATAAAATAACATTGTTTTGTTCTCTATCTACACATTACAAGTGTAGATTTATAGATATGTATGCAAGATTTTATTACGTTTTTGTGTAAAAAAATGACTTAGAAAAACGGCGCCTTAACTAAGTTCTACGCTGAGTTAATTATTATTATTCTTTCAATTGATTTGTCTTTTTAAAAAGGCTACATACTTTCTATAATAAAAAAAGGCCATGTGTTTTTTTATTATGTGATAAATTTATACTGATTTTTACCATCTATACTATTGATAATTAAAATCTTCTATTGTTCTGAAAGTTAATAATTAATATATCCTCTAAATATATATATATTTTTTGCTTCACGCTTATTCTTGCGTGTAGCAGGGTAGTGAAAGGGAAAAGAAAAATTATGCTAACAGTTCTAATATACTAAAGTGTTTAATTTATCACACTATTTTAATATGTATGTGTAAGTGTACTTATATTTATATGTATATTTTAACTTTTATTGCCACCGTTTTCACGATTTTCTGTTTTGTCTTGACTGGTAGAGAATGCCTTCAGGCATTAAGTTCGCCTTATGTATCTACGTTATTGTAGTTTTGACAATAAAGTTTTAAATAAATAAATAAATAAGTACATATACTATATATATACAGCTGTTTGTTTACAGTTGCATATTCTCTAGGCTTATTTAGATTAGTGATGCTTACGCTGAAAATATTCATCATAATACGCATACAACGCAAAAATGGACAAAAAACGGAACAATATGGTACATCACTAGATTTTAAAAAGATAACAGATTCCTACTGATAAGAACGTGGGCAATATACGTAAAAAACATAAATGTATTTAACATGTGTGAAGCTTATAATTATTATAAATTGTATAAACTATTGAAATATCGCTAATAAGGTTTATCCGCGGATACGGATACGGATACGGATCGATCACCTGTTTCGGAAATCTGCAACATCGAGCCATATAACTAATGAAGCGTTTTTTACTTATATATTATGTTTTTTTTTAGTTCTAGATGACTTATGTCATTATTTTAATATAAAATGTTTGTCATTGTATGTTTCCATAGAAAGTAAACCTATAATGTAAATTTTATAAGCAAATTGATGAATGTATCCTAAAGTTGAATGGTATATGGTTATTAATCTGATTTCGGTTCGCTCGATGTTGTCAGAGGCCACTTTCTAAAGTGACTCACTTGTGTGGCCACGAGTAAGGCGTTTAAGTAAATTATAATTTTATATTATTATTAAATTTATGAAAATTATATTCAAATTGTGAATAAATTATTTGAATTTCCAATATCTGGTGAGACATAGGGTGAGTACGACTTCTAGTGGAAAATGAGAGTGACATAACACTATGTTATTTTTATATAAAGTTATTGAAAATAATTAAATAAATATGGAATTTATTAACGTCATTTTATACAAAGGAATTACGAAATGATACGCTTAAAAAAACCATAAGCTTTGGTCGCTGGTAGTGTGGTTGACATCACTATATCGTCGGCTTATTGCAAGAAGTCATTATGTGACATATTCACTATTCCGAGATAAACGGTATTTTAGTTCGAATCAGTTAGTGGTTATGTTGATTTGCCCATATTATCCGAAATATAATTACGATGATGAAAAATTTAATGTTTTCAATTAGCTAAATATGTATATTAATAAAAACGGGTGAGAGTCGCTAGTCCTATAAAGTTATGTATTTTTTTTTAAACAAAAATAAAAATTAATGACTTCTGGCTACTGTAAGTCTGTTCGGAAAGTGAATTGATTATTTTTTGAATTGTAAAAAAAACAACGAAACTCAATCAATCTTTTATTTAAAAAAAGGGATAACCTGTATTATAATGAACAAAACAATGCCAGTCATTAAAACAAATTAAATTCTTTAAACAAAATAACAATATTTGACAACCAAAACCAATTCAAATGAATAAGTAATTGGAAGTTTACTAAACAAAACGAAATAAATTCGGAAAAATAAACAAAAACTATTCTTTTTTAACAGTAGTCATAAGCACTTGCAATAGCTAGTAGGTACCTATTGCAAATACTGACGACAACTTACATAATCTCAAAAGTTATTCATAATAAAATATTAAAATTGAAATATTTTTCTTCTCCCTATTACTATGAGTCTTTTTTTAATAGAAAGTAGGAACTGAGGTACAAACCATACAAACATATAAAAACATTAGATACCAAACATTTTACGTATCAGAGATTTCTTCCTCAGGAAGATAATCCGGACTTTCTTTGTCAGGTAAATTATTATACCAATGGTGTAGTTCTGCAGGTACAATTCTTTCGTTGCACATTTTTATTAAATCTTTTTTCTTTGATTCTGCAATTGGAAGCTTCCTGGTATATGCTTTTTTAAGGCAACAGCTATTGTAATCAAATACACTTGCAGTTTCCTCATGGTTGCGGTTTCGCAGGTTTTTAGTATTAGAAACAATCGATATTTCTTTTTTCAATACGTCCAGTTCTTTATAATCGGAAACGAAATCATACCTATATTGCACTATGTTAGGCCGCTGTTTTTCAAACCTGAAGCCACTGCAGCTTTTGTCTTTCAGAGTCAATTGACCTGTTGACCATTAAGTTGTTTCTTAGCTCTTTTAGATCCAAGATATCAGAGTTGCTCATTACAATAGATTTATAGGGCTTCTTTGCTGTTTTTTTCTTGTTTAGCTTTCTGTTCGATCTAGCCAATTTTATAATATTACAGAAGTCTATCATAGAAAAAAATTGGCATTTGACGCATCTGATTTTCGATAGCGCTATGCATACTATCGACCTCCATATGCGTGTGACCAGATTCTAAATACTTATGTTCGATCACCTCGAGGTGGGTAACTTCAACTACGTATAACATTAAGCATAACAGAAACTGGTTACGATTTTGATCTCCGCAAGTATCAGAAAATATAGATATTTCAGTCACTGTTGGCGGTAGAGGTTCCAACGATATAGTGCGGTTCCTACTTCGTCACTTCCTTTTTTCCCATCTACTTCAGACTACAGGTAACAAAAGCCATCATTTGGAGAACGGGCTTCATAAATGGTAGTATTGTAAACGTTTAATTTACGCAGGTAGTAAAGTAAAGAAACATTATTAGTCGGCAAGTGCAATACCTTTTGCAAGTCGATCGTAATAGAGTTAAAGCTGTTATTTTGATTCGCCCGAACTTTATCCCACTCTTTAGCTTTTCGACTTTGTTCTTTTAAAAAACATGTGCTCATCATACTTTTGCTGCAAAACAGCAAAGTCAGAGGCATCTTCAGCTTCGGCTCGGTTATATTTATTGCACATTAAACAGTGATCCTTCTTGGGTTTATGAAAATATAAATTGTCCTGAGTACAAAGAATATTATGATACACATTGGCGCAGAGGCGCAACGTCTGCCTGTAACGCGACGGTTTCTGGGTTCAATGTCCAGTCGAGGAAGATGGATTTTTCTATTTCCATTTTCTTTGCTTTGTGTTAGGCATATATAGGCAAAGCGCGGCGTTGAGTTCCGCCGCTCAACACGCAGTGCCGCGAAAACGGCGGAAAGCGGGGACGGAGAAAGTAGGGACTAAGCAACGGAGTGTCTTAACACTAGGTTCCCACGGTCCCTGCGGTTCCCTCTGCCTACCCTGCCTGCCTGGATAAAGCGTGAAGCTAAAAAAAACATTGACGGAAACAAGTGTTTTAGATGCATTTTTACATTTTTTTTGGTACAGTTCGTACATTTTGGAGATGGAAAGATTGCTATCCAAATACATTTTAGATGATGTTTTCCTGCAATAACGCGACCCCATTTTAGGGAAACCCTCGATGTATTCTTTGACGACTTCTACATCTATTTCTTTTATTTTATTGACTGGTTTATGCTTACCACGTCTGTCCTGACTTTCAAAAGAACCTGATGTTCCTACTTCTGAAAATACCTTATTAATGGGTCCATTGCATATACTAAGAGTGCTTCTAAAAAACAATTCACAAGCCCTGATTTTTCAGTCGTCCTTATTAAAGTAATAATAACGAGATACAGTCCTCTTCCTGGTTGCATTTACAACTACGCTAAGTTCGCACGCTAAGTTCTCTTTCACCCCGCGCAATCCCACCCTCACTCGCGTTCTTCCTTATTTCCGCGTACCCTAGACAAACTGTTTTGTCGCATTTACTTTGCCATGAATAACTCACTAAAATATAATCGACGATCTGTGTAGCCTGCAAGAAGTTACTATATTCTTTTAATCGATAATAATTTAATTAAACTATGCAATAGACAAAATAAAAGGTTACTAAAAACAACAAATGGTTTTAGGGAAATCTTAATATTATGATTTATATAAAATTAATTTCGATAAAATTCACTAAGATGATTTGTCGTGCGTTTTTGATAAATTATTCATTACAGAAACTAATTAAATGCAGATAATTAACTTTATCGAACCTAATTCTAAGCTATTTATGCTACACTTGTTTGGATAAAGTTAATTACATGGTGAAAATGAGTTCTGGATAATATGTATGTTTTTTATTTTTTTTTTTTTTTTTTTTTTTTTTTTAGCTTCACGCTTTATCCCGCACAAGGCAGGGTAGGCAGAGGGAACTGCAGGGACCGTGGGAACCTAGCGTTAAGACACTCCGTTGCTCAGTCCCTGCTTTCTCCGTCCCCGCTTTCCGCCGTTTTCGAGGCATTGCGTGTTGAGTGGCGGAACTCAACGCCGCGCTTTGCCTAGTTTACCAGAGCGAAGAAAATGGAAATATAAAAATCCATCTTCCCCGACTGGGGATCGTACCCAGTAACCGTCGCGTTACAGGCAGACGTTGCGCCTCTGCGCCACGACGGTCCTCCATGTATGTTGATTTTTAAATAATTATGTATTTAATAAAAATAACTAGTGCAGCTTAGTGATTCTTTGTAAATACCTGACTTCCAAAGTTGCAGTTATCCGTTTTATGACAAGGCCGTAACGCCTAAAATTGATTGGATAGAAATATATGAGTTTTTGCGTTTTGTAGAATGTGTCAAAAGAAGTCCATTGTAGAAAAAAACGTATTTAGTGATTTTTTGCAGTTAATGAGTTCTTGCAATAAGCCGACGATATAAGACGCTATCCGATTGGGCCACTGTGCCCATATTTATTAGCTATATGTTTTTTCTTCCATAGAAATTTAACCGATTTTAAAAGAAAATATGGGGAATATGGGGAATATTGAATTTTGAAAATATTGTATGATCTTGAGAAGCACGACATTGCTGACAACTTTATATCATAAATTAATTATTTTGTTAGAGAAATTTGGTGGGAACAAAGTATCTAAATACTAGGTTACCCTGCTCTACGTGTGATGATGTTGCTTTTCTTATTTTATTGTTTCTTTATTTTGAGTTGAGTCAAGATAAAATGTTGATACATATTTTATGCAAGTTTTAGGAAGGGGTGTACTTAGCACATGTTAAGGTATTATTAAAGTAAGTATAAGTTCACTCATATATACATATATGTATGTAACATATATTTGTAAACATGTTTGTAAGTAAATAAACATATGAATATAATAATAAAAATCATTTAAATGGATTTACAGTATCAGACAATAAGCTTTCAGTCTCTTTTGGAAAAGTTTTTGTACCTGTTGGACTTTAATGCAGGAAACTACACAGGTGGACGATTTTATAGAGAAATTATTTGGATTTAAGGTAGAAGAATGGTAGAAATATCAAAGGTTACATTAGATTTGGTGCTTTACTGTATATGCAGCTTCGTTTTTGATTGATTTAAACGTTTAGGGGTATAAATTCGACCTTTGAACAAAATTTTGTTATTTTTAATAACCATATTTTTTATTCTGTTATTTTGTGATTAAACTGTAAATTTATAAATGATAAATAACATAAGATAATTAATACATTTAAATTTAATAAATCGTATAAATGTTTCGCCGGGGATAAGTATATTATCACTTCTACGACAGTATTTTATGACAGTGTCCCTACCCTCCTCACTTTTTGAGATATTACTTGTTAAGAAGAGGAACACAATGCCGATGTTGTATGTTATAAATCAGTATATTGTTATTGAATCTAAAAATTAATCGAATGACAAATGTACAAAATAACATTAAAGGTTTCATTTTTATTTACATTGCATAGGTATACAAATACAGGTCAAGCTCATAGCCGCGTTTTTAATGGCTCTACAGATAAGATCATCGCAGACTCTGAGTCGGTTGAGCAACGCCACATCCGTTACCCTCTTTTGAACTTTAAATATATAATGTATAATAAAGCACCCTACTAAATTAATGTATTACAATGTTATATAATATAAAAACATATAATATTTAAATTGAGGACTGTCGTGGCGCAGAGGCGTCTACCTGTAAACGCGATGGTTTGGGTTCGGTTCCCACTCGGGAAAGATGGATGATGATGGATGGATTTTCAATTTCCATTTTAAAGCGCGGCGTTGAGTTCCGCCACTCAACACGCAATGCCTCGAAACATGCGGAAAGCGAGGACGGAGAAAGAAGGGACAAACAACGGAGTGTCTTATCACTAGGTTCCACGGTTCCCGCAGTTCCCTCTGCCTAACCTGTCACGTGCGGGATAAAGCGTGAAGTTAAATATAATAAAATAATTACGTTAGTTTAAAATTGTTTAGTTGGATACTTGAGGACCGTCCCGGTGCAGAGCGTCTACCTGTAATCGCGACGGTTTGTGGGTTCGATTCCCATTCGGAGAAGATGGATTTTTCTATTTCCATTTTATTCGTTCTGGCAACTAGGCAAAGCGCGGCGTGGAGTTTCGCCACTCAACACGCAATGCCTCGAAAAAGGTGGAAAACGAAGACGGAGAAAGCCGGGACGTGGGACGCAGAAGCAACAAAGTGTCTTAACGCTAGATTCCTATGGTCTCTGCAGTTTCTTCTGCCTACCCTGCCATGTGCTAGATAATACGTGAAGACATAAAAAAATTTGAATACTTAGTAGTTGTTAGAGATTTTGTGTGACGAATATTTTATAAAGAAAATATTTTATAAAGGTATCACGTTCCAGAGTTTTACGACTTTCATAGAGCAGGATTCACCATAATAACCACTACTGGCGGTTGCTTACATTAACCGGTAATATTTATTTAATTTTACATTCGTTTATCTTATGTTTAAAATAATAAAAGTACAATGGAACCAAGAAGCATGTATTTTTTACAATGAGATAAAAACTAATTACAAATAATGGATAGTTAAGGAAATCCTTATGACTATCCATTTTCGAGATCGCATCTGCATTGTTAGAGATACGCAAGCTATTGCAATAGTAGAACCATAATTAAAGTTGTTTTTCTTCTTCACTCTGCATTTTGCTTACAAGCTGGATGGGCAAAGTGAAGTTAGTGTTAAGACACTCTCACTGTTAGGACACTCACTTTTAATTTGAATATTTTTTATAATAATTTTATTCTCTTCTGTTCGGTGTGTTTAGAAGATATTAACTTTATTTTTGCTTTGGCTGTCACCTACTTCCAAAATAACAGACTTTAAATAGCAAATAGATATATATGTATGTAATACTAATAAATTCGTGATTTCAACTTCTCGTTACTTTCAGTAACTAACGTAATGACAAAAATTACTCATGAGCTTAAAAAATTACAAAATAGTAGAGAACGTTGAAGAATACATATATTTTGGTTAAAATATTTCTCCATTAGAAATCACCGAAAAAGGAATGGTAAAGCAAATCCACTGATCGTGGAAATGATGAGCAAAACTTTACGTATACCATGTATAAATACGAAAAAAAAAACGATTGACCCAAAAATGTACGCATATATTGACAGATATGGGCATAAAAATATTAAGAAGTTGGCTTATCAATATATCACATGGGGGCTATAGTATATTTAAGTAAAAAGGAATTCAGTAGATTTTAAATTCCTTATATAAAAGAAAGGTTTTTTGGCTATACACTGAAATTCGTACATGTCAGGGTAGGCAGAGGGAACCATAGTAACCTAATGTTAACAAAACTCTATTTCTCACTTCTCGTCTTTCAAGGCGTTGCATGTTGAGTGGCAGATCTCAACGCCGCGCTTTGACTTATTACCAGAGCGAAGAAAATGAAAACAAGTCATTTAGCCGGTGTGATTGAAAAAGTATACTGGTAATGGGCAGGGCATATCAGTCATGTATTGTATGTTCAGAGACATTCTTTAGAGTAGTTCTCAAAAATAAACTAGCTTTAGGACAGATGAAGTTAGCTAATTATATAGGAATCGAAGTCATAACTACCGCATATAAACTCAGCCACATCAATGCATAACAGTATGTTTAATTTCTAGTAACATATATATGTTACATATAAATATGTACAAACGTATTTTTTCGCATTTTACATAATAAAGATGTAAGACATATGAATAATTCAGCACATTTATTCGCTATTGGATAACAAAATTCACAGTTACCTAACATTTGGTGCAGTGGCAGTGCTTATCTAAACTATTTACGATGAAAGACTTAGGTTTCAATAGTATCTAAGTATTGGGTTTGATTCCCATTTGAAGGGTTGTTGACTTTAAAATGCATTAAGTTTGATTGTTCTGGTATATGTACCAGTACCACTTGCCGTGGCCAGTGTCATAGTTGGAGCAATCTTCATATTAAAAATGAAATTTAATAGTAACATTAAATATCACATAAGCTAGAGGCCGTTGTGGTGAAGCAGCACAGTATCATGCTATAAAAGCGGTGATTGTGGGTTCAATTCTATTTGGGGATATTATTTATTCTCACTAAGAGAACCAATAAGTAACCACATCTTCAGTGTCATTGTAAGGTCGTTCAGCAAGCAGGTAATATATATATATATATATATATATATATATATATATATATATATATATATATATATATATATATATATATATATATATATATATATATATATATATATATATATATATATATATATATATATATATATATATATATATATATATATATATATATATATATATATATATATATATATATATATATATATATATATATATATATATATATATATATATATATATATATATATATATATATATATATATATATATATATATATATATATATATATATATATATATATATATATATATATATATAAACTTAACGCGGATATAAATCTGCATTGTTTTTTTTATTATTTTTACGTTGCTTTCGTAACAATAAATTAATTGTAAAAGTCAATGTCATATTATAGCTTTGACATTTAGTAAGCGTAACATTTGACAGTTGCGTTCTAAACCTTTTATTTCTCTCACTTGACCAATGTAGGCTTTTAATAAATAAGTTGTAGCATACTATAATTTCGATTAATATTTGTTTTTCTGATTTTACTAGTGTGACTGGATATTCTATTTGTAGAATTTCCAATAATCCTCTTACACTCTTTCCCAACACTACCTTGCCAAATATCAAGTTTAAAGTTAACGTACTCGTCAGTCAGTCATACTTCCTAGGCCGAAAAAAAATGGTACTAGGATTTTGAGAATTTTCGTCGGGATACAAAAATAATTAATTTTCCAGGTATTGAACCTATAACCAACGCGTCTACGAGGCACAGTGCCGTTATATGTTTGTTGAACGTTCATTAATGGGGTTGTTGGTTCGATTCCCATTCAGGAAGAATTAATTATTTTCATTTTCCTCGCCCTAGTGACAAGACACGCACTATTCCATCTCTCAATACGCAATATCTAAAAAGGCTCTCTCCCCAACTGTTACGCGAGGTCATTTTTGTCTACACTACTATAATAATATAAATAAACATGTAACAATCATCAACTGCCTGAACTTTCTAGCATCATTATTAATTTCAACACTTCCTTATCCTAGAAGAGTTTATTTTTGAAAAGACTAGAAAGCTTTAGATTTTGATCATTTTAACTTTAAATTGCAACACCAATTCTAAATCACTTGTAAAATTAAAATGGATAAATCTTATAAATCTAGCAAATAGTATAACAATTAGTTAGATGAAGAACATTAAGATCGTATAAAATTCAAAGACTTATATTGGGCGTAACGGCTGCCTTGGCTGAAGCGACTTTGATAATTAAAATACAAGGAAATGCTGTTTAACATACTTTCGAAATTAACAACTAGATGTTATGAACAGGACGTTCACTTAATTGTAATGAAGTTGTAATAAAACTAGTATTATTATGTATATACAGATACGGTTAAACCGAATTTTGTGTATTTCTAAGATGTGATATTTTCTACGATATTTCTAGTTAAATGTATAGTGAAATAAAAGTAAATTATAAAAATGTTCCTGAGATTAGAGGCCTAATGAGAATGGAATGTATTTACGTTTAAGTTTATTGTCAATGTTAATTTTACGAATAACCAAAAATACAATTAAGTCTCTATTTTCTTCAGGGAAGGAAGCAATTATTTTAACAAATGTTAAATAGTTTACATTTAGTCTTCGAAGTATAAATTATGCAATTCACAGCTGAATTTGAATTCAATTCAATATATAAACTCAGTATATAAACTTTTGATGTATATTAGATTCTTTGTTTTCTAGATTTATATAAATTAACTGTCCATTAAATTGAAAAATCATGGAAATTATCAAATAATCAGTTCTGTAATCGTAATTTGTTACATTAGTCATGGCTTGCGTTGAATTACGTTTAATTAAGGTCATATCTATGTTTGTTTAAACATCTTCAGGCAATTTGAATTTTATAATGCAGCGGAATAGTATAAAGCGTCAAATTTACAAAAAAACGTTGAATCGTGAGTTGTTCCGGTGCATCAATATAGTTTCAATGGACTGATATTTATAAATTTTATTTTATAACTTTTGTCTTAAATTTTTCAATCTTACATTTATTTTGTATCAAGAGATACTAGTATATATAATTAGAAATATCTAGATATTAAAATTAATATTTATTTAAACAATACATCACTCAAATCATCAAGAGAAACATTCAATAGAACTTACATGAATTATAAATGAAAATGATTTTTTTTTCCCAATATTAGAATTTGTATAACAATATATTACAAATTTAGCACAAATCTCACGGTGAAAATTAACAAAAGCATAAATAATGAATATTTCACGTCATTCTGCGATCTCATTACAATATGACCATCAACAGGTCAACTATTGTTGTGGAGGTGTACTGCAAGGCAATGTGCTGGTGCCTTTGTTTTATTTGTTAGTCATTTGTAAAATGATTGTTATCGTATGAGTTTATTACAATGCAATATTATGAAAAGTATTTCTGGTTTGGTTTTGATACAAACATTTGATACATTGCAAGTTCAAGTGCACTTTGGAAGTGAATTTATATTCATAATAAAACCTAGATAGTCTGTGAAGACAAAGTTAAATAGTTTTTTTTAAATGGAAAATTGGTCTGTACTCATTTAACTTATAATAATTTCGTCTTTTAATTACAAATATTATGCATATTGCTGTTAATACATTCGTATGTAGAATAACTAATATTAATCATAACAACCTCTTATATTTGTCTTTACTTTATTTAATGATATAAATATTTAATGATGATAAGTAAATTACATTTTATTTTTACATTGTACGTTACGTAGCGTTCAATTATTTTGAATCAAGATCTAAATTGGTCAAAAATGGAGATTTACCAGAATATTCTATCTTTTCCCTATTGCTCTTTCTTTTTATGTCATATTATTGAAATATAGTGCAGCAAAGTAGGCAGATGTGTTCAAGCATTGACATAACATCACCTTTGTCTTGCCGGAAACCAATAAACTTAACAGTTTAAGTTTTTAATAAATATATAAAGTATTTAAAACGATTGCTAAAAGATTTATACATGTATTTATAAATTGCAATTGAAGAATATTTAATAATATTATAATTAAAAATAAACGTTTCAGCTATTTAGTAACACTAATTGCACTTTAGGTTCCGCCGCTATACACGCAACATGTATTAATGAATAGAAACTGGACAGTTATTATGATAGTGATTTATCACTACATCTAATGTATGTATAATAAAATACTCGAGAAAACAAAAATCTTTGAAGGTTATATTTGTTTTTATTTCAATCATACATTCGATATATATATATATATATATATATATATATATATATATATATATATATATATATATATACAAACAACTTACACACATATATATATATATATATATATATATATATATATATATATATATATATATATATATATATATATATATATATATATATATATACACACAAACTTACACACATATATATATATATATATATATATATAAAATATATATATATATATATATATATATATATATATATATATATATATATATATATATATATATATATATATATATATATATATATATATATATATATATATATATATATATATATAATATATATATATATATATATATATATATATATATATATATATATATATATATATATATATATATATATATATATGTGTGTAAGTTTGTTTGTTACGCGTTCACGCGAAAAATACTCCACCGATGATTATGAAATTTTGTACAGATATTTTTGATGTATTAGCAGGAACATAGGATACTGATATAATTCTTTTTAATGGAAAATTAAAAAAATTGATTTGACTTTAGCTTCAGCAATAAATCACATTTTTTAGTATTTCAAAATTCAATATGTGTAGAAGTTTTTAAAAATTGATAATTCCAGCCGACATATCTCTAATACTTATATAGATCTAAATTCTAAATTGGTCAAAAATGGAGATTTACCAGAATATTCTATCTTTTCCCTATTGCTTTTTCTTTTTATGTCATATTATTGAAATATAGTGCAGCAAAGTAGGCAGATGTGTTCAAGCATTGACATAACATCACCTTTGTCTTGCCAGAAACCAATATACTTAACAGTTTAAGTTTTTAATAAATATATAATGTATTTAAAACGATTGCGAAATGATTTATACATGTATTTATAAATTGCAATTGAAGAATATTTAATAATATTATAATTAAAAATAAACGTTTCAGCTATTTAGTAACACTAATTGCACTTTAGGTTCCGCCGCTATACACGCAACATGTATTAATGAATAGAAACTGGACAGTTATTATGATAGTGATTTATCACTACATCTAATGTATGTATAATAAAATACTCGAGAAAACAAAAATCTTTGAAGGTTATATTTGTTTTTATTTCAATCATACATTCGATATATATATATATATATATATATATATATATATATATATATATATATATATATATATATAATATATATATATATATATATATATATATATATATATATATATATATATATATATATATATATATATATATACAAACAAACTTACACACATATATATATATATATATATATATATATATATATATATATATATATATATATATATATATATATATATATATATATATATATATATATATACACACAAACTTACACACATATATATATATATATATATATATATATAAATATATATATATATATATATATATATATATATATATATATATATATATATATATATATATATATATATATATATATATATATATATATATATATATATATATATATATATATATATATATATATATATATATATATATATATATGTGTGTAAGTTTGTTTGTTACGCGTTCACGCAAAAATACTCCACAGATGATTATGAAATTTTGTACAGATATTTTTGATGTATTAGCAGGAACATAGGATACTGATATAATTCTTTTTAATGGAAAATTAAAAAAATTGATTTGACTTTAGCTTCAGCAATAAATCACATTTTTTAGTATTTCAAAATTCAATATGTGTAGAAGTTTTTAAAAATTGATAATTCCAGCCGACATATCTCTAATACTTATATAATGACTCAAAGCCGCGGGTAAAAACTAGTATATATATAAATAAAATGGTTATGACTGTTTGTGATGTCAAAATAAAATTTTCTTTATATGCAATATGTATTATTTAAGTACTAAATATAATATTTTTTTATAATTTTCGTCTTCTATTACTACTAGCTTATCTCTGGATCAGTTGGACCGATATTTTTAGAACTTTACTTACTTAACATTGAAGATAGATATTTATTCTGGAATTCTTGCATTTTTGAGTTAAGAATTATGCACGAAAAACCAAATATACTGCACGTAACTTTTCAAATAATATTACATATAGGATTGTAATTTTCATTTACACCTACATATACATTATTCGTAGCCAATGCTATTACAAAAGAAGCAAAACAACTTTTATTTACAATACTTATATATTATAATAAGCTACATATTCCTACAGAAAAAAGTTACACTTTAACTTTAAAGTTGCTATATTACCATTTCTGGTAAAATAAAACAATAAACTAAGAATTGACCTCAGTTGACTTTCAAAAATACAATGAGAGAGGTTACTGACAGTGGATAAAGCAGCCAATTACAAAATTATTTAAAAAAATTCCTACATAATTTATAATATCCAGCTTAATTAGATAGAACATTTACACGCAGCACCGGAAGAAAGAACTGTAAACGTAAACTTCAGCAATAATAATAACAAGTTATCCATAAGTTATTTACGTATAGGAAAAATAACTTGAGTTTTCTTTAAATAGTATAGTTATGTAGTAGTATTCTTTAAATAGTATAGTAGTGTAGTGATAGTATTTTTTTTTTAGTTTACTCAGAAAAAATAGTGTTAACAGATGCTACTCAATATATAAAATGTTTGATAAATGGGGAAATTGGAAAGCAAAGAGATATTCCACTAGATTTGTTGCTGACTCTCCGTGATGCGAGAAAGTAAATAAATAAAACAACGTCCATTGGCGGTATAAGAAACACTTTTCAAAAATAAACTGTAAGCGTTTTAATAGTTCAGATTAAAATCTAATCAACCCTTATTGAAGAGAGTGATATTTTTTTATTTATTTCTTCTTTCAAAACTTAATGTATGAAACAACCATACAATACTGGTTGGTGTCTTGAAGACAAAATGCAGATAACTGAGTGTCTTGACACTATTTAACCTTTTACATTTAATTAAACATCCAACAAAAATAGTATATAACAAATTATAACCAACTTTCTTCAGTATTACGCTTAATTAATAATAAAAGCTTTCGAAAAATCTCTTAACTTTGTAAGTAATTATACTTAATATCTGTAATTGCAAGTTACTTGAAAGTTATAGCTGGCTCCGTTAGTTAACTCAGTAGTTAACTGTACTATGTTAATATAAGATTTAAGTGCTTATAATTGTTGAGATAAACCTGGATATAAAGTAAATGAAATAGATATGTATGATACTCGTATATAACAGCTTGAGATATTTCCCTGCATATAACAGAGTAGAACATGGTGTTAGGACACTCTGCTTCTAACTCTCTGCGCGATTTTATTTCAGTTGCATGTTAAGTGGCAGGTAGCATTGGCAGTTTGCTTTAGATTTTTACCTAACTAGAAAAGTAAGAAATCTATTCCCCTAAGAGAGTGTTGAACCCATGAACGTAGATAGATAGATAGATACACTCTTTATTGTACACCCATATGATATGACAATGAGAAACACTATTTAAATAAAATATACAATAGGCGACCTTATCGCTATAACAGCGATCTCTTCCAGGCAACCTTAAGGCATAGGAAATAATGGGGAGGAAAAAAGGGTTGAGGGTGTGAATAAATATAATTATTATGAATAGTAATTATAATGCATACTAATAAAATATATACATAAACATGTACATAACAATACATATACATATATACACACATATACATACATACATATACATATTAACACCTACATACACATACATACACATACACACATATACATAAATACCTACGTACATATTATCGTAGAGGTTCAGAGGGCTTGAAAATGTAATTTTAAAAGTTTTTTAAAAGTAATTAATGATTTTGCCCTTTTCACATTTAGAGGCAAATCATTCCATAGTCTACAGGCTGTTACTGTGAAGGAATTAGTGACGAAGGAAGAGGAGTGTGAAGGTATTTTTAGAATGAGATTTTTATTAGAGCGCAGACTTCGGGTATGAGAATGTCCCAAAAATTTAAAACACGCCTTTAGATATGGTGGGGTTAATGGGTCAAACAGCACACAGTGAAGAAGGTGAAGAATATGACTATTCCTGCGAAGACGGATTGGGAGCCACTTGAGCTTCTTACGAAATTCGGAGACGTGGTCGTACTTTTTTAATCCAAAGACGAACCGAATAGCTAGATTTTGTAAACGCTCAAGTTTGTTTAATTGCTCCTCTTTTAAATCAAGATAACAAGAGTCAGCGTAATCAAGAATTGGTAAGAGGAGAGATTGTGCCAATGCAATTTTGGTTGGAATAGGTAGAAAATTGCGTAATCTTCGGAGATATCCTATCGATGCAAACATCTTTCTGCTCACCTCACTCACCTGCGGATCCCATGACATATTATGGTCAATAATGACTCCAAGGTTTTTATAATAATAATAATAATAACTTTTATTTCAAGTGACTATGACTCATTTTTTTGTTAGTGATACATATTACTTATATCCTATGTTAGTATAATAAATTAGTTAACAATAAACAATCACTGAAATTGTAATTATGGTAGTAATCGCTGAACTAATCCGCTCGAAATAGCACAGCAATGACTAACATACTTACAATCAAACCTGCTAGCAATTACCTTCATGATGCTGTTGGGACTATCCCGCAATCTATACACCAAGGATCCGCATCTTTTGCGTATAATGGCATAAAAGCAATCGACCCTCGCTGTCGCGAACATCCCTGATGCACTACAATGGCGAGGCAATCCCATCAACACTCTAAAGGCATTGTTATATTGGACTCGGAGTGCGTTATATGACTTTTGAGAGTATTTGGCCCACAGATTGCACGTGTAAAAGGTGGTACAATAGGCTCTAAACAGTGTAAGCTTCACTTCCCTTGAACAACGTATAAATCTGCGGGCCAACATATTTGCCCGTACAGACAACGCCCTCTGTTCCCTCTCAATGTCAGTGTCATCTCTGAGGTCGGGAGTCAAGATGTGTCCTAGATATTTAAATTTATACACCCTTACTAGACTAGTGCCATTGAGCACAATGGGTGGTATTGTCCATTGTATTTTACCCTCGGCCTCAAAGATCATCACCACACTCTTTTTGACATTGTAGATCAATCCATGTTTTTCTACATATGCCTCACATATGGCCAACAACTTCCTAAGACCACAAATCGATGCGCTCAGCAGCACCATGTCATCGGCGTAGCTAATATTGTTTACACAAACATTATCCACGTAACAGCCGACCTTGGTACTGCTGAGCTCTCCGATCAAATCGTTTACATACAAGTTGAAAAGCGTTGGTGAGCTTAACCCCCCCTGCCTCACCCACTCCAACCCATATGCCCTCGATAGAGTCCCTGCCCATCTGACGTTGTTAACCTGGTTCTTATACCAGTATTTAAATATGTTGATAAGTTCCGGTGGTATATGAACTTTATCCATCTTTTCCCATAGAATATCATAAGAAACCAGGTCAAACGCCTTGGACAAATCTAAGAAACAAGCGTAAATGGGGGTCTTACGTTTAGTGTAGTAGCCGACAGTATGCTTAAGACCAAGTATAGCATTCTCTGTAGACAGTCCCGATCGAAACCCGAACTGGTTGTCATGAGGTGTTAATAAAATGATTAATTCTTTATTAAGCATACTGTCAAATACCTTGGACAGAACAGAAGCTAGCGTGATAGGCCTATAATTATTTACATCAGATATGTTACCTGTTTTGTTTTTTACAATTGGTACAACTATAGATCGTATCATATCACACGGCATAAAACTGTGGCTTACACAAAAATTGAAAAGCATAGATAGAACTCTAGCAAGGTGTGGTCCAGCGTATTGAAGATGCTCAATGCTAAGACCATCATGACCAGCGGATTTGCCTCTGGTCATGCGTTTAATCGTTTGTGCAATATTTTTACTTTCGAAACGTATCCTTATTTCCATGTTGGTCTCAGCATTCAGCATCGACTTCGAAAGTCCACACGGTGATTTAATGAAAAAATGGTCTACAAAGAGATTAGAAATTTTATCAGGCTCAGACATACCATTGACGCTCACAGGAAGGGAAGGCTTCGCATTCAACCTATTAGTGTGCTTCCAAAAACCGCGAAAATCGTTTTTGGAGTGATGTGTGGCTAGAATGTCCATTTTGATCTGCTCTTGATGGTTTTGACACCATTTTAAACGCGATTTAAAAATTTTTCTTGCCTCACACATTTCCTCATAAATACTGCCATGAGTTGGTTTTCCGGACAACAACCAAGTTACAAATTTTTGCCTTGCCTTCCCATGTACTCCCGCAACATGTCTATTCCAGCCTATAACCTTCTTTTTTATTATACGCCTCTTACACTTACGACCCACCACGGAGGCCTCCCCTAGAGCCTTAACTATGTCACTGTACAGCCTTGTCACAACATCTTTGTGCATGGAATCATTACAAGAGCGGTCACAACAGTTATGAAGCTCATCTGGGAATTGTATTTGACTTAACCTATCATTACATTCTTTTCGATATAATTCAATATCTTCAGCATTTCTATCTCCCCATAACACCATATTTTGGCATATGTTATTAGCAGGTTTTTTCGATAACAGCACATTTAAACTACATTCAACAATCAAAGGAAAGTGGTCGGACCATAATACATCATATAACACATATATATTATGCACAGAATCTATCGCTGCTTTTGTAGTTAAGCAATGATCAAGCCATCGCTTGCACCCGTGCGCTTCACTTATAAAAGTATACGTATGCGAATTTAAGCCTAACAACTTAGTGTCTATACACGTCCACTCTTGCTCGATGCAGAACAGAGAGAGTTCGTTATAAAACCACCCAGAGGGGTGCGCGTTGTAGTCCCCCAAAATATACACACAGTTTTCCCCGCAACTGTCAATGATAGCACTTACCGCACTTAAAACATCAGTAAAATCCATTACGTGACTTATTTCATCTGTAGGCATGTACACACTCATAACAACAAATGATTTCTCTTGCAGCACTATTTTCACAGCACAAATTCGCGGGTTATTGCACTCAATTACAGTCACATCTTGAAAAACACTACGTCTCCACAGCAGCGCAACTCCTCCGTACGGTCTCCCACGCAACATACCAGTTGTCGTGTCCACCGCAGATACTCCTGTGGAGCTGAAGTCATCACTTAACGTGTCGAGGAAAGATAACTCATCCGGCAAAAGCCATGTTTCTTGAAGCGCTATTATATCTGTAATTTTACATAACTCACGTATACATTGTTCAGAACGCTTTACGCTCTTGCAATTAAAAGTAACAAGTTTGCACGTTGTGTTGTTATCCATTAACAGTTTGCAAGTTTTTCCTCGACAACTCTGCGTCCGTAGCAGATATTTCATTCACTCGTCTTGCCTTGAAATGCACAAATCTTCGAAAAATAACCCCTTGCGGCCATAAATTCTCATTCAGGTACAGTGGAAGTTTATTTCTCGAAACAAGTTAATAGGCGTCATGTTCGACATGCCTTTTAATAGATATTTTCTCTAAGGTAACAATCTCCTGTGTTTTCTTTTTTATATAATCAATTATATCTGTTTCTGACGTATTTTTATGGACGTTAGTTATAAATAATGGTATTTTTCTATCCGCCGCCTTAAAATTATCTTCCGATTCTGTAATACCATTGCCCATTTTACCAATTAAACGATTTTTATATTTTTGTGATTTTCTTTGAACCACCTTCCAACCTTCATTTAGATTTTGATCCTTAACAACCTCGGCATACGATTGATTTTGCATTGTTCGTTCCGGATCATCTAACTGTTTGCTAGGCCTAAGCGATGACGTTCTCGCCCCGCCCATTCTTGTGTCATCTGAACCGCTACCGTTACGTGTGACTGTGACGCGGTCATCGACCTTTCGTTGAACAATATTGTTTTGAAATATTTTGTTACTACCCTCCACTTTGTTAATATCAATATTTCTATATTTTAATATATGTTCCGCTCGGGGTGATGTCTCGCAATTTGGCTGTTCCAGTTGAGTTGTACCAATATTATCACCTAGTTGAAGCAACCCGAACGGCCCACTATCACAGTAAGCTCCTCTTTTGACGTTCACCTTAGCAGACGAAAGGGGCGTTAACTTTCCGTTAAAACATTCCTTTTTAACATCTTCAAACTGTTCGATTGTCACGTAAGATGATTTAATATGTTTTATTTCGGCCTGTAATAACATCAGATCCTTTAATAATTTCGTAACATCCGAGTGGTCAAAAGTTATAGGTGGCAACTTCTCCAGGTCCTTTGCAACGAATACCGGTAATGCGTCTGGATCAGTAACTTTAAACACGTTTAAGATGTCGTGTAGTAGGCGGTTTTCCTTGCCTTTTCCTTTGCGCACAGTTTTAGAACGCAAATCCAGCGGCAAAGACTCCAGAAGTAGGTTTTTAGCTTCTTCGATTTGTTCGCACGAGAAAGCTGACGAACATATTTGCACTAAACTGATTTCATCTGCAATTGATATTTTATTTTGCACATATGCTAAAAGCTCATTAATCACAATGCGACAACTATTACATTTTAACGTGTTCATTTTCGAGATTGCATCCGAGCGACGCTTCGCTCGTGAACACACCCGACGCGGACGCCATTTAAAAGTATTGGAGGTAAAGTGTAAATATTTATTCTTGATACAAGCTTCGGACTACCAACAATAATAGCTTGAGTTTTGCTAGGGTTCAACTGTACTCCGAAGCAAGTGCTCCATGTGGCTATTTGTACAAGATTATCATTAATTTTATTAATAGCTGCTGGAAGGTCAGCTATTTTAGATTGACAATAGATTTGGAGATCATCTGCATAGAGGTGGTAGAGAGAAGTGATATGTCGGGAAATATTGTTAATAAAAAGTGAAAACAAAAGAGGAGACAACACGCCACCCTGCGGAACGCCAGCATTGACCGGGGACCAGTCTGAATACGAATCCTGAATTTGAATTCGCTGCCGACGTCCACGTAAGTAACTACGAAACCAATCAATTACGTAAGGAGATATGTTAAGAGAAGATAAAATGGCAAGCATTATATCAAAATCTACGGTACCAAAGGCGTTGCTAAAATCCAACAGCGTCAGAACCGTAACTTGCTGTGTGTCCATGCCCAAACGGATATCGTCAGTTATTTTAACAAGCGCTGTCGTCGTACTATGACCTGGACGGAAACTGGATTGCAATGGATTAAGAAGGCTATTTTGAGAAAGGAAATGTGCAAGCTGATTTTGGACCAGGCGTTCTAGGACTTTGGATAAAAAGGGAAGTATGGATATTGGGCGATAGTCGCTATCACTAGTAGGATTATTCTTCTTGGGTAACGGAACAATTTGTGCTTCCTTCCATGACGACGGAAATTCACAGGAGTCAATGGAAAAATTAAGTATGGAAGTCAGGAAAGGACAGATTATATCAAGTATGGGAATAATCATTTTACGACTGACACAATCAGCGCCAACAGCATCAGAGCTTATAGCCATAATGTTCTTCTTAACATCACTTTCCGTGAATTGACTAAAAAGAAAACTTATTTACTTTCTGATATTAGGTCGTCACTCCATAAAGCCCTCCTATAACGAAAATACAATTATTTTTAACATTCTTCTTCAGTTGCCATGTATTTGTTGTGTTCAGTTGATTTTTTTATATTTCTTTTTAATGTGGAGCTGGGATGCTATTTCACACATTACTTAACAGTTCTAATTAACGTATCCTTCTAAAACGTACAACTAGCGATTGTTCATACAAATATGTGAGAGGTCCTAATATTGTTACAAGGTATAGCCTGCGACTTCATTTGTGTAGACTACATACACTTCAATTTTTGTAGTTTACACAAATAAAATCGCAGGCAGGACAGTGTTGGGTGACCTTTACTTGAAAAATATATGAAATTTTAGCCCTTAAATTTGTTTACTTTTAAAGTAAACATTTTACAGTTTCTGAGGCTTTGTAGATGTAAGCGGTCTGAATACGGATTCCACGTGTCATTCTTATAATTCTTTTAAAACTTCATATAGGTTTTAGTACTCTGCGGGTAACCACATTTAGCTAAAAGTATTTCGAAAACAAAAATAATTTTGACATCAACTGCTGCTTGTTTATACAATTAGTAGTTGAAGTTAGATATATTCTAAGCTACATACTAGCACTATTTCCCCTATTTCTGTCTTGATATATCTGTCCTTACAGTTAAATCCCCCGGAAGCCTAAGGTAATCTCTACCTTATTCTATCTGAATTACGTGATACAGGATATGCAGATTAATAGTCTGAGGATGATGTCCACTGAGGATATTGAAGACCTAAAAAAATTACCTCATTGAGGACGGAGAAGCAGGGATTAAGCAATAGTGCGTCTTAACACTAGGTTCCCGTGGTTCCCTCTGCCTACTCTGCCTCATGCGGGATAAAGCGTGAAGCTACAAAAAAAAAGCCTCAACGAGAAACATATACATTAATATCTCATTAAAGTTTATCTCATATTTAAGCGACCTTTAAGTTTATTTCGTCAAAACAATAAACCAAAGGCTTTCCGCTTATCTTAATATAGTATAACCTTCAATTGACCTAGTCTTATGTTCACTTGAAATGTGGTCCTCATAAATTGTATAGCCCATTATAAATTTTAGCCTTTTTTTAAATTTTTGGAGGCTATAAGCGACGGTTATAGGTTCAATTCCGTGATGAAAATTAATTATTTTATTGTTTTGTTCTGGTACGAAAGCTTCTTCTTGATTTGTCAAGAAATTGCGGAATGCGCATGCGCATTTTTAAGTAGCTAGCTTTACATAAAGAGAAGTGCCGTTCCAGCATTAAAAAGAAAATTGAAGTAACTAAATAATTGAATTAAATGCGTGTTTGTAATAAAATTCCACAATATATTGTTAATTAACCACTACCGAAATTTAAAATAAGTATCAAAACAACGTGACGTACGTAACGTGAGTTAGCTGAAAATAAAAATAATTGAATTTCAAGCAAGTACTAGCATTATATTATTATTAATAACAATAATTACACTTTATTGAACACAATGAAATGTCAAGAAGACATATAAATAACTAAAATAATACATATTATGTGCAATGGCGGCCATATCACTGTAAGTGATCTCTTACAGGCAACCATTCTATAAAATGCATAATAACAAAAAAAGAAAAAAGATGGTGCAAAACAAGCGTTACTCTAACTTTACTATTATGTGTATTGATAAATAGCACACAATTTCGAACCTACACCCGTTGCATGTGCAGTCAGAATACGTAACGAGTGCAGGTTCGATTCCGATAGATTAATTTTTTTTATTAATTTCACTCCAGTTATAAGTTCTCTAGTAATAAGCTCTAGAAATGATAGAATATCGTAACACTAGGTCTCCTTTGTTTATCCTGATAATTGTAGGATAAAAAAGTTTAAATGCATGTAATTCATAAAAACAAAAATATTGTATATATTTTTGATACTTTAAATTTTACATTTATATATTGCCCTAGCTTATAACAGTGACTGACACAGTATAGCTGCATCAATGATCTCAACAATAAACATAAAATTTTCAAACTGCACCTCATAGAAACCGTCCAAGTACTCTGACCACTGAGCCATACGTTCTTCGTTCGCTGCTTCGCAATTCTTAACATTTTTTGTAATTCTTTAGACTTAAATTCTAACACTTTTACAACTTTTTAGAAGAGACAACGTTAGTAAAGAGGTTAAAGACAAATTTCATATATCTTTTCTTTAAATGTTTTTCTAGCCTTAGTGTAATTAACATTTTAAAAATAGCAAAAAAATATATTAATAATTGATTAACTAATACGTGGATAACGATAATTACATAATAATATGATTTATTTACGTTCAAAGTACGTTGTGTAAATCTAATTCAATCTTTTTGCCGTTCCCGTCCATGCGTTACCGCTACGCCGCACCGTCCGCCATTTAGTATAATTGTATGACAAACCTTTAATAATTATAACTTTCACATTTTTATTGTTGTTAAAACTATATCATGTAGATACATCATGTTTACATTTATATATATATATATATATATATATATATATATATATATATATATATATATATATATATATATATATATATATATATATATATATATATATATATATATATATATATATATATATATATATATATATATATATATATATATATATATATATATATATATATATATATATATATATATATATATATATATATATATATATATATATATATATATATATATATATATATATATATATATATATATATATATATATATATATATATATATAATACAAAAATAATTTTGACATCAACTGCTGCTTGTTTATACAATTAGTAGTTGAAGTTAGATATATTCTAAGCTACATACTAGCACTATTTCCCCTATTTCTGTCTTGATATATCTGTCCTTACAGTTAAATCCCCCGGAGGCCTAAGGTAATCTCTACCTTATTCTATCAGAATTACGTGATACAGGATATGCAGATTAATAGTCTGAGGATGATGTCCACTGAGGATATTGAAGACCTAAAAAAATTACCTCATTGAGGACGGAGAAGCAGGGATTAAGCAATAGTGCGTCTTAACACTAGGTTCCCGTGGTTCCCTCTGCCTACTCTGCCTCATGCGGGATAAAGCGTGAAGCTACAAAAAAAAGCCTCAACGAGAAACATATACATTAATATCTCATTAAAGTTTATCTCATATTTAAGCGACCTTTAAGTTTATTTCGTCAAAACAATAAACCAAAGGCTTTCCGCTTATCTTAATATAGTATAACCTTCAATTGACCTAGTCTTATGTTCACTTGAAATGTGGTCCTCATAAATTGTATAGCCCATTATAAATTTTAGCCTTTTTTTAAATTTTTGGAGGCTATAAGCGACGGTTATAGGTTCAATTCCGTGATGAAAATTAATTATTTTATTGTTTTGTTCTGGTACGAAAGCTTCTTCTTGATTTGTCAAGAAATTGCGGAATGCGCATGCGCATTTTTAAGTAGCTAGCTTTACATAAAGAGAAGTGCCGTTCCAGCATTAAAAAGAAAATTGAAGTAACTAAATAATTGAATTAAATGCGTGTTTGTAATAAAATTCCACAATATATTGTTAATTAACCACTACCGAAATTTAAAATAAGTATCAAAACAACGTGACGTACGTAACGTGAGTTAGCTGAAAATAAAAATAATTGAATTTCAAGCAAGTACTAGCATTATATTATTATTAATAACAATAATTACACTTTATTGAACACAATGAAATGTCAAGAAGACATATAAATAACTAAAATAATACATATTATGTGCAATGGCGGCCATATCACTGTAAGTGATCTCTTACAGGCAACCATTCTATAAAATGCTTAATAACAAAAAAGAAAAAAGATGGTGCAAAACAAGCGTTACTCTAACTTTACTATTATGTGTATTGTTAAATAGCACACAATCTCGAACTTACACCCGTTGCATATGCAGTTAGAATACGTAACGGATGCAGGTTCGATTCCGATAGATTATTTTTTTTTATTAATTTCACTCCACTTATAAGTTCTCTAGTAATAAGGTCTAGAAATAATAGAATATCGTAACCTAGTGTTACGATTTGTTTATTCTGATAATTGCAGAATAAAAAAGTTTAAATGCATGTAAATTTTACATTTATATATTGCCCTAGCTTATAACAGTGACTGACACAGTATAGCTGCATCAATGATCTCAACAATAAACATAAAAATTTGAAACTGCACCTCATAGATATAGTTCAAGTACTCTGACCACTGAGACATATGTTCTTCGTCTCGCTGCTTCGCAATTCTTAACATTTTTTGTAATTTTTTAGACTTAAATTCTAACACTTTTATAACTTTTTAGAAGAGACGTTAGTAAAGAGGTTAGAGACAAATTTCATATACCTTTTCTTTAAATGTTTTTCTAGCCTTAGTGTAATTAACATTTTAAAAATAGCAAAAAAATATATTAATAATTGATTAACTAATACGTGGATAACGATAATTACATAATAACATGATTTATTTACGTTCAAAGTACGTTGTGTAAATCTAATTCAATCTTTTTGCCGTTCCCGTCCATGCGTTACCGCTACGCCGCACCGTCCGCCATTTTGTATAATTGTATGACAAACCTTTAACAATTATAACTTTCACATTTTTAAAAACCATATCATGTAGATACGTCCTGTTTACATTAATATATATAAGTACGTTTGTACCTTTTTTAAAACTTTGTACATTTATTTAAAGTAAAGAGAGCTTAGTGTCCTATTACTCCATATTCTTTTAAAACTTAGTGATAAAAATAGAAATCGAAATGTCTACTTTCACATAGCTATTTCGTCGCTATGATCGATATATATTGGTTGTATATACATATAAAAAGAATCAACATATAAATAAAAAAAAAACTGTGTTATAAAAAAATGATATAGAAAAATTATTTTAAATAGATGGAAAATGACAAAATGTATTCAAATTTTCAACGAAAGTCAACTCATGGAAGCGATATAATTTCCCCGCAAGGAATCGAACCAGTAATCATTGTTTACAGTCATCTGTTTGTTTGCGCCACGAAAGAAACAACTATATGTTAATATAGTTATTAAATGCCTATGCAATTAATCAGGAAGTAATACAGGGTTAGAACAAATGCAAGTTTCATAAATATTTATATAAGTTATATATCTTATATACCTATGTACATATACATATATGCCTTTATAGAATTTTTGTGGAAGAATGTATGTGTGAAGAAGAAGAAGAAGAAGGCGATATAGATATTACAGATATGAACTATTACATTTCATGTAACATCTAGAAATTTCTGAGCTTTTCAAAGTAAGCTTTAAATGGCTATTTAATTAAGCTTATTTAGTTTTCTTATAAGATTTCTAGGCTGACAATTTTGTTGCCAACACCTCTTTCTCCCATAGTAGAAACCAGTTTCTTCCAGAACGACCTTGTAGACTCCTGTACCCATTTTCCGCTTATTTCTGGACAAAAACTAACACCGCGCTTTATCTAAACTATATACGAGTATATGATGCAAAGTAGTATATATGTGTATGTATACACTATTTTATATCAAATAAGATTCGAACCCACGCCCTTTTTATTAAACGTACATTTATTATATATAGTAAAAACTTTCAAAAGTGAGTCAAGGCGCGTCCCTCATGTGTTCTGTAGCGTGAATGTTGTTGCTATTGTGACGTCACAGACCAGTGGACCGGATGAATTGACAAGTTGTTTTTATAAATAAAACACTAATGAGGTAAATTTATTGAATTATTTTTTTAGCTTACATGTTCCTGATACAAGGTTGGCGAAGAAAAGATTGTGTTTCTCTGATCTTCATTTGGCTTAAATCGATTTTTGCAATCTAACACTATAAATATATTCGATCAATACTCGTGAAAACTTTTAATCGAGTATTGGTGAAATTTATGTGAACCGTCGTGGCGCATGGGCGGAGCGTTTACCTAAAAAGCGAGAGTTTGTGTGTTCAATTCCCACTTAGAGGAGATGGCTTGCTTACAATCCATTTTCTTTGCTTTGACAAATAGACAAGTGCAGCGCTGAGTTTCAACGTTCGATATACGAAGCTTGGGATCCTGCGGTCCCCTCTAGTTACCTTGCAATGTGCAGGACAAAGCGTGAAGCAAATAAAATAATTGATAGTCAATTTTGTCCACTGTGATACTGTAGGACTTAATAGAAAAAATTAAGTGGTGGCACCTGGAGGAGGCTATACTCTGAAGGGCCCATGAAATAACGTTAATCCTTGTAAAATATTTATTAATATATATTAATGTAGTTTGTAGGTACTATGATATGTTATGGTAAAATAAAAAATAGTAACAAGTATAAAAGTGTAACGTAACGCGGGGACGGAGAAAGCATGAACTAAGCAACGGAGTGTCTTACCACTAGGTTCGTATGGATCCTGCCTTTCTCTCTGCCTACCCTGCCATGTGCGGGATAAAGCGTGAAGCTAAAAAAAAATAATAAAAAAAAAAAAAAAAAAAAGTGTAACGTACATAAGTAAGCTGCGGAACTTGACGCCGTGTATGTGAAGTTACGCAACTTGAGTAATATTCAAGTGCCGTAGGCCATAAAGTTATCAATTTATAACACCAATAAGCGATTCTGATTATTTATCTTACTTTGCATAACCGGCCATGGAATGTGCTATAACAAAAGATTTAATTCATACTGTTTAAATATATCTGTATACTTATTATTTTTTAACCTTATATAGCCGACTAGTTTAGACCTGCGGCTTCACCTGAATTGCTAACAAGTACAAATTGTACTAAGGAATTAGTATTTTGAAATGTAAAACAGAGAACAGTGTCACTAATCACTAATCTCTCTCCGTCTAAGTGAATGCTTCGGAGCTTTTTTATTGCGGCTCTCCAGACTATAAATGAAATTATCAGGCCAATTTTTTTTATTAAGTACATATACAAAGATCATATTAATCAAAACATATTATTCCCACTTAGGGAGAATACATAATATCAATTACATTTTTCCTTCTGGCAACTAGGCGAGCGCGGCGTTGAGTTCCGTCAATTAACACGCAATGTTTCGAAAGAGTTATAACACTAGGTATATACAATTTACAGTCAAATTGTAAAATATCTAATTCATTAATTTTTTTAGAAAGATTTACAAGTATAAAATTATCCTACTTCTTTCTAAAATATTCTAAATAAAACATGTACGCTTTAAAATCAAAGATCATCGAACTGTCTTGCAATAAACAAACGTTTTCATATAAAAAAAAACAAATAATCGTGAGAGAAAGGTTGCAGTTGCAATTTCTTAAAATTATACGATTTTAAACACTATTACTTAAGACATAAGGAGCAAAATTGTAAATAAATGTCTTAAGTATTATATCCATAGAGTATACATATGTACCTTGAGTTTGACAATCACATCACATTCGTTTTAAGTTTATACGATTTTAATACTTAAATTATTACTTATTAATTTACAACTTAAACTTGTTAAATACAAGATTATTTTCACGCTTTATGCCGCTTATAGTAGGATAGGCGAGAAAGCAAGTGTTAAGAGTTCATTCTCCACTTTACCCTGATGTGAGATATTGCATGTTAAATGGTGGAACACAACGCCGTGTTGTTTAAAAAGAAGAGTGAAAGACAACAAAAAAATGACCATTATATTATATATATAATTAAAATAAAATTAATATTAATATAAAAAATGTCAATTGAAATTTGAGACTTTGAAGCTAATAAGCTTTATGCTTTCTCCCGCAAATAACAGGATAGGCAAGGGAACTGCAGTTACCATGTGAACCTAGTGTTAAGACACTCAGTTCCCCGTTTTCCGCCTGTTCGAGTTATTGCGTCTTATATGTCGGAGCTCAACGCCGCGCTTTATCTAGTTGCCAGAGCGAAGAAAACGGAAATGAAAAAATCCATCTTCCCCGAATGAGAATCGAATCCACAAACCATCGTGCTTATAGGCAGCCTCTGCGCTACGACGGTCCTAATTTGAGAAATTAAAGGCATTTAACTGCAAATGCAATATATAAATCGATTATGTAATCAATGTATATTACTATTATAAATTCAAAAAGTTTTTTTGACGCACTAATCTCAAGAACTGTCATATTGGATTATAAAAACTTTTTTTTTCTATATATATATATATATATATATATATATATATATATATATATATATATATATATATATATATATATATATATATATATATATATATATATATATATATATATATATATATATATATATATATATATATATATATATATATATATATATATATATATATATATATATATATATATATATATTTTCATTATTTACTACAGAAATGTGTCTTTTAGTTATTTATTTATTTATTTAATGCTTAATATATGAGACAGATGTCGGATGCTGAATGACAAAGGTGGGATATCTCTTCCAGGCAACCCCTACCCTGGTAAAGATATCTTTTGGTACAAATTCTTACGTACGTGCTCAATGTAATTATTATTTTCTTATATATCTCAAAACTTAACATGAGTATATAATTTATTCCTTCGGGGTCCAGTCATTTGTATTACTAAATATTTGACTTAATTTTACTTAATTCTATTAGGGCCTTATAGCCAGTCATTATACTCGTATTAAAAATACTAAATATAGTAGAGGGTAAATCTTACAGTTAGCAAGTTGTAGATGGCATTACTGTCATATTTGAAAACGTGACTGCTTCTTTCTTTAATAGCCATCTTCAATTTGTTTTCTAAAACACATTTTGTCATTATCTTAGTCTAAATGGGCTATACAAAATAATAGGCTATATCCTATATTTGCATTAGATTGCGCAGGCAAAGTCATAAGTAAAAGTTGTGTTTAATATACATCATTAGTATCCAGTATAGGCTTCACCTTGAAGTTGTTAGATTGATTTGACATTAAGGATAATGTTAATATGGCTACCAGATTTGATCTTAGGACCTAGTCTTAATGTATTAGTCTAGAATTACAATACATAAATTATACATCGTTGAGACTATCGTGAAGTGGTTGAGAACAGGTTCTAGGTTCGATTCTTATTTAAGGAAATTTTAATTCTTGCATATTATTTAGATAATTTTTCCATGCAGTTATATAATATATTAATTTATATAGTTTTCCATGCAGTTTGCATTTCTCTTTGAATTCTGAAATCTCGCATTTCATTGCAGAATATAATAAATATTATAATATATTTGAAATTATTATCAATTTTGGATAACTTTATTTGACAATAAATATATAGAAATTAAAAATTTTCTAATACTATTTTAAGTTCAAATCAAATGATGTCTACGTGATTTCACACGAATAGGACGTCATATCAAATCATTGACTCGTGTGTGAAGACTGTTTACAGGAAAAATACCTTATTTTGTTAACCACAGGGAAGAAATAAACAATCACATGTAATTATTCCTCTAACAGTTTTCGTTGCAGACTCTTTCAGCCTACTGGCTGAATATATTATTTATAGGCTACTGCCTATAATGATTTAAATAAATCATATATTTCTTGTTACTAAATAAAATAAATTTAAAAAAATACGAAAAATATATATACATATACTATGCTCTGTATATACAACATTTAATGCATAACTGGAATAAATTTCAAACTTTAAAAAAAAAAACTACCCACTTAGTATTAAAAGTAACAAAATTATACTTAGTAAGTGTGGTTAAGAAATCTTTTAAGGATATTACGAAAACCACAAATCTAAAATAATACTCACTTAAACAAAAAACTAAGTAGTGACAACAACTGATTTTTACAGCACGATCAAAATATTTGATAGTAGATTGAGCTGTTACTTTTGCGTTCTATCCCGCTGTTAAAGAGGTAGGCAGAGGGAACCGCAGGAAAAGTAGGAACCTAGAGCTAAGGCACTCCGTTCTCCGTTTTCTCCCTTCCTAGGCATTGTCAGTACTCTCAACTCCAGGACCAATCATCTCCATTCCAATGACGCGCTCAGTTTCATGAGTGGAAATGGATCATCAGAGTGAACACCGTTCGTTAAAAAAAGGTTACTTTCATATAATTTGTAATAGCAATTTGACTTTATATAATATATTAAATAAGATATCACTTATACTTATTTTTGTATACAATATAATAAACAAGTGCATTTTTATAGCTTCACACTTTATTCCTCACATGTCAGGGTAGGCAGAGAGAACCGCAAGTGTCGTGGGTCAAGTCAGTGTTTAGATACTCCGTTCACCGCTTTCCGCCTTTTTTGAGGCATTCGGTGTTGAGTGTCGGAACTTAACGCTCCGACACTATTACATAATATACATGTTTATTTAAGTGTGCAGTTATATAGGTAAAAGTGAATTCTACAAAAGAACCTTTCACGCCTTAAATAGATTTTATATATATAGAAATAGTCTAGATTTTTAGCTTTATATTGAAAAGAGAAAGTATTAAGTTTTGATACTGAACTACAATACTGAGTAAAAGCTGTGAATTTAGTCACCTATGTCTAAAGTTTCGTGAGAGCTTTCTAGTTTGTAATTCTTAAATATTTACGTTTTTTCGATTTGGGAATGAGACCTTCCACTTCTCAACATGCAAATTTGACGGTAAACGGAGAACGGAGTGTCTTAACACAATATTCCTTCTATATTCTCTACTATGATACAAGTATGTAGGACACAACGGTAGGTCAAGTGTTAATTAAGCTCACGCACCAAAAACTTATTTTTAATTTTCTGATAGTCAACGGAAAATATCACTTATATAATTTGACATAATTACGTTTTCGGTCGTATGCACTAACTTTATATGAAATGAAGTAATGTAAAAGTTTTTATTAGTATTTACAAACTAATACGATGTACTGTTAATTTTATTAATTCAGGATCATTTTCTTTAATTCTATTTTGAATGTAACTGCCAATCAAGTTCCATAATTATAGAGTAACGAGAAGTTTTGTTTATTTGGAGTTATACTGCGTACGGTAAAAATCAAGCATAAATGCTCGTAGATTTGATTGCATTGAGTTAGAAATATGATTTTGTCAGTCAGTAATTTTAGAGCATTGGACCAGAAGTTTAAAAGATAGACTTGGTATTTTACAATAAATTCAGCTCGACATCTACTTGAATGGAAAGAAATGGTAGCAAAATTGAGAAAATTATAAAAAACCTACACTTCAGAATATTCTCCATAAGATCGAAATCAATGAAGTAAAATGAGTAAAGACAGAAGAGAGACAGAAGAATATTTGTAAAATAAAGGTTGTATGTCTGACCAATAATGGCGAATAATATTATTTGAAATCATTACATTAATCAGCATTTTATGATTCATAAACAAAACAAACAAACATACTAAAGTGTAATAAGCTAAAATTCACGAGTGTATTTTTTTTTTTTTTTTTTTTTTTTTAGCTTCACGCTTTATCCCGCACATGGCAGGGTAGGCAGAGGGAACTGCAGGAACCATAAGAACCTAATATCAAGACACTCCGTTACTTAGTCCCTGCTTATTCCGTCCCCACTTTCCGCCGTTTTCGAGGCATTGCGTGTTGAGTGGCGGAACTCAACGCCACGCTTTGCCTTAGATGCCAGAGCGAAGAAAATGGAAATAGAAAAATTCATCTTCTCTTTCTTCACGAGTGTATGCCTACTTATTTTGTATATTGTTTCATATAAGTATTTATAACGAGATTTTTCTGTGATATACTTAATAATTACCAGCAGTCAAATGTTTCCTTACATCTGTACTAGAATATAAGGGGGAGCACTATATATTTCAGGGTAATGCTGAGAATTTTGTGCAACAATTTCTCAATAGAAAAAAAAAAATATTGACTTAGACCCTTAATTTTTTCTCTTGTGCTCCAAGGGACTAGCTACTAGAATTTTCTAAATGGATTTCTGCTTGACCCTGACTTCACCTTCACTTAACCTTCATATAATTTTAAGAAAATTGCCAGTCGAATAATACAGTGATCTTATATGCGACAGTTATTCGCTCTGTGAGATACGGAACTTTAAAAAGTATTTTATTTCAACCATCTCAGTGCTACTTGACAACTTAATCTTGATCTTGTTCACTGTAACTTGATAACTAAGTTATTATTATTTTAAATCCAGTATGTTTTAACTTAAACATCCTATTTACAATAATATTAAAATCCTATTTACAATAATATTAATTTGTTCTCTGTGATTTTCTTTAATATTGTGTCATAGTTATATATAGTTAGTTGTAGAAAAAAATATTGACAGTTTATCTACCTGCCCACAAAGGAAGTAAAGAAAATAGAAACTCATATTCTATTATAGGGCTAAAATAAGAGTTTCTACGTTCAGATTAATTTTACTACATTTGTAGGCAGGTAGATAAATTGTCAATATTTTTTTGAATTTCATCTATACTTGGCGTTTTAAAATTTAATTATGGTGGGAGGATAAGCCATATAAAATTACTTTGATGGTTTCATTGGAACCTATCGTATGTGATCAAAGGTAAAAGTAAACTAATTTGAGTTAGAAGTTATCTAGAATTATTATACAAATAAAAAGTTAAAAAAAAAACGAAATTGTCTTAATTTTTTTTAAATACTATTAATTGTGATATATTAAATATTTTTATTACTTATAACAGGGTAATATGTTGCATACATATGCAGAGGAAAATTAGTGTAAAAACACTCTGTTCTCTGAATTTTGCTTGTTCTGCTTTGACAAAGCGTAAACTGAGAAAATCTCTGACGAAATATACCTGTGTGTAATCAATTACAATAGACATTTTTTAATGTACTGAAAACCGTCCCGCGTAAATGCGCGTTTTTTATTGTATTTTTAATTGGCTTCACGCTTTATCTCGCAAATAGCTAGATTTTAACTTTTCACTATATTTATCCATTTAAACATTATTTTTTATTACAAGATACAGTCCACATTTTTGTGAATGAATATTTTTTTTAGTTTGGGCAATTTAGTGTTAAGACAATCTTATTCTCCGCCTTCTGCCATTCGAGATATTGGATGTTATGACGAACTCTGCTCAACCCTTTGTCTTTTTACCCTTCGTCTTTTTTTAATAATAATTACTTCTACCTCAGTGAAAATTGAACCCAAAACTGTCGCGTTAACAGTCAGTCATTTAAGAAGTTACTAACTATATATATATATATATATATATATATATATATATATATATATATATATATATATATATATATATATATATATATATATATATATATATATATATATATATATATATATATATATATATATATATACATATATATATATATATATATATATATATATATATATATATATATATATATAATATATATATATATATATATATATATATATATATATATATATATATATATATATATATATATATATATATATATATATATATATATATATATATATATATATATATATATATATATATATATATATAGGTATATAAGAGATTGTGTACCTTAATCACCAGGTACTGAACATACAACCACTACGTGTATAAATTAAAAACAACGTTCTGCGCCACAAAGGAGTTACCATAAAAAAACTTCCAGAACATAACAAAGGATTAAGCAAAGGCATTACACGTCCACATACAAACAATATACCACTGTTGCAATACAACCCTGAAACAGAATAATTGCACTAAAAACATCTGATTGTTCAAATTAACATTCTCTTAGACAAGTCAAATAGATTGTGACTGTGTAGTGAACAGTAACAGGGTTCGAAGCTTTTTTTAGTTAATTCATAGTACATATTGATATTATAATTATACTATTATTTAACTTTATTTCATATATTTTATCATGTCAATATTTGCTTACTTTCTGTGTTTACCTTTTGTTACACGTGTCACCGATATGGTGAAATGTAAATAAACTCCCACGAATTGGAATCGAACTCCTAATTATATAATTTAGATCTGTGATTAGTAACAATATTACTATTATACAACATAAAAAGTAAATACGTACTTCAATATTAATAAATAAGTCAAAGTAGCAATTTAAAACATAAATATATGTATATTTTTTATATATTTCAACTACAGTTGGATTTCTATTAATATTTATATTTATATTAGTAAATAATAATTTATTAATTTAAAATGCAAAATATATTAAATTATTTTTATTTAATATTTAATATAGTGTCTATAAAAAACGGAGTAGAGTTCCGCCTCATAGCATAGTCTTATTATTGTTGTGGCTCGATAATGTTCATATTTATAATTGCAAACTATTATTAAATAGAGGTCTAAGTTTAAAAAAGACAAAAGTAATCTTGTCAACTGCGCGAATAAAATAACTTATGCTTATAAACTTTAAATTAAATAAACTGGCATTTAATAAAATTTATGAAAATAACTTATAATGAAAAAAAGAAATAAGTAAAAGGTAAAATATTGCTTTACTTAATTTTTTTTTCATAGCAGTGTACGTCATGGTGGAACGTTGGAAATTATTTGAAACTATAGTAATGGGTTCGATTTTAATTTTTAAATGAAGTAAGAAGGATTGCCTAAACTACGACGTTGAGTTACGCAATCCTAACAATGCATTAAAAAATCATATTCGATATAATAATTTCCTCACAACAAAAAAAATGATGACAATAAAAAAAGAAACGCAAACGCGCCATCTTGTCTACCCACCGCCATCTTGCCCGCTCACTCCCCGCCTGTCAGATTGACATAAAACGGCGGGAAAATTGAAATTTTGATTCAGTCAATTACAGAACACCGTAAACAGTGCACGGGGGACGCGCTCGGTTTTTTTATCTTTGTAACATAATATTTTTTTTAAATAAATTGTGTAAAGATGAAGTATCTGATTGTACTCGCCGTCCTATCTTTTGCCTTCGCGGCGGAAGAGGCAAAGGAAGAAGCGAAAGTTTTCAGCCGTTTGATCCCTGCTGATGTTTTGAGAGGTTTGTTATAATACAAATTATTATAATTAAAAACAATTTATTAATTAAATATAATTAATTAATATAGATCTTATAATAATAAAAACCTTTACCAAACTATAAAGATATTTTGAATATTTAAATTTAAAGAATTTTTAATTAAAGTCTTTAAATTTAAATATTCAAAATAAATAATAAAAATTATTATTTTAATGAGGTTTATTTTTATAAATGTAATTTGGTACACCAAATCAATAATTTGTTTAGTTGACATCATTTACAACTTACAGTGTTATTCTTTTTTTTTAAATATTCTTAAATATTATAGCTTGGCAACCCTAAAATAAAACAAGAAAAAATATATTTTATTCTACAGATTTATCTGCAAATGTTAATTCTAGTGTTAAAAGATTCTCTCCACTTTCCGCTTAAATCTACAACATAAGCAAGCCCTTATAAACTATTCTGTAAGGAAATAATTGACGCTAATTTAAATTATGCAAAAGTTGCATGACCAACGCGTTTTACTCGTACGAGTTGTATTGTACAGTTAATTTACTTAATACTTGAGTAATCAAAGTCATTTTGTAATAGTGCATTAATTAATTATGAAAGAAATTTAAATAGATACTAATTTAGTTTTCTTTATAACTTGTCACAAAATAATATATATCTAGTAGAGAAAGTAGAAAAATCTTTATTATGACTCTCTTTTCTCCGCTTTGCTTTTAAATGTAAGTTACCGTGGTATTCAAGGCCGAATTTTTTCAGAATAACCTAAAGAAAATAATTCAGTCATGAGTGTGATCGAAATCACAATCACTTACAATTTCTACGTTCAAATAAACTTTCTTTAGAAAATAATATATATTATAATAGTTTGACACACACACACACACATATATATATATATATATATATATATATATATATATATATATATATATATATATATATATATATATATATATATATATATATATATATATATATATATATATATATATATATATATATATATATATATTTCTTGGCAAGAGATAACCTAAAATATCAATTTTTATGTTGAATTTCAATTATTTTGAAGTATTTTCCCCATTTCCGCTATAATTTCGGGTTTCTACTCTGTTAGAACTCCCTACAAGGACTCTACATGCAAAATTTCTACGCTGCGTAGTTTCTTCGGTACGTTGTTGTCGCTTAGTAACAGACCAGTTTGTTTTATATACCAGAGTGAGAGAGTGTTTTGTTTTATATACCAGAAATAATAGTTCAATAAAGCATTTATTTCATGATTATATAATTTATATTATATTTATTCAAATATCTTAAGACATCAACGAGTTTGCGGCTTGTGAATCCAATATAAATAATAGTAAATGTGATTTAAATTATTTTTTTTTATTTTGTCGTGAGAAATAGTGTCAATATTCTCTTACTTTTGTTAGACTGATATGTATTACTAATGTGAGGAAATGTAAATAATTTATTCTCACGAATGGGAATCGAACTTATAACTATATAGGCTAGATCCACGACAATTATATCATTATTATACAATATTAATAGTGAATGGATTGGAATATAAATAAAAGAGTAAAAGTGGCAATATATATATATATATATATATATATATATATATATATATATATATATATATATATATATATATATATATATATATATATATATATATATATATATATATATATATATAATCGTCATTATTTATGTATATAATATATATTTTAATTACAAGTATTAGAATATAGAATTTCTTTTAATATTTATATTAATAAATAATGATTTATTAATATATAATGTTTTTCATTTTGTACTAAAAATTCTATTAGAAACGCAGTCGAGTTCCGCCTCATAGCATGCAGTGTCTTATTATTGTTGTTATTAGACCATTTTCATATTAAAATTTGCATACCATTAATAAATAGAGAAGTAAGTTTAAGTAACATATAAAAAATAAACAATAAAATCTTGTCAACTGTGCCAATAAAATAACTCATGTTTTTAAGGTTAAAATTTAAAGTGCCATTTAATAAAACTTATAAAATAAAAATGATAAAAAGCAACTAAAAAGTAAAATATTACTTTATATCTTCAATAACAACCTGCGCTCTAGTAGAACAATGGAAAGTATCTGACACGACAGTTATGGATTCGATTTTAATTTTTAAATAAAAAAAGAAGGATTTCCCCTCCTTTATATAATATTCGGCGTTGAGTTACGCAACCTAACAATGAAGTAATAATAATATTGAGTACAATAATTATAACAGGTCTCTGTAAACCCTCATATAAAAAAAACACGACCACAATAAAAAAAAGAAACTCGCCATCTTGTCTACCCACCGCCATCTTGCCCGGTCACTCCCCGCCTGTCAGATCGAAATAAAACGGCGGGAAAATTGAAATTTTGATTCAGTCAATCACAGAACACCGTAAACAGTGCACGGGGGACGCGCTCGGTTTTTTTTATCTTTTTAACATAATATATTTTTAAAATAAATTGTGTAAAGATGAAATATCTGATTGTACTCGCCGTCCTATCTTTTGCCTTCGCGGCGGAAGAGGCAAAAGAAGAAGCGAAAATTTTCAGCCGTTTGATCCCCGCTGATGTTTTGAGAGGTTTGTTATAATATACAATTTATTGTATTATTTTATTAATTAATAGTAAAAAATAATATCAAATTATTACGATGTTTTGAATATTTAAAGTCTTTTCAATTAAACTAAACATATAACAAAAGTAATTGTTTTAATGACATTTAATTTTTTTAAAACGTCTTATCTAATTTTCTTTTTCCCCAAAACCCAAAAGTAACAATATTTTTATAGCTTACTCCAAATCATTATCATTAATAATTGTTTGATAATAAAAATAATTACAACATTTTTAAAGTAAAAATCTTCAAAAACCGTTTATAGATTTCATTTATATTTTGAAATATTATTGTTACGCACTCCCATAATAAAATAAGAAAAAGAAGACTTGTTAATTTTAGTGTTAAAATATTCCACTCTCTGCTTATCGCTTCAATCTACAGCATAAAAAAGTTCGCATAAACTACTGTGCAAGGAAGTCATTGATGCTAATGTTCTATTGTATAGTTAATTTACTTAATACCTGAGTAAACAAAGTAATTTTGTAATAGTGCATTAATCATGTCACGGATGCAGTAGTGAGCTTCAAATACATATTCATTTAAATCTCTTTTTTATTTGTCACAAATGTATATATATGTAGTAGAGTAAGTAGAAAAATATATATTAAGACACTCTTTTCTTCGGTTTACTTTTAAAAACACTGCGGTACTCATTGCCGTAATTTTAAAGAATGGCTAAAAGAATTTTATTAGGTCATCTGAGTGTGATCGTACTCACAATCACTGCGCTTACAATTTCCACACTCAAATAAGTTTTGAAAAATTTATAAGAACTTTGTCAGGAAGTAGCAAGAAACAGCTTAAGATATCTATTTCAGCATTTAATCAACATTATTTCAAAATTTCCGTAGGAAATTTCGAATTTCCTTTCTGTTAAAACTCCCCTACAAGGACTCTTTATTACTAAATTTCTATACTGCCTAGTTTCAACTGTACGTTGTCTGTTACACCAGTAATAATAGATTAAATGATTGAAACATTCACTTCATGATTGTATAATTTATAATATAAAAAATGAGGACCGTTTTGGCGCAGAGGCGTAAGCATCTGCCTGTAAACGCGACGGTTTGAGGGTTCGATTCCCACTCGGGGAAGATGGATTTTTTTATTTATATTTTCTTCGCTCTGGAAACTAGGCAAAACGCGGCGTTGAGTTCCGCTACACAACACGCACTGCCTCGAAAATAGCGGAAAGCGGGGACGGAGAAAGCAGAGACTAAGCAACGGAGTGTCGTAACACTAGGTTTCCCACAGTCCCTGTAGTTCCCTCTGCCTACCCTACCATGACTAAACAAGTCAAATATCTTAGACATCAACGAGTTCGTGGCTTGTGAATTTATTAAACATCTAACATTTATTTCGATGAAATTTATTGTATTCTATTTTGTATATACTATTTTAGTCAGTAAATAAAAGGTTATTTACAGTTTTGACAGTGACCTTGATTATAATAATAACATATTTATAAATTTAATAAATCTGTAGTAAAAATAACTTAATATATTTAACTTCCTAGTGGTATATTTATAATTATTTCCGGAATGAAAAATTTTTTTAACGTTAGCATTTTTTCTGGTTTTAAAAGTTACGAGTCATTTTATAACAACGTTCTAGTAAAACAGCGTTGACTTACTGCTACTATATGTGGGATAAAAGTTTCAAGCAAAACTATATTTTTGTTAGTTTTTCTTTGAACTTGACAATTACAATTAAATATGATAGTTATTTTAATAAGCAATTTTAATTATGAAATAGAAGCTTATTACGAAATTCTCAGTACGTGATTATAAAATTCTGCAAAAGCGTTAAGCGTGAAGCGTTTTAAATAATTTATGAAAATAAAACCAAGCTTGCGTTTTTTTAAACTAGATAAAGATATTGATTGATATATAGATATTGAGATATTGTTTTGAAATAACATTTTTAATATAAATTAAATTTTTTTTGAAAAATATACGTGACTAATTTACTTATATTTTTTTTGACGTGACAACGTTTTAAATTAGGTTGCGGCTCGGAGTCACTTATGAAAATGGTAACGTAACGATGTGTCAACTGTCACCGAACTATGATCGGTCCGCCGCGCGTATTACTTGACACATGTACAATGTTTTAGTAAACAAAATATATTTTCTATAGTTAAAATTTGTGCAATTTATATTATAATTAATATTCATATCAATAAATATTCTACCGAGAAAAAGACGTTGTCACGTAAAATTTTCGCCCGTAAAACCCACTTTACAGGCAACCATTTTTTTTGTTAACAACCTTACCCTTTGTTAGCTTTTGTTCTCAGGATCCGTTTAACCACTTATGCATCCTTATACAATTATTTTGCTACATATTTATAAAAATATATACAGATCGTTGTTCTCTGTTTGCTTAATTTCGTGCCAACAGAGAGCTTGCTTTCACGTCTGTACTTTCACGTTTTACAAATAAACTACAGCGATTGTTGCTTGATTTTATGGTAAAGTGCCAAAGCATTACGTTATTACATTTTACTGCGTATATATATTTTTTGTAAGAGATGATAATGATTTTAAATGTTCGTGTTATAAAATAAATCAGTATGTTTTTTAGTACCAAATGATCCATCACCTCTTATTTAATTTTAATTATAACATTTTAAATAATTATTGTTTCACTGCTCATATTTTATATAATATTTTAATCATATTTATTTCCAATTTTTATAGCAATATTCAATATTATGGAAAAAATTGCATTGATTTATAAAAATTAAATTTGATTTGAACCTATGACTCTTTGAAATCCATGAAAATGTGTTATATATGGATAAAATTGTACATTTCATATAAATTTTCCATACAAATAGATAATTTCAAGCTCTGTTGCAACAAATTGTAGGAAATGTGTAATCGAATACTTCCAAACAACATTAGTTTTGTAACTTATAATGATCTATCAGATTTAGGTCACGATAAATCATTTTTTATACTGGCAACCACTTTTCTGATGGTTCTTTATGAAATAAAGTTCTAAATTATATTATAACTACTGTTTTTGACACGTCTTTGCTCGCAATTTATATTTTTAAATTACTTGTAAATGTTAATAAATTATTACTGATTGTTAAAAAGGATTTTTTATCGTTCCATAAATAATTTAAGGTAATATACCTTATCCCAATCTGTATTTTATGGTGTCAGGTTTCTCGCTTGTTTCCTTTTTAAATTTTCTGAAGTAATTCACTTGGACATCCGCAAGTTAAGCAACAGGTTGTGTTTTAAAGTACCTTAAAACGATTAACTATTAATTTAATATTTAGCAACCTCTTTAGGTAATTTATAAGTTGTTTGTAATCATTTATTTAATTTTTTGAATCATTATTGACATAATGATGAAATAAAATGACTTTTATTATAAAAAAATTATAAAAAGATTAAAAAACAATTGCGATTTTGTGTTATAATTTTTTTTTCTTTTTGTAGCTTCACGCTTTATCCTGCACATGGCAGGGTAGGCAGAGGGAACTGCAGGGACTGTGGGAACCTAGTGTTATGACACTCCGTTGCTTAGTCCCTGCTTTCTCTATCCTCGCTTTCCGCCTTTTTCGAGGCACTGCGTGTTGAGTGGCGGAATTCAACGCCGCGCTTTGCCTAGTTTGCCAAAGCGAAGAAAATGGAAATAGAAAAATCCATCTTCCCCGATTGGGGATCGAACCCAGAAACCGTCGCATTACAGGCAGACTTTGCGCCTCTGCGCCACGACGGTCCTCAACCATAGCAACCTCTATAAAATTAATATTACTATAAATTATCCTATGTCATAATAATATATAGTATTTTATGTTTACCATATCAATTTTGGTTATTTGCTGATCATTTTGCATATTTAGCACAAATTATTCTCGGGAAATCGAACCTACATCATCACTGGCAATCTAGACCCTAGATACATTATTATATGAGATTCCTCATTTTCCTGTACATGTATACGTAATATAACTACTTGATATAGAACTGTAACTTCTAGAACCTACCAAGGTAGTCAATCATACTCGATTACATTACATGACTCAATGCCTTTTACAGTAAAGGCCACCAGGAACTAACTATATAATATCTGTAACAAATAGTAACTGAGTCATTCGGAAAATGTATTGAAAAAAATTGTAAAGAAACCTAATTATTATAAGGGTTCTTAAGTATAGCTTACAAGGTAAGTTTTTAAATAATCATGTGATTTGTAGTTATAATAAAATTAACAGTCTACAAGGAAATAGCTTTCTCTTAATTGGGCAAAAGTAAAAGATAGAAATATTTTCCTAATAAGTGGCTCATCTCTCCTTAGGAAATTAGAGCACTATCATCAATTAAGTCACTTATTTACTGTTAACGTGTTTTATGTTAGATTTTTTATGTAAAGTTTTTTTTTTATTTTTAATAGGGCTTGAAAAGGATGTTGATTTAAATGTCACTTAACTCTTATTTTGTAGAGATAGTAAAAGTTAGCTGCCCTGAAAGTGAATAATCATTGAAGGTTGTAAGTATATATATATATACTTTAATAATTTATATTTTATGTACTTTAATAATTTATTCTAATATCCAGTTTACAATCGGTAGATATTCATTAAAAAAATAATTTACACATATATATTTTTAGTAAAATCGTCCAATTTAAAGGTCAATGTTGCAATATAGCTTATAAATATTTATTATAAGACATATTAAATTGGTTATTTCATATTTAATATAGACTGTATTATATATATATATATATATTTATATATATATATATATATATATATATATATATATATATATATATATATATATATATATATATATATATATATATATATATATATATATATATATATATATATATATATATATATATATATATATGTGTGTATAAAAATATTTTTTTAAAATATTCTCTTAAAATTTATTTGTATATACATGGTTCGCATTTATTTCCACATAAAACAAAACACAGCGTTAAGTTACGTTACTAGAAAAAATCTCAATCAGTCTATCTACTGTGCTTTTTACTAGAAACATTCGCTACAAAAACCAAGACTATATAGTGCAGTGCAATAAAAGATGTTAAATGCAATTGAAAGTGAAATCGAGCCGGAATCGTGATTTCCTTTCATTGAAAAAGATAAATGGTAATAAATTAGTTACGCGTTAGTTACGGGTTTGATTTATGCACGACATGTAGTTTTTTTTAAATTTACAATTGGTTTTCAAATTTTAAGTAAAAAAATTAAGTAAATCTCAGGAAATATTATTTTGACTTCTTTTTCGTGTTACATAGTCTATTTGTCAAAAAAAGCTGTGTTAACAGGAACCATTTGAACCTAGTGTTAAGACACTCCGTTACTTAGTTCCTGCTTTCTCCGTCCCCACTAATAAGCTATATTAAATTACGTTAATCGTTTCAATCAAACTCAGTGGGCTTATTTGTGGTTAGATTAACTTCGAGCCATTTATTACGTGTAATATATCACATACACCTCTTAGCTATTAACATTTGACCTCAAGGACAAAGTTGTAAATAATTTTTGATATATATTTTAAATAATTTTACTAAGTATTCGTTCTTATAGTTAAATTATTGCAGAATATAGTTTTTGCATTGCGTGTTTAAATGAGTTTCATACCAATAAGGTACTGCCGACCAGTTCGACCGGCGCGGTGGGCTGTCATTTTTTTTGTAACATTCCAATTTACGTAATGAAGGCAATGATCGTTTATTTAACGTTCACTTACTTGCATATATATATATATATATATATATATATATATATATATATATATATATATATATATATATATATATATATATATATATATATATATATATATATATATATATATATATATATATATATATATATATATATATATATATATATATATATATATATATATATATATATATATATATATGTTTATTTTAGATATTAAAAGAACCTGCAAGTATCATAAACAGTCAGATGTTTGTCTGACTTTCACTTAGCTTATAATTGTGATTTGTCAACGCAAACTTATTCAAATGAAAGTAATAATTCAAATTTTAGAAACGATGCTTTCTACGCATGCAATTATTACATCACTACTAAGTAACAAATTGTTATATTATATTTCTACACTATTTATTAATAAACGGAGAACAGAGTGTCTCTAACTCTAGGATATCTATTTTCGTAGAGATAACAAACCTAAAGTCAACCCAAGAAAGTCAATCATAATGCAAATATGTAGATTGTATTGGTTACAGTTAAAACAGTTGCTTTATATATGATACACAAGAATTTATTTATATTTGCCAATTTTTTTAAGTATTCAACTGTTCTAAAAGTTTACAGTTAATAAACAAAGATATTTTTTTAGAAACATAATATTAATACAGCAAGATCTGAATCATAACTTATTTCACTAATGACCTAAATGTAGAAAACGTTAAAAAGGAGAGCAGAATATTTTGTCACTAAGCTCCCACTGTCTCTCATAGTATACGGAGAAAAACGTAGAGCTAGAAAAAAAAATGAAATATAATGGCTTGGTATTTAACATTGGCTGAAGGATTAAATGCAAGTGAAAGTAGTTTAGAAGTTTCTAGATGTGTGTCAGTATGTAGGCCAGTCGCGCTTAACGATGCTCGATGAATCACGGTGTCATAATCGCTTGGGTAACACATTTTTATACGTGAAGGATATTTTTTATTGGAAACTCGAGTTGGTTTGGCAATCGATATATTTTTTTCTAATAAGTTTGCCGTTTGGCGTTTTGCCGTTGCATCTGTAGGCGCGTTCTTTGTGGGTTCGATTCCCAGGAGTGAAAATTTGGTAGAAATGGATTGACTGAACATTAGATTCATTTTAGAAAATTATTAACTTCTCTCAGTATTTTGCTTATAAAACGCCTTGTTCAGGCATTTTATTATGAATGTTAAAGTCAACTTTGTGACGCAACAGGTGAGGATTCGATTACCAATTGGGGAGAATTAATGTACATATTCATTTTCCTTACTCTATCAGAGAACAAAAATTCCACCTTCTAAAGCAAATAAAGTCTAAAATGATTTTTAAGCTGTCTTTCCTGGTATATGGAAGACACAAAATAAAACTTAAATAATATTGTGTGCATGTTTTTTAAATACAAGACTTAGGTCCATTAAAATTAGCATAATATTGTTAAGCCAACTTTTAATAATGACATCAGGACTATAAAATGCTTATATAATGCTACTATTGTGTTTAAATTGTGTGAATCGAGAGAATGGGCGTGTTAAGTAACCTTGATTCCAAGAAAAACCTTTCACTAGATGACAAAGTGTTTTATAGGCATATATATATATATATATATATATATATATATATATATATATATATATATATATATATATATATATATATATATATATATATATATATATATATATATATATATATATATATATATATATATATATATATATATATATATATATATATATATATATATATATATATATATATATATATATATATATCTAAATAAATAATCATTGTATATACGTGTATCTTTGTTGGGCATCATTCTTTATGCTCCAGTTCTCTGATACTCTAAGCGTAAAGAATACGTGATTTTTAGAAAAATTCTTACTGGAACTTTGCATATTCTTATTTTTACATTCTAACTAGTAGTAGAGAACTTTAAACAAAAAAATAAAATATGCGATTAATTTCATTTTTCAAAATATAATTATTTTTATTTAATAAATTGATCAATTTAGCGATTACTTTCATAATTATCTATAATCTGTTTTAATTCTAAAGCACTTTTCATAATAGAACATCATAATAGAAAAAAACTGCAAAAGGGCTCTTTATAACAACCTATAACTTTCACACATTTGTATAGAAATGTCACAGTCTAGTTCATTTAAAGCGATAGTGACAACCGTTATATATACATTGTCCTAAAACTAACAGAGCGTACAAAAGGAGAGTTATTTTTGTTTACGATAAAAATCACCATTCTCATTTCTATTATAATAAGTATATAATATATAAGAAGTGTGTAAGTTAATGTATATATAACATATAGTAGAGAGGACAAAGAACTTAATATGAAAATGGCTTGACATATTCTTTATAGAGTTATTTTAAATTAAGGGAAGAAAAATGTTTTTAAGGAAATGAGGAACCGTCAAATTTTTGTATTGTTTTCTAAACTAAAGCGCCTAGTGTTGAGACACTCCATACTTTTCTACATGTATTTTGATTTGAATATACTAAACGGTTTACTAACTAAAGTAGTTTTGTTCACGACTTAAGCATATCGGATAAAATCTTAATATTTAATAAGTATAAAGCCCTTTCGCGTACAGGTTTTCCAATTTTAAACTTTATACCAAGGGAATAAGGTATATTTTAGCATTTTAACTTTTAAAGGTCTCACTGTCCATGCTCTACTATTCAAAAACTAGACTCTACCACACCTTACTGTATCTGGAACAACCTGGTGCTGATATATAATTTAAATATTATTTATGTATAAATAATATATAGCATATAGTACTAGTTGACAGTTGTCCTTTCTAAATAATGCTGGTTGTGTGTTAAGTTCTAAACGCCTCGCTATATGTTGCGTTATAGCGAGAAAAATTACATTTTATGTAAAAATTTATTTGTTTATTTTTAATGTCGAACACTTTGTATGTCACTCCCAAACTTATATATATTATATTTATCGTTTAAATAGGTCTCCAACATACAAAAACTTTTTCTAAATTGACTCAATTAAAACTTTTTTAAGCTTCTTTTAGCCACTACCCAAGCTGTCTGATCGATAACTACCATATTACAATAGCCTCTAATAAAAATTCTTAAAATAAACATATGTACTTTAATTATAAATATATTCCTAAGTATACAAATGACAAGGACAAAGAAACTTATCATATATATTTTTTTCTAGATTTCCCTGGCCTCTGCTTCGCGTCAACCCGCTGCGCTACAGTAGAAGTTGGCAACTCCTGGGACCTTGCACCATTCTGTGGCCGCAGCACCTGCGTCCTCAGCCAAGATGAACCTAAGAGGCTCCTAGAGTTGGTAGAGGACTGTGGACCACTCCCTGTGCCCAACCCTAAGTGCAAACTTGACACTGGTAAGTTTTGCATTTTAAATAAGAAACATAAACTTTAGAACAATTCAAACGTTTTCAATTTTGGATATAAAACTTCACGCTTTATCCCCCACATAACAGGGTAGACAGAAACCGTGGGAATCTAATGTTAAGACACTTCGTTCTCCGCTTTTCTGAGGATATTGGGTATATATAAATAATAACATATATTATTATTTTTACAGAAAAAACAAACAAGACTGCTCCCTTCCCTGGATGCTGCCCAATCTTTACCTGTGAAGATGGTGCTGTCTTAGAGTACCCAAAACTCCCAGTAGCCCCCGAGGAGGAAAAAAAAGAAGAAGCTAAAGCCTAAATATCCAAAAAAATAATAAAAACCGACAAAAATTATAAACCAAAAAATTCGATCATTCGGACAATTCCAAAATGTTGTATATTTTTTTATACTTCTTAATATTATAATAGTATTTGATAGGATATTTAAATTATTAGTAACGTCGGTTAGAAACTGTTTAGATACAACAAATTCAACATTACTTTCTAAGTATTTGTTAACAATTACCCATTGTTAGCTTTCATTTCCGTTTTACACAAAGCCGTCACAGAATAGACCTTTGTCTATTTAATAGGTCATTGTTGGTCGCCCTTTTTTATACTTTTTTTAGAAGTTTATCGGCCTTTTTACTTGATAACTGCCTATTATAAGTAACCTTTGTGATATTGATAAAAATAATAGAAAAGTTATTCAATAAAAAATACAAAATTTCTAAGTCAGCATTTTTATTTTGGCGTAAGTTAATATTATCCTATACTCCGATTCAAATTGGTATATTATATTACAAAATTCCATGAACTATGCGTTTAACTACGTGTGTTTTAAAAGCTTCAGAGGCTGTATGAAGAAGCTTTCTGCTGAAGCTTTAAGCTGAAGATTTATTCTATCTTAACCTAACGTAGGTATACAAAAGCTAGGCTGGAATAATTAAAATATTTCCATTACTTATATCTTTTAATAGAAATAAGATCTCTTAAATATATAAGATAGTGGTAGCGGGGTAATGCTGAAAATATTGTTTATTATTTTTTAAATATTATTTAAAAGATGTTTTTAATGATGTCAATTTATCATTTAAATATATTTTTGTGCTATAAACGTCTACACTTAGCGATAGAAGACAAAATAAAAAAAACTTTATTGAACTCAATAATTTATTTGGGAATAATGAATCTCACAAGTATAATAATAAATACATTAGTTCTCAACATTTTAAATACGTATAAAGATACAGCTAAATGTATGTATTGTATATACGAACAGAAAATAATCGATATATGTTTGTATGTATGTATGTATGTACGTAACGACAAAAATTCTATAGTGCTACCTCCAAGCCAATTACTTTAACAATTCATAAATACAATTTTAACATCACTATTTACTAAACACTTACTTATTTTAGTTACATGATATTATATAATATTATTTTTTTTCTCCATTTTAAATATTAACTACAATAAATCAACTATATATATATACGTTAAATCACAATTCCCCTAATTTTATATTTGTGATTTGCATCAAAACTGTTACAATTGAGCTGTCGTCAAGCATTCAAAATGGCCGACTGAAAAGCCCGCGAATATATTTATTGTTTATACTTTCTTTTTACAATTAAGTGGTTTAATATTGAAAAAAAGGTTTTATAACAATTTTATTATTTTTCTGTGAAAAATATCAATCTTTTACAATATTTCATCATGAAAATATATACGAATGCGTCAATGGAATTATTTATGCAGACATTTTAAAAATCTAACGTTAACTTTTTAAATGGTTGAGTACAGATATTTTTTAAATTTCAATTGTCACAAATTGGCTGTATATTTTTATTCCATTGACACATAGTGTTACTTTATGGAAAATAAAAAAGAAATGATATGTCACTATATATTGTACCTACATTATAATAACTAGAAGTGTATGGTGATAATTAATAAAAAAAATGACGTTAGTATCAAAATAATAGAAAGAGGTAGAAACCGGAAGAATATTTTGAATCGAAAACACGTTGTAAGTAAAAAAATAGCAGGTAATTTGCTTGAAATCCTTTGCGTGACGAATAAAATATTACTATTTTATATACATTTATAGAATAATTCCTCTCATATTGACCTTTTTTTATATACTTATTATATACGTTATTTTTTTAATTTTCTACTACCGAAGATATGCTTCAAATAATGAAGTGACTTACCATGACACAGAAAGAACTACTTAGTATGAATTATGCCAAATATTAGTAACAAGGCTATTCCACTTCAACAAATTAAGTAGTTCAATCTGTATATATGCTTATAGTTAGTAAGCATTGCGCACATAGATAAGAAAACGTCATCAAAATGCATAGCAAAAATAATGAAAGAAGCACATCTCAAACGTCAAATCCTTATAACACTACACTCGCATTCAAAAACTCGATAGTAAAAAATATAGCATTTTAGTTCTATGAGGATTAGAAATAGATTACAAGACATTATGGATCAGAGTATCACCTAAATCAACTATTTCATACTAACACTGCATTGATTATCGACACTGGTACAAGAATTACATATTGGTACATATTCCACTACCTTCCTCTAGTATCGGTATCAACAACTCAGCTACACCTATCTTAACAATCTACTTTAAATTTTGTTGGCAATTTTCTAAAATCGGGTTCAGAAGCTCGGTCAGGGGGTACTTTGTAATAATGGGTACTGCGTCCGTTTTGCATCTAGGGTACATATAATCTGTCTAATGTCTAAAACAACAATCTACTCAGCCCTGGGGTACACGTGAACACTATATATATTTATATTATCATCGTGTAGCCCAAAACGTGTATAAAACTACATTCGTCTATAAAACCGTTACAAATGTATACAATATTGTATTGTATTGAATATTGATTAACACCAAAACTAAGAAGTCGACATCACTGAAAAGCTTCGTAACATTTTAACAAGCGTAAATATATTATTAATAAACAATATCTAATAAAAACTAACATTTATATATTAAATATATATAGAAATTAAACGATTATATTAACTATTATTTTACCATCACACCAGAACATCTAGTGCTAAGACACTCCACTCTCCATTTTTTACTTATATAAATATTTTGCTCAATCAGATCGGGGTAGGGATAATTTTTTTAAAATACACCCCGAGTGGGTATCGAACCCACAAACACTTGTGTACAACGAGACCAACTAAATTTGCGCCACATTTTAGTTATTAAATATTTATAAATTACATTTAAATTTAGAATGTACCTTCTAATTCGATCTACGTATGTATGTATAAATATTTTCAAAAAAATTATAATTTTGACACTTGCGTTTGACAGTTGGCAGTTGTCGTTGTTTTTTTTTAATTTATTCAAAAAAAAAAAACCTTTTACGCAAACATTTAAACTAAAAAGGAAACATTCTAATAACGATCTACTCATTTTGTGCGACTTTATGCGACCTTTTCTCAGTAATTTCTACAATTTAACAATTAATTACAATATATTACTAACCGCTTATTAAAAATCTTAACATTGAATTTTTCAACACGTACAACGTCAATGATTATAGTATAGTAAAGTATAGTATAGTATAAGATAATTTCGTTTAAATCTTAAATAAACATAAGTTATAAATTAAAAACAAATGAATTAAAAATAAATATAAGTATTCAAAAATAAATAGCACCAAATATATCTACATCCGTTTGAAACAAATTAAAATTATACTGAAGCATTTTGAATGCTTTTTGTTCTACAGATTATAAAATATTAATTAAAAATGGTTTTAAATAATCATGCTTCATAAATTTTAAATATACAGGCGCTTCTTTAAATTATATATACAAAAAAAATATATAAGAAAATATGGCGGGAAAATTTGTGAAACGTTCACATATCCAATCTTTACACTATATAACGAACATGATAAACTCGCCTTATCTCTTTCTAACAAATATAACAATGAAAGTTAGAGAAAGATAGGCGTTTTTTGAAGGCCAGATAAGGAGAAAGAAGATGAATTGCAAATAGCGCCTTAGACCATGACAGGTATCGATATCACGACTAAATATATATATATATATATATATATATATATATATATATATATATATATATATATATATATATATATATATATATATATATATATATATATATATATATATATATATATATATATATATATATATATATATATATATATATATATATATATATATATATATATATATATATATATATATATATATATATATATATATATATATATATATATATATATATATATATATATATATATATATATATATATATATATATATATATATATATATATATATATATATATATATATATATATATATATATATATATATATATATATATATATATATATATTATTTTCAATTTTTATTTAAAAAAAACTGTTTAAGTCATATTCAAAAAATTAGATCATATCTTTCAAGTCATGATACCGACGAAGAGATTCAGTTTGTCGTTTTTTTTCTTTTATAACTTTTTTAACCGCTCAGTCTTATGACAATTTTGATTTTATTATCAAGGCCTTAACTATAGACGTGGCAGGTCTTTTTAAAAAAGTTCTTAGACATTGCAAAAATACTTGTTTACTAAGTTTTTCTACTAATCAAAGGTAAGCAAATATACTGACTACCCGCTAGATTATCCAGAGATCCACCTAAAAGTCACCTGATGCTATTCTTGACTTCCAATGAGATTTATCTTTTTATAAATAAAAATGTTTTTATTAAATATTGTTATTATAATGTTATTTTTACCTTAAGGTAGGTAGTATCAACCTTCCTAGGTTGGAATGCAAAGCCCGGTTGCCTAATTATACTTACTATACAAAATATACTAAACAAAATGTATAACATTTTCTATATCATTACAAATCATTACTAAAGTAGTTAAGAACTGCCATATCTATAATTTCTTCCCATACATACATATTATATAAAAAAAATAGACAAGTATTTCGCTATAACGTATCCCATTTATGGGCAAGGCCTCTAGGTTGGGTCTGACACCCACCACGCGTGAAACGAAGAGAAATTATCACCCAATAGCCTTAGAAGAGGACATTTTATATATCCTCTCTAAATTATTAACAATTAAAGTAATTACAGCGTTATATAAATCTAATATGTATGGGTCGAAAAGGCCCCAAGTAACAGTTTATTCGGGCTTCAGGCGGTGCCATTGTACGATGGTCTGTCTTGGTTTGGTTATCATGTCCTGCCAGTGCTTTGTTTCTGTTGCACCGGAACCGTTTTTACCTGAAACAGAATTTTTCATTGCCAGAATTTTTTTTAAACGTATTCCGCATATTGCAGGATAGGGAGAGGGAACACCAGACACCATATGAACCCAGTGTTAAGATATTCCGTTGCTTAGTCCCTGCTTTCTCTGTCCCCGCTTATTTTTCCTCACATCTCCGTTATTCCATTGTAAAAAATGGACTCCTAACAGAACAGTAGGACGAAATCCTGGTCTAGCGTTGAGATATAAATTTGAGAGATTCATATTCTAACTTACCAGCCAAGAGTATTCTCCCAATCAGCTCGTTCCGTCCAATATTATCAAAGTCCATGACTTGAACGTCCAGAGAACATTCCCTGATCTTCTCCCAAGGTACATTGAAGGAAAAGGAGTCGTTGAAAACAGGGTTTAGGGTACATTTGAAAACAGCCGTTTTGCGTTTCTCTATACGTTTGTCGCCGAACTGCAGCCAGACCTTTACGTAGGGATCTGAAATTTTATACAGAACAAGAGTGTTTTAAATATATAAAAATTTAAATATTTCTAGATATTTGTAATGAATAGTTGTGTTTCTAATAACTAGTATACTGTGACGATAATAAAATTTTAAGGCTATGATTTTTTTTTCAATTTTAGGGGATTTCGAGAAGCACACATGTATACAGTAGTGGCTTCAGACGTTAACGACAAAAATTATAGTTTTCTTGCATTAAGAATAGAATATTCACCATACAAGTATTTTTCAAATAACACTTTAAATATTGCATTTAATATTAATTTCAAATATGTTAAAAATTGATAAAATAAAAATATCTACTCTAACTCCTTGACATATTTGAGGTAAAAGATGACACAAATGCTGATGCAATGTGTAGTGTAAGATCAACAACAGTTTAAAATACGCGATTCGTTTTTATTTAGTTTATTTATTAGTTAGTAATAGTGTCATACAGAAATAATAGGTTTTGCTAGATTTTCACTTCTTATTATTTTTCTAAGGTAATAAAGTTCTAAGTAGGGGAAAATATTTCGTAAAACAAATAATCACAATCTTCATACATATTATATGATTTGTAAATTGTTTTGTAGCATGAAAAAAAAAGAAAATTTATTACTAATACTTTATAATTCCCCTAACAGTCATTAAAATGATAAACGTCAGCGAAACGATCGAGTTCCAAATGAAATGTTTAATTGGTGTCGGTTTCAGATGGCCTTGATTTATGGGAGTTAGGCATTACTTGTTTTACTTTTATACGTAAAAAAGGAATTTAGAAAAAAATAGACAAGGAGGGAATTATTCCAGTTGAACCTTCTGGCAAACATTTTTAATATGCATAATGCTTGCCATTTTGTGATTATATAAAGAAATATTAATTAGCACAGGCTTTCTAAAACGTTTTTGCATCGTGCCACACTTAATTTTTTTTTTAATTTAACCCTTAAACTAATCTAAGTAACTTTTATGTGAAAACTTCTCCTATATAATTTTCTTAAAGTAATCCTTATAGACCTGTACATCTACTTGCCTTGTGATACATAAATTTTAAAATGTTATCTAGATTTATTGCTGTAATAATATGACAGGCGCCTTTAATTTTTTATACTATGTTTTATCCCGTTTATAGCAGTGGCCAGAGGGAACCACAAGAACAGTGGGAGCCTAGTGTTAAGACACTCCGCTTTCCGATAAAATATATCCCCGCTTTTAGATATTTGTAATGAATATTTGTAATTGTAATAAGTGAAGATTGCGCCAATGTCGATGTAGCAATGCTTGATGGGAACGTATGTTTTAAAGGTTAACAAGAGAGTTAATCCGGCTAAGAGCGCGGTTACTTTGTATATAAGACGCGGGGACATCTCCGTCCCGGTATGTTCTAATTTTCACACAATTTAACCAGATGTTGTATTTTTGTAACGTTATTCATAATTGGCACTTTGCCATGGCGTTTTATGTGTGTAGTGACAATTCACAAGAGGAGAGGAGAGGAGATGAGAGGAGAGCGAAGTAGAGGAAAGGGGAGGGAAGGAGAGGGGAAGAGAGGGGAGGGGAGGGGAGGAGAGATGAGAGGAGGGGAGGGGAGCGGTTGTTTTGTATTTATGTAAGCATAAATGTGTATATGTATGTGTTTGTATAACGTACCTGATTTCCCATTGATATCCTTTGCCTTCAAGTTTCTAGCTTTCAATAGAGTAAGTGTCAGGACACTATTGCTGGGGTGATAGCAGAGTGATGTGAGCAGCTCTCCGCATTTATCCTTAGCTGGTGGCTTGAGTGCCTTCCAGAATGAGGGCTTCTCGCTCAAATCAACCTGGAAAGTTATATTTAGCTTAATTATATTTTACCGTACGTTTATTGCTTGTTATATTGTCATGTGAGGTAGATAAAGATACAGATAAGTTTTCAGATAATTTTTTTAGCTTCACACTTTATCCTGCTTTTTTGCAGGGTAGGTAGAGTACTGCAGGAACCATATAAACCTAGTGTTCAGACACTCTGTTGCTTAGTCCCTGCTTTCTCCGTCCCCAGGACAGATCAGTTATAATTTTATTATATTTATATAAATATTAATAATTAATTTGTGAAAGTTTTTATTCATTTTATAGGTTTCTTTTACACATACCTGGCACAAAGGCAAGAAGACTTCACCGATAGAGTCGTCCCGTGAGAAGCGATCGTAGTCGAACACGTGCAAATGTAGTACCTGGAATTACAATAGTAATAGTTAAAAAACATTTACAGCTGTTAAGGAGATAAACGCTACGGTGTCACATGAAGTCACAATTTTTTTATTAAATATTGACTTGATTATCTGTGACCGGATACCTCGTACGAGGTCAACTAAAGGAACAGGATCTAGTCATGTCACTACGGTTTCCATTGTAATTCATCAAAGAGACGTTTTCAATTTGTCAGTGAAACTCTAAAACCCAATCTGTCTAACGAAACTGGTGATAATATAGGGTATTTATAAAACCTTAACCACTCAGTCTGATAAATACTAATATTTTTTCGGATTTACAGCTAGTGCTAGCATATTGTTAAGACATTCTATTCTCCAGATTACATAATTTCGTGAAATAACATATTGAATGGCGTAACTCAACAGCGTGTTTTTTCTATTCAGAGCGGAGAAACGGAGAAATGAGAATGTGGAGGTCATAAAAATGAGGTTTTACATATAATAATAATGAGCACACTATATATTTAAAAGACCTTTTAATACTTGCTAATACCCTAATATCACTAACCCTTAAACGTAATGATTTTATATACAAAAATAATATGTAATCATTAAACAGCATCTTAAGTAAAACACTCACGTACAACCGCCAGTAAAATTTTATTACGTTATCTAAATTGTTTTTGAAACGATAATGCTTAAACTTGCTTCTTACAAGACCTTGTTACTGATAGATAAAATAAATATACATTTATACTTATTTCAGTGCCTTCATAGCAGTTGTAAGGGTATAACTATTATAAGTTTTCGTGTGTTTGTATACACATATGTTTATATGTATATGTTTGTGTGTGTGTGTGTGTGTGTGTGTATATATATATATATATATATATATATATATATATATATATATATATATATATATATATATATATATATATATATATATATATATATATATATATATATATATATATATATATATATATATATATATATATATATATATATATATATATATATATATATATATATATATATATATATATATATATATATATATATATATGTGTGTGTGTGTGTGTATATATATATATATATATATATATATATATATATATATATATATATATATATATATATATATATATATATATATATATATATATATATATATATATATATATATATATGTATTTTTATGACATATTTTGCAACTACTAAACAATTTTTTTCAGGATGCAGAGTTTACTTAAATTTGGTTATAAAGATGTAGCAATTACAAAAACCAGGATAGACATGTTTGTGCTTGAAAAAAATCTAACTATTCAAAATCAAACCAATCTAACCACTCAAACAATCAAAATTGTCGATACTGTGAGGATTAAGTTAATTTTAATCAATTTCTCACAGAAATTCAAAATTTTAAATACATTAACTTATTGAAATTATGAATAAATGATTAAGAACAAAATTATTTCATATTATTTAAATTGTAACTATTAACTTACCCGACTCTGTAGTTTTTGTATGGGGAAACCTTCAAAATAGAAAGTTTCGTTCCATCTTGGATTCAAAGTGCGACGTTTGATTTTCGTTTCGAGACGATGTTTCTTATCTGGGAGCAAAGTTACCCTCACGTAAGGGTCGGAAGTGCCGCTTAAGTCCTTCGCTGGTAGTTCTTTGCCCTGGTCGTTAAAATATTGTTAATAGAAAGGTAAATATTGGGGTAAATGTGAGGTAAATATTGGGATATGGGTTAGGGTAAAGGTTAGGGTTAATGTGAAAATGTAATTATTACAATTTTTGTTCAATAATTTCATATGTTATATTTGTTAGTACAAATTTCTAAAAAAATACTTCGGACTATAATGAATAAAATAATACAAGTAATATTTAAATATGATTGAATAAATGTGGAATTAGCTTTATTGGATGTAATCGTTGCAATTTTATATTTTAATGAATGGAAAATCTGTATTTTGTGTATATCGAAAGGTAAAATAAAAAAAAATTGATAAGAAATATTTATTGATCTCTGTTATATGATGTCCGAAAACAGCTATTAGATATATATTATTTAAATAACCAAGAAACAAATATAAATGTAATTAAAAACTAGATGTTTCTGAATAATATGCAAAATTGAAGTTTAGAAATCAAATTCTACTCGTTAAACCTCAAATTCATTATTTTAATCTTTTAAACTTTTAAATTAAATCCCTTTTTTGTGAATATCAAATTCATTCTATTCAATATTTATGTAAAATTGTTTTATAAAATGAATCCTGGATTTAAAACCGACGTAGGTTTTGATCGCTCGGAAATTCTTTCACTGGAAAATTACGTAATTTGTTTTGATCAAACCAAACGACAAATTTATTTGGTTTCAAATGAAACAAATTCATTTTGAAGCGATTTAATTTAATTGTTTTTAAATACCTTTTGAAGTTTTCATCAAATTTTAACTTAATAGGTTTCCGCATTCATGTTTGTTCAGTATATTGTCAATACAAGCGTCATTGTGACATTAACAATAAAGAGTTTGACTGTTAACGTATTGATTGTGTATAAACTACATTCTGGAAAATTTTTTTTTTCAATTTTCCAATCTGGAAAAACAGAACGCGGCGTAATTTATGTAGTTACTAAATATATAGAGATATAATTATTTGAATACAAAATTTGTACCCTTTTCCAGGTTATTTTAAAAGAGTAATATATGTATGTTTTCTATAAGTGACAATTTTTTTAGCATTTGCTGAGCTTTTTAGCATGTAATTTCATTTGTGTCGATTTGATTTTAATTTTAAACACATTTTCGTTGGAATGCAGGAAATCTTCTACTGGCGCCCCTAAAATTTCCTAAAACTCTACATCTCAAATTCCAAGTTTCTAAAATTACCTCACGTTTCTCTTTATCCGATTGTAATATATACGAGGATTTAAGGGTACGTCGTTTGAAATAATCACTTAAACACGAGAAACAAAATAAATTTACATATTCACTGAACGAGTGGACATGTGATATTTGTATAAACACTTTATACGAGAATGTTTATTTGCGTTTAAAATTAGAGGGAATCATTGACGCATTAGATATCAAATAATGCGATAAAAATAACATGTTTTTATATGAAAATTCTAATTTTATATCTTAATATCTTCCTTTGATTTTTCTAAATATGTGTATGTGCTGTAGTTGGTAGAGATAGAGTCATATAAAGGCCCTGTATTTACATTTCTGCAGCAACAACGGTCTGCTGAATCAATTAGATACTACTAGATAGACAAATAGAATTAATTTAGATAGATAGATAAAATAGCTTAACTAATTTAATCTTCTCATATGACAATGTGTTACGGAACTGTTTCCAAAATTTAAAGAGTCATTCATTCATTTATTAGCTTGATGATACAAAAGAGTTTGTAAGAATCTACTTAAATATATTTAAAAAAAAAAGAAACATTTCGGTCAATATTTTTGAAACGGTTGTGTTGATAATATAAACAAATTAAGCTCAATTATACATGTATGTACAATGCGTGGCAGGTAATTGTATGTAAATATTTTGGTTCATATTTAAAGTATATTATTAAATCATTGTATATGTTGTCGCCATTGAAGCGCACATAGAGCACGTGTAACTGATTTGGAAAGCTATAGGTCTAAAGGATAAGGTCAATAATAATTAAAAAATGCCTCACACCGCAGTGGGGCATGGGGCATTTTTCACATTTAAGCTATATGTAAATCTCATATTCAATCTCATATTTAAGCTATACTCGTATGTAAGCGGACCTAGTGTAAAGACATGCTATCCGCTTACCGCTCAATTTTAAAAATATTTCGTGTACGAATTCAATCACTTCAATACCTTTGCTTCGTCTTATTATTACAACAAGGCTACAAGATAACCAACGTTACATGATTATGAGTTACAACACAAAGTAAATTATATCTCAAGACGCTTTGGAAGAGGGAATAAGTGATATTCAAGATAATGTAGAGCTTTCACATTTTTTTCACCAACTTAAAGGAGATAGGAGAATCTCTTCTCACAAAATTTCCAAACGTATAAGAAAGTTACAAATTATATTTATAATCATAGAAATATTGCTGTTGTTATAAAATATATAGATATACATACTTGCTCTATATATCTATATGTTTATCTATACATACTCTCTTTTTGAATTTGTAAGGTCTCAAATGTTGTAGAAAACATATCAATAATGCTTAAAATTATTTGTTTCTAAATAAAAAATTGGTGCGAACCACTTACTTGTATAATCCTCAAAATAAGTGTAGTGTTCTGGAAATCGTATTCCAATGAGAAATGTATTTGTCCAACGTTCTCTGAAGGCTCTGAGTTATCGATGTACATGTCCACCAACGATATCGAACGGTTCTGAAGAAACGCCATCTGCGAGTTAGACCGGTGTGGGATTTAACTGACACTTTAAAAGTGTCAGTTAAATATGACTGACAGTTTAAAGTGTCAGTTATATTCCATTATAAAAGACACATTATTAACCATTTCATGTTATGGCTTACCAGTGATTTGTATATTGTTGTTAGTTACTTAGTAAATGCAACAGAAATGAATTTATTTTTTAAACAATATCAATCATATATTCAATTTATTTTAAACGTATTGTTAGTTTTAAAAGAAAAAATATCATTAAGAAATATTATGTATAAAAATAACAAATAAGTTAAAAATTTTGCTATTTTCTGTAAGGAAAACCTCATTTTTAAAAAACCAAAAAAACATTTTACAAACTTTATTTATATTTATTTATTTAACCATATTGTAGTTAAACAATGAATACTACTTTCATATTTCATAAAAACACACAACTTTTATTACTACTAAATATTTGTAAGCTTACCAATTGATTAAAACACAACAATATAATTTTAAAGTTTGATGGACTAGGAAAAAAGCTTTAAAGCTCATTTCTGTAAACATTGGTAAAAAGTCAATAATGTGTCTCTTAATATAGAAGTATGATAAAATATTGAAGCTGTATAACTAAAGTCTATAGACTATTGTGGTTATATGTGAATATTACATAGTAAAATTATAAAAAGAGCAGACGAAATACTTAAATCGATATTAATGTGTCAAGATTAGTTAAATCGATTTATTTTGATTAAAAAAATGCTCTTATAGTCAATAAATGACATATTAATCGATTTCATATTCTGATTATAATAAAAAAAACAAGAATATCGATTTAGGCAATTTCAATAATAAAACTTACCTATACCTATCACTTACAGCTTAAATATTATAAGCTTAGTGATAATATTATATTATAGTTATAATATATTTTTTAAAAATGTAAATATTATGTATATTTATCTACTTATGGCAAAAAAATGGGCATAATCGATTGATTACTATTGGGGTCTATATTGGATTTTTATGGGAATAACTAAATAAAAGGGAAGCTCTTGCTCTCTACATCACTATAAAAGTATAGATATGTACAAAAAGCTTATTAAATATTAATCATTACTAATTTATGATTTAAAACTGTATTTTATTCGATTATTCTCATAGGAAAATTTTAAAAAATACTTTTTTTTCATATACTACTTAGAAGTGCTACATATGGTAACAGTTACCTTAGTATACTGAAGGTTACATAAACCAAAACTTTAATAAGCTTACCAGCTTTTTTAATTTTAATAACAATTAAAACCAGTAGTTTATTATATTATAGTTATTAAATAGATGATATTTTCAAACATATTTAAAATACCATCGAAACTTCTATTTTAAATCGTTTTGCACTAAATTGTAGCTAACTTTGGAAAAGTTTAAACGCTAATAAAGCTAGTACCAACTTAACAGATATTCTGAGTGAATAAGTTAATAACTTCTTATCGCAAGGCAGACATTGTTCGTCTCCAGACACTTTGTCGATATTTGTGGTAAAATAGTTTACATAATATAAGCAGTACTGCGTAGAACTTGAAGGTCGTTTGTGGTTTTACTTTATATATAAAATAAAAATGTGAATAACTTATTCACTTAATATTACCATTAATCACTTCAATTTACTTGTTCATTCACTCATTCATTTTTTGACGTGACAACGTCTTAAATTAGGTTGTGCGGCTCGGAGTCAAATATGAAAATGGTAACGTAACGATGTGTCAACTGTCACCGAACTATGATCGGTCCGCCGCGCGTATCACTTGACACATGTACAATGTTTTAGTAAACAACATATATTTTCTATAGTTAAAATTTGTGCAATTTATATTATAATTATTATTCATATCAATAAATATTCTACCGAGAAAAAGACGTTGTCACGTAAAATTTTCGCCCATAAAACCCACTTTACAGGCAACCATTTTCTTTTTTTTATATAATTTAGTATTTCATCACTTACTTTTACTACGTTTTTCAGTTTATATTAAAAAAAAATATGTTTAATAACCCACACACTTTTTTAATTCCACATTTATACACTAACTAACTAACCTTGTTATTATGATGTACATTTATGTTCATATAAATTGAATGAAACTTTCAATACACTTTTTAGAAATCCCTATTTTATATATCTAAAACCTTTAGTGTTTTGGTTACCGTTTAATATTTGGGTACGCTTTCTTCATTCCATCCATTAAGGTAAGTTTCATAAAATTTTATGTTCATTTTGCGCGGCGGAATAGCGTCGGTAACTAATTTTAAAAAGCAATTTGTGAATCTGCTTGATGGAATGTACGAATGTAAATATATATTTATTTTTTGAACGTTTTCTTTATATAAAAAATTTAAAAATCTATTTACGTTCTATATAAAAATGTAATTAGTTATAAATCGTTTTATTTTTTACTATATATAATTTCTATAAATATAAAACGTATATTTCCTAATTAAGTAATTTTCTTATACACGACCCATATTTTTATGATTTTTTAAAGTGTTAATCCACACTGAGGATAGAAAAATACTCAAAGACGACATATAAAAATTTGAACGCAGGGATTCGAACCCGCGAATACTTAAAATATTTAATAAAAATAGGCGCGGGTTCGAGTCTGCGTCTAAATTTTTATGTTTTTTTTTTTAAATTTACACGACTTATTTGAAAATATTTGTATGTTCCACACATTTTTCATACGCAAAATATTAAAAACAAGTAACAAAAACCATACTTTCATTCATTTATCACGATATTCCTAGAAAATTACTTCATCCAATTTCGTAGTACAAATATTGGAACACCCAATTATATTTCGATGGCAATACCTTGAGTGTTTATTAAACTTTGATCCAGATCGAAAATTGTTCTATAGTTTTGGAAACAATTGACGATATTTTCTGTCTTATAAAGTCTTCTTACAATAGTCGTGGGTTCGATTTCTATATAAAATGTTTGTAATATGTGACAACTGACTTAAGACTTCTTGAAGTTCTAACAGATGTATTTATTTTCGCCTATCTACGCTTAGATTTTATTTTTATTTTGTTCCACTAAGTTCATTTTTATGTACTTATATGATAAATTCTATAATATGTTATTTAAATTTCAAAATGAAGTACCGAAAGAGGAGAATAGAATAAAATGACACTAGGCTCTTTATATTTTGTGAAAAATGCCTTGCTCATGAAAATATATTTGATTGAAAATAACTAAAACTATATATTAATGTTGTTATTTTTTATGTTTTTAATACAAATTGTAGAATTTTTTTAAACGATATCTACCATTTTATAGGTGTTTATTTATTTTTACCATTTTACCCATATTACTATTACAACCCATTTCGTAATAAATATATTACTTCATTAAAATAATGTATGTGAAAGTGCACAAAGTAAAACAAACCGTGTCAAATATTTGCAAAAGTTATTTAAAAATTTTGGTGTTTTGTGCTTAAATCATTTTAAGTGTTTAGTAATCTATAAATAATATATAGTGATGTGACACTACATTGCTATTTTATTCAATTTTTAATAAAATTTAAATATAGAAACAATATCTATTATTGGATTTTTTTTCTTATGCTTATAATCTGTATTAACTTATGCTTTGACGTTTTAAGAAAAAACGAATAATATATCTATAAATGAATATATTAAGAAACTATTTGGTGAATAGTGCCTTTTCTAAATCTATCCTAAACGGTGATTCTCATCAAAATCACTTTGAAAACCAGTTTTATATTGGTTGTTTTTGTGATGCATTGTATCTAAGCAAGCATGAAGCACTAAAGTCTTTGGCGTTTTAAAAAAGCTTCTATATATTATATAATATATATATAATTTATTTTGTTTTTCTATTTTTTTCATATACAACCTCTTCTACCTACCATTTTTGAAGGAGATAGCATGGAAAAAAATTCCAAAGTTTAAATGTGATAGGAGAGTCAGGTCACTTCACTCGTTTCTTATCACTTATCACTACGATAAGACGCGGACGACTGATAAAATATCTGAATGCTTTTAGTTTGTTTAAATACGCGTGTGCGTCATTTTGGCGTGATTCTATAATTTATTTTTGTCATTTTACATAATTTATAGAAGTTTGTATATATATATATATATATATATATATATATATATATATATATATATATATATATATATATATATATATATATATATATATATATATATATATATATATATATATATATATATATATATATATATATATATATATATATATATATATATATTTATAGAAGTTTGTATGAAATTTTTATGAATTTGCTACGTATTTTAATATTGGGAGCGAAATGAAAACTTTTTTCAGAAAAATATAGTAAAATATAAATAAACAACGTGTAAGACAACAAAATTACATTTTCCTAATAACATATATATATACATGTATATATATATATACGAGTATATTTTCTACCAGACTTTAGTCCAATTAAGATATAATAAAAACAGACTAAGCTTAGTTTTGTTATTCAGAAACAATTCAATACTAAATCATGTTAGGGAAGTTACAGCTTTTGTTCAACATTTGTTATATAGATATTCTTTTGTTACAAATGAATAATAGATTTCTAAGGAACTTTTTAGCCTCTTTGAATTTGTTTTGAATTTTTTCGGTAAATATTGTGAAAAAATAATAAAAAATAGTAATAAAAGAATCTTTTTTAGTATCAATTTATTAGTTACAGTATCGAAATTTTAAAATTTAAAATAAAATCTATACATTGAATATAATAGAGTTAGAAAACAATAATTGGGTATAAATCTATGATATTTGTGTTAGTTTCTCTGTTTTTTATTTGAAAACGCATAGGTACACTACACATCTATTGGATAGATGACACTTTATGTTGTATAACTGTTAAGTCAAAGCAGGATATGTATAAGTCATATTTTATTGATATTTTGATATATTATTATTAAATACCTAGAGGACTGGCGTGGCGCAGAGGCGTAGGCGTCTGCCTGTAAACGCGAGGGTTTGCTTTGGAAACTAGGCAAAGTGCGACGTTGAGTTCTGTGACTCAATACGAAATGCTTCGATAAAGGTGGAAAGCGAGGACGGAGAAATCAGGGACTAAGCAATGGAGTGTCTCAACATTAGGTTGATATGCTTCCTGCAGTTTCCTCTGCCTACCCTGCCATGTGCGGGATAAAGCGTGAAGATATAAAAAAAATATAGTTTTATTTTCTATGTGTATTTGTTATTGTGTAACATAAAATAATATATATATATATATATATATATATATATATATATATATATATATATATATATATATATATATATATATATATATATATATATATATATATATATATATATATATATATATATATATATATATATATATATATATATATATATATATATATATATATATATATATATATATATATATATATATATATATATATATATATATATATATATATATATATATATATATGTATATATACATATATATATATATATATATATATATATATATATATATATATATATATATATATATATATATATATATATATATATATATATATATATATATATATATATATATATATATATATATATATATATATATATATATATGTATATATACATACATATATATATATATATATATATATATATATATATATATATATATATATATATATATATATATATATATATATATATATATATATATATATATATATATATATAAACTTCAAGCTGTATCCCACACATCGCAGGAGTGACAGAGGGATAAAAAAATAATAGTGACAGCACTTTAGGATATAATAATAACCTAACAGAATAAAATAATAAACCACGTCACTCTCAATATTTTCTCTGTTTTTTATACTTTACGGGTCATCAGTATTTCAAAATAATATTTTCACGTTTATTTCATTTAATCCATTGGGAAATAAGCAATTCGTTTCTAACAGCACATCGTTATATAGTAAAATGTACTGAAATCTCTTCCCTAGGCGCAGCCTTATAACAATAGAATAAATTGTCAAAAATATTTAAGTGATCTCTGTAGAGCAACATTAAGCCCCAGATTTTACCATTCATTTACATAAGTTAAAACCTATACCTTTCACGGTGGAATTTCGTTGAACGTATTTCAATCTGTGTCCCTAGAGCCTAATTTGTAAATCAAATTATGTATTGCTGACAATAGACTTAGCTTGAAAGAACTATTAATATTTAAATAAGTAAGGAGCAGTCACACGGTTACCTCTTTTTGCCTAAGCGGAACTAAACGCCGTTTTCCTACCACATAATGCCTAGATATGGAAATCAAAATTCTGGGGAAAAACACCGTTTCTAGTTAAAAGATATTTGCTATAGTATCAAAAAAAGAATAATAGCTTTAAAGTGTCTTTAGTTCTTTTTACTCTTCGTTAGTTCAGAAAATATGGAAATATATTAAATTTCTTTGAGTTATCCAAATTACCATATTTCTATATGAGGAAGACAATAGACTGATTTGGAAATATATTTACTCTATATTAGACTATCACAACTTAATGTGTCTATAAATGAGAAAAAAAAGGAAAACTGAGTGTCTAAACACTAAAAAAAACTAAAAAATATTCTTATTTTTGGAATTTGTATCTCCAGATTATTGACCTATTAAACTTGGTTAATACAAGTTTTTATACAACACAGTACTACATCAAACGCGAGGCTATTTAAAATAAAAGCCCTGTTAATTCTAACGAGCCTCTGTAATCATAAAAGTTAAAGCACGTAAGTTAGAAGCGAAACTGGCATAACTCAATTATTTGATGTTTTAGAGTAAATTGTTTTGACATCTTTGTGCTTTCAATATACAGTGTTACTTGTTATGTGTCCAGAATTAAAATGTTATCATTATACAGGAGCATTGTGAAAATATGAACATCACCTACCACTTTATTTATATCATATGTATATATTTTCTCACAGAGAAGCACTTTGCGTCCAAATTCAATATATTTCACATTCCAATTCTGTATAGAGGCAGAATCCATCCATCATAATTTATTTTGCATAGCCAAAAAGTAAAAAATCGATGCATTAAATTACGTATTCTCTGAGCCTCTCCTAAAATTGACTCAAAATGATAAAAAATGCGATTATCCTATTATAATACAATAAGATATTCATAATAACGAATATTAAATCAAAGCGCGGCGTTGAGTACCGCCACTTAACGCGTAATGCCTCGAAATGACGGAAAGCAGGAAATGGAGTGTCTTAACACTAGGTTTCCAGTATTCTGCTATAAGCGGGGTAACGAGTGAAGTTAAAAAAATCCTATATTTAAAAATTCAAATCATTACTTAGACCATTTTGACTCAACTCGTACTTATTACACAGTGAATAAAGGTCAAACGTAATTAAGCGAAAGTTTGTGGTGGAAAAGACCTAAGTTTTGGTCTAGGTCTAATCATGAATACCTGAAATTATGGTTAGTAACTTAGCCCAATTTGTTATTCCAATTAAAAGTGACTTGCAAGTGACTTGAGTAAAATAACTTTAAGTGTTGTGATGGATATATTGTGTAATACTTTATGCCTGTCAAAAAGCTAATGGTTACAGGTTAAAAAATTTTACCACACAAGAAGGTCTACAAATAAAATAATTCAATAAAATTTAGTTTTTCTTATTATTATTTTATTATAGTGAAGCTAAAAAACAACATATGTATATTTTTACATTATTTGAGCACCGTAGTGCAGTCTGTGAGCTTTGGAAATATGTTTAAGTTTGAAGAAAATTGAGAGTTTCCATCAAGATTCGCGATACGTTGAATGACGGAACTCAACGCCGCGTTCCTTACTAATGTAGGAGAAATTTGTTCTTTTTAGTAGGTCCACCATAACTATCGCGTGTCCAACCCTAGTTGTCTTTTTGAATACGTTTTCTTCTTGTAAATTTAATTTATTCCATTATATCATATCGCCTTGCTAACTAATCTAGCCTTAAATCGGCTTCGTAGCTCCAAACGTCAAAAGTTATGATAATCATTGTTTCAAAGATAATATTTACAAACGCTGTGTTAATTAAATTTTGCTTAGTGGATTAAATTTTGTATATATTGTCGCCGTTTTAATGTGTGTGTTTGAAAATCATTATTTTAGGTTAATTTTTTAGAGGATTTTTTTTTTTTAGCTTCACGCTTTATCCCGCACATGGCAGGGTAGGCAGAGGGAACTGCAGGAACTATTAGAACCTAGTGTTAAGACACTCCGTTACTTAGTCCCTGCTTACTCCGTCCCCACTTTCCGCCGTTTTCGAGGCATTGCGTGTTGAGTGGCGGAACTCAACGCCGCGCTTTGCCTTAGTTGCCAGAGCGAAATGGAAATAGAAAAATCCATCTTCCCCGACTGGGGATCGAACCCAGAAACCGTCGCGTTAGTCGCGTTACAGGCAGACGTTGCGCCTCTGCGCCACGACGGAAGATTATTTGAGGGTTGAATGTACGAGTAAAAGGTATATTTTTTTTATTTTTAACGCATATTTCGCGTAGAATTCAAAATTCATATAAAGTTGAACAAGAAGGTTTCGCCGATTAAAAAAAAATACATTTAAAATTAAGAATAACATATGTCAGTAAAAGTACTATATGTCATATAGGTATCTAATATATAGGAAGTGTTGGGGATTAATAAGGAAAATACCCGATAATGTAATCATTAATAATTATTTTTTCATAGGATCTATATGTATATTGGTTAGATAGATGCGACTTCACCTGCAATCAAATAATTAATTTTTCTTAAATATATTAAGTGCAAAAGTAAATTTGACGAAATACAATATTAAAATATATATAATATAAGTATATATATTTTGATTGGTTATTCTTATAATAAATACACAGTATTGATGACTAGATTTATATATTGTTTTTAAATCAAACTGTTAGTTCTAGAAATTAGAAAATTTAAGCAAACAGACTCTTCAATTATATATATATATATATATATATATATATATATATATATATATATATATATATATATATATATATATATATATATATATATATATATATATATATATATATATATATATATATATATATATATATATATATATATATATATATATATATATATATATATATATTACCTTAATTAAATATTAGAGCCTTACAAATCGATAGGAGGCCGGCGCCAGCGTGGCGCGTGTGAGACAGTTTCAAGTTTGGTTAGTGGATCGATTCTCACTGAGAATTATATACCTATACATATGCTAATGTTTTGTTTTGCAAATCTAGTTACATAAAGTACTATTATTTAGTGGGAATCGAACCCACAGTCTTCCTGCTTTCAGTCAAATGCTGTAACACACCTCTACGTCAACTGTTATTGTTAATATCTATGTTAATTCACATATTTACAACTTTAAAAAGAAATTAGAACGCTTTACCATCATACATTTTAATCTACCACTGTATTACGATGGTGAAAAAAATATACGCGTGTACGTTCATAGCAAGAAATCTTAGGAAAATTAAAAAAAGGGCAAACGTAAAAGCTTTTTAAGTCAAAGGCATGATTAATTCAGGGCGGCCATTTTCTACGCATGAGTAATTTTTAATTTTTAGGGTTCTGCTGTCAGAAGTTGTCAACAATAGAGTTTTCTTTATTGAAATTTATGTCAGTCATCTTTTTGTATAGAGATAAGGAATAATGGTGGAAATTATACAATGTTTTTATATAAATTGGATACATACTTTAAGAAAATTTTTAGGTTGACAATGATTTTTTCATATTTTGTTTATTTAGTAGCTTCACGTTACATTACATCATTGTATGAGGGTAGGAAGAGAAAAAATAGTGTCAAAACACTCTGTTTTATATCTGTTCACGTTCAGAACACAAAGCTGTTGTTTGAATCATATTTATACATTTCTGTCACTATTAAAATAGTTTTATTTTAAATTAAAACACAAGTGTAGTACTTGTCGTGATAGTCATCATAGTGCAGCAAAACATCATTAGACTGTGAATGTGGGTTTTGTGTTTAATTTTCACTCGTGGTATTGAGTTGTCATTCTTTCGTTATATTAAGAAGACAAAGCGCGACGTTGAGTTCTATCAGTCACCTAATACAATGTCTTGAAAATTAGGTGAAACATGGAATCGAAACCTTAGCACTCGCCTCCTTTTGTCTGCCTGGAAATTGAAATTAAAAAAGAAAAGAAATATTTTGTAAACCTTTTCTTGAATGTTATTACTGACAGAGGTATACGAAATTGATACACTTAAAGTTCATATGTTCTTCTGAAACGAGTACGTTTGCAGAAAACACCTAACTTTAGAACATCCTATGAATACCCAAATGAGGCCGCTAATGAATATTGGTGATAGCATATATTGACAAAAGAATCATTAATTTTAATTTGAAGCAACAATAATTATACCTACATTTAAAGCCATAGAAAAGGCCATCTCTTAAAAAACGAAAGATCATTGTTTTATTTATCGCTTCTAGTTTATTTTATGTGGATAATATAGAACAACGTATATTTCAAAATTCAATGACTTTTTGATTAAAACTTAAAATAAATCTACAAAATCGTTTAAAAATATTAGAAAAAGTATAAATTCCAAATGAAATAAACTCGCGCATATCGCCAGTATTAAATAAATACGTTGAAAATTATGCAGGACACTTCACGCGGCACTCATGCTCCCACTTGACCTCATTTCAAGCTTTGTAATGGCAAAAGTTTGAGGCTTTTGTTTCCTTTCATATTACATGATTGAGTGACACACCACCGTTGTTCAGTTTGTATTAGTCTAACTGCGTAGGTGTTAATTAAGAGTTTGATTTCCATTTTGCCAGATGTTTTTATTTAAATATATATTTTTTGTTTCTTAGTTTTTCTAGTTACAATGCGAAACTCATCTCTGTTAAATGACAGATAATATTAAAATAATACCGTCGTGGCGCAGAGGCGTAGCATCTGCCTGTAACACGGCGGTCTCTGGGTTCGATTCCCAGTCGGGGAAGATGGATTTTTCTATTTCCATTTTCTTCGCTCTGGTAACTAGGCAAAGCGCGGCATTGAGTTCCGCCACTCAACACGCAATGCCTAGAAAAAGGCGGAAAGCGGGGTCAGAGAAAGCAGAGACTAAGCAACGGAGTGTCTTAACAGTAGGTTCCAATAGCTCCTGCAGTTCTCTCTGCCTACCCTGCCAGGTGCGGGATAAAGCGTGAAGCTAGATATATTAAAATATACTTTTCTAGTGTGGCCTAGAAATTTAAAGAAATTGAGCCCTTAATGTGAGTTATATCAGGACATACTATCTTTGTGTTGATATTCGCGTGTTATCGGTTTTTGGAAATACTTTGCGGTAGTTCGTGGTCACGGGTAGACTGAGGTGGCATTTGTCTGTCATTTGATATAATTGTTACATCAATCTACCGCCAACGGTTTCTCAGTTGACTCGCGTTCGGCCCCGGATTCCTGCAGAATGAGTGCCCTCTGGTGTGGTATGTTCGGGATTTTAAAGTTTTTATACGTGGATTTCAAGTGGTAGAAAGCTTCCAACCGTCTTCTCTATTGAAATTAGGATATTTTTGTATTTCAACAGCCTCGCGGGTCATCCTAGAAATATATTTATTTTCCTTAGCGAGTATATGAAGTTTATCAAACCTCATGTAATGGTTAATGGTTGGTTCTTGACTTCTGAGATGCGAGATTCTTTTCTTTAACTGACCAATGTAAGATAAGCCACAGTCACAATTAAGCTTGTGTACATAATACATACTGGTAACTGGTCTCAAGAAATGGCTCATTTGCTTGTTAGACTCAAAATTATTTTTATGGAAGTTCTTCTTAAAATGTTGCCGATCCTGTCTGTAACTCCTTTCACATATGGTTGTCTCTCTACTGTGAGGGGCTTGTTGGTCTTACTATAACGCTATTGTGGAACTGGCAGCTTGTTCTAGTGTAGGGCATTTTTCATCAGTAGAAGCTCGTCCCCTAGATTTTCAGCCTCTTAGAGGTGATGGGCAATCTGAAACTCTGACTACCCTACCCTACCCCTGGTTCATGAGATTAGGCCATAGAAACTTCATCTTTATAACCTAGCGATATATCACTTTAGTATCTATCAAACTTTATGTTTACGAATGGAATATAATAAGACCTTTTGTAATTATTCCTACAAATGAAAATGGAATTATGGCCTTGGCTTTTAATTTTTCTAAAGCGATCCTAATAAATGAAAGAATGAATAAATAATGTACGATTATTGTAATTTGCGACGCTTCTAATTGTCTTTTTGTTTTTAGTATTTAATGGCCATTGTGGAAATAAAAATAATATTAGTGAATAAGGTCCATTACTCAATTTCATTTTAATTTGTTTTTTTTTTTTGCTTTTTCTTAAAGTGAATGTCTTATATAACACAGCAAACAATAAGTCCTGAGATATTGTATTACAATTACTATTAATAAATAGAATTTTGTCACAATAACATTATATTATTATTTTATCTTATACAAGAGCAGAGAAATATGTGAATAAACCATATATCTATCATGCCGTCACGTTTTCATGCAGCCGCTGATCCTTTGCGCCACGATGGTCGTTAATACTTAAGTATAAATATTTCTTTGATAAAAATGCATGAAATAAATATGTTTTGAATGTCATACAGGATGTACTATCCTGTTGATTATTATTATTATATATTGTTTTTTTTTAAGTTTCACGCTTTATCCCGCACATGGCAGGGTAGGCAGAGGGAATGCAGGAGCCATAGGAACCTAGTGTAAAGATACTCCGTTGCTTAGTATCATGCTTTTCTCCGTCTCTGCTTTCCGCCTTTTTCGAAGCATTGCGCGTAGTGTACTATTGAATTCTATAATAAAATTGTTATATTGATATTTAAAAGAAGAACTGTCCAGTTTCTTGCCAGCCGTTCTCATCAGAACTGCATTCCGAAAGTTGAGACATGTCCATTCGACGATTCAAAAGTATTTGAGAAAATCTCTTTGTATGAAGAATATTTTGAATTTGATTATACACCCAGTAAATGACAGCGCGGCCTTTGTCAAAATTACCTAGATGGTAAAATATTTAAAAGTTATATACAAAAAATCGAATCAAAAAATTACCAATAGTTTAGACATCATTTTTCCCATTTCACAATATTTATACGTGCTGTGTAACGCGTGATGTAGTCTTTATTAAATACAAATGACGTAAAGATCTCATACTGCAGAAATACTATTAAATCTTGTCAATATAAGAGATAGAGATATATTCTCTTTCATTCAAATAAAAAATCGAAAGAGAAAGAGATGTATCTCTTTGCTGCTTTGACAGTATAGAATGAAACGTTGGATTTTTAAGGAATAATACACATTATGATCAATAAATTCCAGTAATAAGCCATTTTCTTACTTGTATTATTATTATAGTTTGACTACTCAGGTCTACGTCAGGTGTTAATCAAAAGACTTGTGTTATTATTTCTCATAATTTAGCTGTTATAGTTCTGCATCATGATTGCCATTCTTAAAAACAAATCATGGCCTAGATCCTACTCAAATTCAAAAATAAATAGAATGAACTACACAAGCTATACCTTGAAAACTGTGAAATCACAAACACACAATTGATATATGGTATTTGCGTGGCGGAACTCAACGCCCCGCTTTATTTTGTTAGTAAAAGTGGAAAAGTGACAATAATACATTTTCTCCGAGTGAGAATCGAATTCACAACCGCCGTTTATACTAAAACTCTCCTACGACCACATTATACATATATATATATATATATATATATATATATATATATATATATATATATATATATATATATATATATATATATATATATATATATATATATATATATATATATATATATATATATATATATATATATATATATATATATATATATATATATATATATATATATATATATATATATATATATATATATATATATATATATATATAAATAAATTGTTCTTTAATACATCTAATAATGAACTGATAGTCAAATGAATTACTAAAAACATTTAACTTTATACTCGTATAATAAAAGTGAAACTAAACAGAAATAAGTTTTAGAAGTAGCTATCCTTTCCTTATATCTCTCAATCCTCAATTGATTTAGAAAGGGGCACCATAAATAATTCAAAATGCGTCAATAACGTATGAGCGAAGGAAACGATCCTAAGGGTTGATTTTGAGAGGCTGTAATCTAAAATATATAGATTTTCTTTCTTAGCTTTACATCTGCCATCACAGCAATATAAATAGTGAGAATATAGTGTTAATACACTCTCTCATTCGTTTTTAGCACGAATTTCGTTTTGCGTGTTATCACATTGGTAAAAAGAAAACTACAGCAGCAGCAGGGTGGCCTAATAACCGATTGCAATCATAGATTGTAGGTTCGATTCCCATTTAAAGGAAATAAATAAAGCGCTACATTAAGACCATAAAGTCTTTCCCTTCAACATAAAATGTTTCCGAAATTGATGGCAATGTAGGGAAGAGAGCGTAAAGCTTAAAAAAAGCCGACTCCTTTTACCAGACAAAAAAAGTACCATTTTTTTAAATTATATATACAATAATATACAATTAATTTTATTTATGTTTTAATTATTATTAAGTAGATCCAAATTATTATGTATCTAGAAATTGATTAAGCTCTAGACTCGTCATATTTCGAAAATTAACTAACCAGTGATATTTGTCACTGATATATGACGTATGGATTAATAATGTCGGTCGTCCTAACAACCTTATTTAACTAAGGTCAAATGGGAAATCCAATCAATATACTTATACTTGATATCTCCTTCTACCTATACATTTACTTAGCAAAAGCTACAACCATTTATGTACTGCTAAGGATTTTCCGGATTTCCCCGTTTTTTCATAGAAACCACCGTATATATATACGTTGTAAGTATATACATACAAGCTACCATAGAGCAGTGGCTTAAAAGATATAATATAGTATAATTTATGAATATATAGAATTCGACAAATTTACTTTTATATTTCGATAAGACACATTTTATATGTGCGTTTCATTTCATATTGTTAAATTAATTTTTTATCTTAATTTAAATCTGAAGGCGTGGCGCAGAGGCGTGAGCGTCTACCTGTAAAGGCGACGGTTTGAGAGTTCGGTTCCCACTCGAGGTAGGTGGAATTTCTATTTCCATTTTCTTCGATCTGGCAACTAGGCAAAGCGCGGCGTTAGTTCCGCTACTCAACACTCAATGCTTCGAAAAAGGCGGAAAACGGGGACGGAGAAAGCAGGGACGAAGCAGTGAAGTGTCTTAACACTAGGTTCGTATGGTTCCTGGTGTTCCCTCTGCCTATCCTGCCATGTGCGGGATAAAGTGTGAAGCTAAAAAAAAATATATGTATAGTTCATCGTAGAGCAGTTGCTTAAATTAAAAAAATCAATTTTTTAAAACACAGAATTTGCTAAATTTTAGTAGTTTGGTAGTTTACCTTGTTGAATGTACTATTTTTTTGATCTCTTAAATACCATGGATGGAAGGATGAAAAGTGAAAGCTTAATTAAATTCCTTTATTCTAAATTAGCTTTAATTAAGAAAAAACTAAAAAATAACGTTAAAAGCTCGTCAAAGATTGTATATAAAATACATTCACACTAAGCATTTTCTTTTACCATCGCAATAAAACTAATTAGAAAAACCATTTCACTGGAAGAATAGAATTGTTTACCATTCATTGTAGTGTGTTATTTGCATTTTAGTACTTTATACTCTTATAATAAAGTTCAAAATCGTTCGAGGTGTAGAAGTTTTTTATAAACATTTATTTGTCGAAATTAATTCAGTTAATTGTGGAAACTGGAAAGTAATAGTCGAATTAGGTACTTGGTATTTCTTTGTAAAAGCCTTTTGAGGTATTGAGGGGTTGCATTTTAAAGGCTCAAGAAAAAGGAGGACCGTCGTGGCGTAGAGGCGCAACGTCTGCCTGTAACGCGACGGTTACTGGGTTCGATCCCCAGTCGGAGAAGATGGATTTTTCTATTTCCATTTTCTTCGCTCTGGCATCTAAGACAAAGCGCGGCGTTGAGTTCCGCCACTCAACACGCAATACCTCGAAAACGGCGGAAAGTGGGGACGGAGTAAGCAGGGACTAAGTAACGGAGTGTCTTAACACTAGGTTCTTATGGTTCCTGCAGTTCCCTCTGCCTACCCTGCCATGTGCGGGATAAAGCGTGAAGCTAAAAAAAAATAAACAAAAAAAATAAAAAAAGGAGAAAATAATAAGAAAGGTGTGTTTTCATATTTTAGAACTTTTGTTATAATTATGTATGTAAATATGGGTTTTTGTTCCTTTTACAGAGTTTCGCAAGCATTTTCTATCGTCCAAGGAACATCTCTATATAAAAATTCAAAAATCAGTTCTACTGAGAAACGCAAGCAAGAAATTCAACATTTGCGCTGTTCTAAAAGTCAAATATTTTTATAAAATATGTTTTATAAAAATAAAATGGAGTGTAAAATTTAACTTGAAAAATCTTATTTTATGTAAATTTTGATTAAAAACGGTTTCTCTCGAAGGGTTGAACCTTTTGGGAATTATTTTTTTTTGATACTCCATTAGAAAAGTTAATACCTTGTAAAGACCTCTTGAAAACCTACTCGATCCTGGCTGTGTATTTATTTTTATATTAGTGAAAGCTAATATATTATAAAAAACGAATTACTGATGTTAAAGGATAGAATTTATGGCATAAAAGTGTGTTGGACAAAAGAAAAAATCTATTACAATATTTGTCGGTTCCTTTTATAGCTTTATTCCGCTCATAACAGGGTAGGCAGAGGAAACCCTAGAAATCGTGAGAATCTAGTGTTAAGACACTCCGTGCCTTCCGCTCTTTCGAGACATTAAGAACTCAGTGGCGTAACTCAACGCCACGCTTGCCCTGTTAGCAGATAAATGTAATGAAATTACCTATACCCTCCGAAGTAGGGAATCGAGTCTACAATGCTTCTGCGTCACGACGGTACCCTGATCTGTTTTATTTCCGATATTGCTATTATTCCACAATTATTAATAGTTTCAATTCATTAAAAATAGCTTTTCACTCCATCAGAGAAGAAAAAAAAATACAGTACACAGATAACACAAAATACAAAAAAAATACAGTATATACAGTACTTAACAAACCGTTAAGAATTGTATAAAAGAAATTAGTTGCAAATCGATATAAAACAAAAACGAAAATGGCAACTAGTGCTTGAATTGTATCCAAGAGACGTTCAAATATTGTTATCGTTTGTTCTACATATTATTTCGTATATATTTGACTACACATTAGTACATTTAGAAAGGAGCCTTAGAAATTAGTGTCAACAATTTTATTTAAAAAAATAAAAATAATATAAAAAACGATCCACTAATAGTAAATAGTAAAAAAGATAAGAGTACTCAATTTATGCTCAGAAAAAAAAAACAATTGCTAAATACTTAAGTGAATAATATAACTTTAAAACTTCATTTATATATTATATTTTATTAGTAAATTGCATTCAGATATTTTTTAAGTCGTTTTTATAAGTGATAATATAAATTACTATGGAATGTGGAATAATTTTTGTAATAGTTAGGCCAAATAGATCAGAAGGATAGGGACTACTCAAGGGCTGGTACACACGAGAGTATAAATCTGTATATCTAATTTTCTCCTTAACAAGATATACAACGTTTTTTGACACGTAGTGTAGTGGTAGGAATACTAAGAGACGATTTCTGTAAATATCTATATAAATAAAAAAAAACTAAGACTATTAATAGTCAAAGAAAGTAAAATTAAAGGTTGCATCCTGTTCTTAATAATTATTAAAAAAAACCTAAAATAACATGTAAACAAACAAATATAATGTTACTTAAATATGGGAATTGAACCCACATTCATCAAGAATCATAAAAGATAGTATTCGAAACCAAAGCCTTAATTTATGGTTAATTTTGTAAAGGGTCACAGGTTCGGTTTCCTATAAAGAGAATAAGCTAATATCTATATCTAATACATATTATTGTGTATTATACAAGATTAAAGATCGATATAGTTGATTACAAATTGAGAGAGCATCTTCAGATGTTTGAAAACCAATAAGCGTCAATGCAAGGCCCGAACTGATAAAGCGTTACTGAAACGCTTTACATTAGAGTATGGAGTTAATCGAAATGGCTTCTGAAACAAATTACTTATTTTTCAATGGCCAAAAAAAATTTGCCATTTTGCGGTACTTATATTTATTATTCAGAAAAGTTATTATAAATATAAAAAGTTATGACTATACCAAGTGCTTTGACACTAATATTTAAGATTTTCAAAAGTGGAGTTAATCGATGTGTGCACTGAGCGGCTCATATATATATATATATATATATATATATATATATATATATATATATATATATATATATATATATATATATATATATATATATATATATATATATATATATATATATATATATATATATATATATATATATATATATATATATATATATATATATATATATATATATATATATATATATATATTTAGCTTCACGCTTTATACCGCATTTATCGTATATATTTGACTATACATTAGTGCTTTTAGAAAGAATCCTTAGAAATTAGTGTCAACAATTTTATTTAAAAAATGAAAAATAATATAAAAAACGATCCTCTAATAGTAAATAGTAAAAAAAATTAATATAAGAGTACTCAATTTATGCTCAGAAAAAAAAAAAAAAACAATTGCTAAATACTAAAGTGATTAATATAAGTTTAAAACTTCATTTATATATTATATTTTATTAGTAAGTTGCATTCAGATATTTTTTAAGTCGTTTTTATAAGTGGTAATATAAATTCCTATGGAATGTGGAATAATTTTTGTAATAGTATGGCCAAATAGATCAGAAGGATAGACTACTCAAGGGCTGGTACACACGAGAGTATAAATCTGTATATCTAATTTTTCTCCTTAACAAAGATATACAACGTTTTTTGACACGTAGTGTAGTGGTAGGAATACTAAGAGACGATTTCTGAAAATATCTACAAGAACTATTAATAGTCCAAGCAAATAAAATTACAGGCATGCAGCCTGTTATTTCCGTTCTTAATAATTATTAAAAAAAAACCTCAAATAATATGTAAACAAACAAATACAATGTTACTTAGATATGGGAATTGAACCCACATTCATCAAGAATCATAAAAGATAGTATTCGAAAACATTAAATGAAAAAGCGCATATCAATTTTATGATCGCATAAATTTTGTACGTGCCATGCCATGGGAATATTTTTACTGGAACCAATATATTAATATTGCTTCGGGTATAGCTATGTAAAGCCTTAATTTATGGTATCAATTTTGTAAAGGGTCACAGGTTCAGTTTCCTATGAAAGCAAGATATAAAGCATAAGTATGTATATGTATATACATATATGTTTTTGTATATATACAAAGATAAAAATATAATACGAATTTATTACATTTATTTGTATTTCATCATTCCATTTATTTCATTTCATTTAGTCCAAAGAAAATATGACTTTATACGCTCGTGTGTACAGCAATTATACGTAACATATAACAATAACTTAAGTAAATCAGTGAGACCTCATTAATAGTTTAAGAATGAACAAAACTAATCTAAAACAACGATTACTCCAAAGTACGAACAAGTTACAACAAAAGCTAAAACATCGGCCGACACCATTTATTATATAGATTTAAGGAAATTTAGTAGATATAGTATATATGTATGTAATTACTTACTTTCCCACGTTCCACTATTATTACTTAATAATATATTAATATAACAATAATTATATTATTTAAAACATTATTTTTACGTTTGAAATAAATAATTTCCAATAAAAAAATTCCAATTTCATAATTTCCAATTAACTTATTTCAATTTCCACTAAAACTTACGGAAGGATGCGGCGGGTGGTCTTGGACCCTTGACATTTTGTAGTTGCTTGTTGTGGGCCGTGGGTGTCCTCTCGCCTTGGGCTGTGGATGCACTGGCAGCAGCCCCAGCGCTGCTGGCTGCTGGAGACTTGGCTTGCGGAGAACTTGTTGAAGTGGTTCTGGAAAGGATATTATTTGTTAAATGGAAAATAAAATTATTTATTAGTTTTTTTACAGTATTGTAGTAAGAGAGATAACTCAGCGTCATAACAATTCTATCTATTTTTTTTATATTTATTTTTTTTTAGTTTTTTTAGCTTCACGCTTTATCCTGCACATGGCAGAGTAGGCAGGGGAAAGGCAGAAACCATAGGAAATATACAAGTGTTGATACACTCCGTTCCCTGCTGTCTATTTTATCACATTATCTGACAAATGCCACCACATTATGCTTAATCATCTCATAGAGTGACATTTATAGATTTAAGTATTCTCCTGAATTAAATTCAATCTTTAAAATTTCTTAAATGGTATACATGAAATTAAATGGTATAAATTTCTTAAATGATATATATATGTTACAATTCCGGCCGTGCAGGTCTTTCTCGGGAAAACGTCGACGATTGCCGAATGAAACTTGTGTCTTCTATTCAGACCACCCACAGTAATGTCTCATTATGGGGTAAAAGGAATCTTGTTCAATTCAACCCCCAGAAGACTCAAGTTTGCGCGTTAACCAGTAAAAAAATCCTTTTGTCGTGTCACCAGTTTTTGAGAACACTTCTCTTAAAGCCTCGCCTACTATCAGTATATTGGGGCTCAGCATTTTGAATAACTGTCAGTATCGCGATCATTTCGATAGCAAGGCCAAGCTTGCCGCGAAGTAACTGTGTGTCATCGGAAGAGCGAGACAGTATTTCACCCCTGCACACCGATTGGCTCTGTATAGAGCCCAGGTTCGGCCTCACATGAAGTATTGTTCGCATCTCTGGTCTGGTGCACCCCAGTATCAACTTGAACCATTTGATTGCATACAGCGTAGAGCCGTTCGTATCGTTGGGGACCCAAACATCTGTGAAAGGCTAGACACTTTGGCGCTGTGTAGAGACGTTTCCTCGCTATGCGTTCTCTACCGCTTATACATGGAGAGTGTTTTGAAGAACTGTTTGATCTGGTGCCTGCCGCTGAATCCTCCAACCGCACAGTACGACACAAATTTAAGTATCATCCCCACCATCTGGACACGTGGAACTCCACTACGGTTTCGTAGGAACTTTTTTCCGCGTACCACACTACTGTGGAATAGCCTACCTGCGGCAGTGTTTCCACATCGATATGACATGGGTACCTTCAAAAAGCTCGTCTATGTCCACCTTAAAGGCCGGCAACACTCTTGTAACACCTCTGCTGTTCCACATCTCTGTTGTCGGTGATCACTTACTTCCCTTGTCCTTCCCATAAAAAAATATATTAATATTTGTCTACCAACCTAAATTAATATTCACACGACATTATGTAAGGATTATTAATATTTTACCAAGAAATACCGATGTGGTGCAGAGGCGTAGCGTCTGCCTGTAAACATGATGGTTTGTGTTTTCGATTCCCACTCGGGGTAGATGGATTTTTCCAAATCCATTTTATACGCTCTGGCAACTAGGCTACGCGTGGCGCCGAGATCTGCCACGCAACACGCCATGTCTCGAAAAAGGCGAAAAGCAGGGAACGAAGTGTCAAAAATAGTTTCTACGGTTTCTATGGTTCCCTCTGCCTACCCGACCATGTGCGGGATAAAGCGCAAAGCTAAAAAATACTAAGAAATACAAAAATTGTGTTTGTAATTTATATCTACTTATTTATTTGTTATATATTATTCATATTTTGAAAACTTTTTTAGGTCATTCAAATAATGATTTATGTAAGTTGTTCCATGTAAGTTGAATACGCCTCTTTACTTCCAAATAGTTGCTCTCCTTGCCAAAGCTGATTTATTTTCCCAAGTATACATATTTCTTACTAAATTTCAGTATTTTCGTGCTGTTTCGTATTAGCTGTAGTGTTTATTATTTGTTTTCCGTGAAGTATCTCGTATCTATAATTATTCTTCAGGGAGGTTGAGATTACATTTTTCTACGGCGACTAGCAGGCTTGCAAGATATGTTATAATTTGTAAATATATCCCATACTAACACAAATTAAGAATAAATAAAATAAAATAATATTTACATAATAATTTGACGCAATTCCTACACGTGCGCGTATGTTTTGGTAACGATTGATCTCTAATTAACGTTCTTGTCAAAATTGTCAACAATATGGAAGTGTGGTTATGTAAAATTAATATAGGAACGTGTAAGGCCAAATGTTTATGAAAATTATTGAACAACAGATAATTATATATAATAATTTGTAACTCATTTTAGTTTAATAATGTGGATAGCTTTTCACATAACTTAACGCTAAAAAAATATAAAAATGTATGTATAAGCGAAAATTATGTATTTAAAATGTTGTCTGGGTGGAAATTACATGCTCTTGTTAAACATGGTTCTTTCAAAAAGAAGTCTATATGTTGCTCCACAACCTCTTATTGTTTTCAGTAAAAGACCTTAAATTCCGCTTCAGCTGTTTTTGAGATTAAAAGAAAAATAAACCGGAGAATCAAAAAGTCTAATAAAGAAATATAGATATATATTTTTTTATAGCATCACGCTTTATCCCGCATATTGCAGGGTAGGCAGAGGGAATTGCAGGTACCATATGAACCTAGTGTTAAGACACTCCGTTGCTTAGTCCCTGCTTTCTCCGTTCCTGCTTTCCGCCTTTTTTCGAGGCATTGCGTGTTGAGTGGCGGAACTCAACACCGGGCTTTGCCTAGTTTCCAGAGTGAAGAAAATGGAATTAGAAAAATTCATCTTCTTCGAGTGGGCATCGAACCCTCAAACTGTCGCGTTTACAGGCAGACGCTTACGCCTCTGCGCCACGACGGTCCTCTTTTCAAAATATCAAGTATATTATATACGTAATATATCATTTGTTTATTTACTATCCATAAACTTATAGGATTGACTACTTTAAAAAAAAATCTGTTTATCTGTCAAGATAGTTTTTATCAAGATTTTGTGAATGATAAATGTATTATAAATTGTCAGGGTCTATAGTTAGTTCCTAAAACACCCAAAAGTTTTTTTTTAAAAAAGAGTCAAAATATCACACTAATATTATATATTATGTTATTATAAACTAAAATTTATAGAACTATCGAAAATATATTAGTTTAAATGCCAGTTGAGCCATTTCATAAAATGAGTACGGAACCCCCATAGCGCTATCGAATTCGCACTTGACCGATTTTCACCTAAACATTTAAATATCTTGTATATTTAACTTTTCAAAAATTACATCCATTAAGTTGGAAATGCCTTATTTTCAAGTAAATCCAATTTTTCTACAGCCGAAGTAAATCCCGTGGGGATAGCTTGAAAAATTGTGAAATAAAGTGTTGTCTTTTGTTTTAAAGAAAACAGAAGCTTAGTTTCAAAGGGATTCAACAAGAAATAAAGTTTAGTACATTCTAGAACTTCTATTTCTCCATTTAAGAGGTTAAATATTTACATTGCAACTGTATCTTCATGCTGTATCTATTATATAGCACTTACCCAAGGAAAGAAAAATTAGCGTACTGCACATTTGTCCTGAATTTAAGACATTTTACGTTGTTAGCTGCTAGAAAATAAAGCCACACTCTCATCTAGTAGAGGAGCAATTATTAAAATAATCCCACCACTGTGTTTTGAACCCATTTATATTGCGTTCATAGTTTTTTTTAGCTTCACGCTTTATGCCGCAAATGGCAGGGATAGGCAGAGGGAACTGCAGGAACTATTGAAACCTAGTGTTAAGACACTCTGTTGCTTAGTTTCAGCTTTCTTCGTCCCCGCGCTTGTAGTTAGCCAAAAATTTCTAACAAGTTATATAATTAAGAAGACTACGAACGTATACATTCACGTTCATATTGATTAAGTCTGAAACATAAATGAAGTGAAGACGGGAAGTAAAAGAAGAATTTTATAGCTGATTATATGTTATTTTATGAGAAACCTTTTTATTTGACAGTAATAAGGGTTCTCGGGGGCAAATTGAAAAACTTTTAATATGAGGGTATAAGGTAAATATTTCAAAAATTGTGGATATTTGTAATAGCTAACGTATTATATTTTTTTAGTTTCACCCTTTATCCTGCAGGGGAGGCAGAAGAAGCCGCAGGAACTGCAGGAATCTACTGGTAAGACACTCTGTTCCCTGCTTTTCAAGGCCTGCCTTATTTCGAGGCTTTGCGTGATGAGTAGTGGAACTCAAATTCGCGCTTGCCTAGATGCCAGAGCGAAGAAAATGGAAAAACAATAATCTATTCTACCCGAGCGGGAATCGAACCTATAAACCGTCGCGTCTTTAGGCAGACGCTACACCTTTGCGGATATCTAATGAAGAAAAGCTAAAAGTCAAGAGGCTGTCATGGCACAGCGGCATATCGTCTTACTATTAACACGAAGCTTGTAGATTGAATTTCTCATCGAGAGACAGATTATTGACGTGACAACGTCTTAAATTAGGTTGTGCGGCTCGGAGTCAAATATGAAAATGGTAACGTAACGATGTGTCAACTGTCACCGAACTATGATCGGTCCGCCGCGCGTATCACTTGACACATGTACAATGTTTTAGTAAACAAAATATATTTTCTATAGTTAAAGTTTGTGCAATTTATACTATAATTATTAATCATATCAATAAATATTCTACCGAGAAAAAGACGTTGTCACATAAAATTTTCGCCCGTAAAACCCACTTTACAGGCAACCATTTTTTTTCAACCAGTTTCGTTGCTATGGTAACAAAACAAAGCAGGGCGTTGAGTCGTAACGAATTCTCAAATCACTAGATTCCCCCTGCCTATGCGTCGAAGCATTTTTTATATAGAAAAACACTTTATATATTAAAAAAAAATGGTTGCCTGTAAAGTGGGTTTTACGGGCGAAAATTTTACGTGACAACGTTTTTTTCTCGGTAGAATATTTATTGATATGAATAATAATTATAGTACAAATTGTACAAATTTTAACTATAGAAAATATATTTTGTTTACTAAAACATTGTACATGTGTCAAGTGATACGCGCGGCGGACCGATCATAGTTCGGTGACAGTTGACACATCGTTACGTTACCATTTTCATATTTGACTCCGAGACGCACAACCTAATTTAAGACGTTGTCACGTCAATAAACAATTTCCATGAAATATTGATATTATTATTATTTAGTTATTGTTATTAACAGTTTGTTTGTTTTCAATTTAATATTTTATCATCCATATAGAAACATGACCTGAAAGAACGGAGTGTAGTGTTAAGATATTAAAATAATTCATTCCCCTGAGCGGGAATCGAATTCACATCCGTGGTGTTGACAGTGAAAGTTATCCTATTATTATACTTATATTTTTATTTTTTTTATATACTATAATTTATTACAAGCAAAATGATATATTAAGATTCCTACATTTCTACTACGATTTAGAGAACCAATCCTACAACTTTAAAAATGCTCTAATACCCGGGAAATGAAGGCAGGCACGCGCGTTGCATTCCCAATGCATTGGAATGAGGATTCTTTGAAATAAATTGAATGGAAATGCATTCACTAGGAAGTTTTAATTGCTGTAAGGTACATTAACGTTATTGCCAAAGCATTTATGTTTTTTAATAATAAAAATATGTAATTATTAATACTGCTTCTCGTGTAGCAAGGTAGCGAGAACTTACTGTTAAGAAATGTGGACAAAAAGCGGAGAACAGAGTGTCTCTGTTCTCCGCCTTTCACATTTCTAGACATAACGTGTTGACTAGTGGCACTCAACGCCACGCTTTGTCTTATTATTAGGACAAGGATTTAAAAATAATTCATTTTCTAGAGTGAGAATCGAACCCACAAACAATGCGGTATGATGGCGAAAAAAGTAAATAAGTAATAATTATTTTATTACTTTTACACGTTATTATTTTTTCTTTTTAGGTTAATATAAGGAGATGCAGAGGACCGTCATGGCGCAGAGGCGCAACGTCTACCTGCAACGCGACGGTTTCTGGGTTCGATCCCCAGTCGGGGAAGAGGAATTTTTCTAATTCCATTTTCTTCGCTCTGGTAAACTAGGCAAAGCGCGGCGTTGAGTTCCGCCACCCAACACGCAATGCCTCGAAAAAGGCGGAGAGCAGGGACGGAGAAAGCAGGGACTAAGTAACGGAATGTCTTGCTCTAGATACCCACGGTCCCTGCGGTTCCCTCTGCCTACCCTGCCACGTGCGGGATAAAGCGTGAAGCAAAAAAAAATATGCAACAATGAATGTGAATTTATGATTTTTTATAAAATTCTTATCTATTTGTTCATCTGTTACTTGGCAAAGCTATTAGTTTTCTTTGTCCAATAGTTACTTCATTTATTTCGAAGGCTTATACATGTGATGAAAAATCAAGCAACTTAGGCGAAATGTAGGAAATATCGAAATTTTTAATTACAGGAAAGTCTCCATTATACTGTTCGTACCAATAATATTAACTTTGAAATAAAGTAGAGCTATTAAAATAATAAGTTGCATTATACTTACTCAAGCTGCGCTCTGCACGGACAGCACATGGAAAGGAAAAAATAAAATATTAGTATTATGTTAGCACGTATCCTACATAAGTAGAGGAAAAGTTATTAAAGCGGCGAATGGTGCTTTATGTTGTTACTAGGGAGAATATATATATATATATATATATATATATATATATATATATATATATATATATATATATATATATATATATATATATATATATATATATATATATATATATATATATATATATATATATATATATATATATATATATATATATATATATATATATATATATATATATATATATATATATATATATATATATATATATATATATAATATATATATATATATATAATATATATATATATATATATATATATATATATATATATATATATATATATATATATATATATATATATATATATATATATATATATTCTTAATAATCATAAAATTAGTACAGAATCCTTGTGCTCGAACAACTTGCATAGTTCTGTAATCTAATTTAGTTCATAATAGTATCTGCATGTGTTATCAACTATAATAATATTAATGAACATTATTAATATACAATTGATTCAAAAACTAATTTTGCTTCCTTGACTTCTTTTACTAATTAGTTACTAATTTATTTTGGGCACTAGACGTTTTTGGGGTAGGCACGGACTGTTTGGTCGTCCATATTTCTAAGCTTGTATCATGAACTATGTTGATGCCTTGTACAAAAAAAATATTTCAGTACTGAGATAGACAACGAAAAGACGTATTCGTTTTTTTATTAATTTATTAACATTTAAAATTCATATAATTTCAATGTTTGGGAATTTGAATATATTCCGAAAACTGTAGTCCTCAAATAAAATACAACTTTTTGCCAATTATTTATTTCGTTGAATTATTCCATACATGGTATGTTTTAATTGGATGGTTTTATTTTTTTTCTTATAAAATGCGTATATAATAATTCACACAATTTTTAAGTCTTATTCGATGTATATTTTGGGTTAAATTTTAATTAATTATAGAAGAATTATCTGGTGTCAGTGACTCTTTAAAAAAAATCTTAAGAGTTCATCTGCCTTAACACTATTTTGGGTTTAAATTTTAAGGATCATATAAACAACGTTGGATACTTAAAGTTATTTAGTAAGTATAATAAATGATATATTATATGATATATGTAGAATGATATAGTATAATAAATGATATATACTTACTACAGCTTAACTGAGTAAATCTAGTAAACAAAATGTTAAAACATTTCGTTCTGTATTTTTTGTATGTAGAGAAAATATTATTTGAAATTGTGCAAGGTATCTGACACGTGACGATTGAGGGTTCGATTCCTACTCGGAATGAAGTATTTTATTTTTTCTCACCTTAGTCAGAAAACGTGGACACTAGGTTCCCTCCGCCCATCCTCAAATAACAATATGAGGTATAGTAAAAATTTTGAAAGTAAAAAAAATAATGTGAAATGTGATATCGAACTTTATTATAACATAAAATGGGCAGCGCTAAAATATTACTGAATAATAATTACATTACGCTCGTGTAAAGTCAGGATGAATTGCTAAATTTGAATGAGAAATATCTTCCATGCGCGAGCTATTCTGTGGAAATCTAATAAACTTCAATAGAAAATGGCAATAGAGCTTCCCTCACCACGTCGCGTTATAAAATATTTTAACAAGCATTTATTGGATTTGTACGAATGCCTTTTAAAATGTTATTTTCTTTGTTAAAAGTAGGTGTTATTATAGTTTTTATTCTCGAAAAGGTGTTTTTTTCTTCAATAATACCAAAAAGTCAGTCAGACACTATTATAATACACTGTTCTTCAATAATTATATAAATAGTTTATTTTATGGATTTCATAAGATAAGAACCACTTTCACGATCAATTTATTGTGTATATGTTTGTCTATCTATCGGGACATGACACGACATTTCTATCTGAACAACCCATCTACGTCTCGAGATGAATTTAGTACAAAATCTTATTTATAAGCTCTTGGATCACGAAATTTTGTTTAAAACAACGCTTTGAAAAAATACGGCCGTTTGTTCTGTTTATGACATATTTGTAGCTTCACGCTTTATCCCGCATATGGCAGGGTAGGCAGAGGGAACCGCAGGAACCATAGGAACCTAGTGTTAAGACACTCTGTTGCTTAGTCCTCGCTTTCTCCGTCCCTGCTTTCCGCCTTTTTCGAAGCATTGCGTGTTGAGTGGCGGAACTCAACGCTGCGCTTTGCCTAGTTTACCAGAGTGAAGAAAATGGAAATAGAAAAATCCATCTTTCCCGACTGGGAATCGAACCCAGAAATCGTCGCGTTACAGGCAGACGTTGCGCCTCTGCGCCACGACGGTTTATGCCACATTTTGTACGAATGTCTGAAATACGCATATCTAAAGACCTAGAATTATGAAATTTACGAATAACTAAAAATTCACAATAAGGAAACCTCAATGCTCAAGGCCAACTCGTACTAGGTAAATAAATTATATTTTTGAACTTTACCCATCGTCACATTTGACATAATAAGCAGAGAGATGTTACTCTCCGTTCCTAAATCATTTGGGTTAAACTACTCTTTAAAAAAATTAATGTCTTAAAATTTGGCAAAAAGCAAAAAACAGAGTGTCTTAGCACCAAGATTCTCTTTTCTATATACGAAATCTAGTTCAAGCTACAAAGGAAAACACAACACAAGCTGGAATAAAATATAATCGGATTTATTTAGTTTATTGGTCGTAACATTTCCTTCATTGTTCAATATATTTTCTTGTCTATTTAAGGGTTCTTTGCTATCAATATTGTAGGCGATACAATTGTATACACACTTTGATTTGGAAAGAGAATATTAGGTAATTAAATTTTGTTAGGTAATGCTTGCCTAATTACAGTGAAGTAAATTATCTATACATACATACATACATACATAGCTTCATCCCTAGCGGGGTAGTCAGAGAAAACTAAAATAAATTATAATGAGGTAGAAAAGAGACTTAATGGTTAAGTAATTGTGTTTCCAATTCAAATACTATAGAAAAAATGAGTATGTGATTTAATATAAATTCTAAAACAAGCACTAATATCTTAAGAAAGAGTTCAAAATAAAAAAAAGATGTTTTCTACTACTATGGAAAAATAACTTTGAAATATTATCTTACTAGAAAAAGGTATAGTTTTCTAAGAAGTATGGGTTCAAATTTCCTTGATTTTTTGTAAATAATAACAAAGTAGCTAGTAGTATTCGTGACTCAAGTGTAGGTTCAAAAAACATCGAAATATCCTTTCACATATCGTTAATATTCAGATTCTTTTTATTTTGCCTAATTTTACCCTTTTTGGATATTTATTGCTCTTACGCCTCTTTGTACCACACGAATACATAGATACATACATATGTATAATTTGCTGAATCCGTCGTAGCGCAGTGGTACAGCGTCTGACTGTAAATGCAACGGTTGTTAGTTAAGTTCCTATACAAATTAATTAATATTTCTTTATTCGCTCTAGTAACAAAACTGGAGTTGAGATTCGCTTCTTAAAACGACATCTGATAATGTCTCGAGAAACAGAAAGCAAGAAACCGAGTGTTTTGTTTGAATCTAGCGAACCATGTTTAATGTGCCTACTCTGCTATGGTCGGGATACAGCGTGAAAAAAAATTACAACAATCCACGAGTGGGAATTGAACCAAATACCATCGTGCTAGCTGTCAGACGCTATTCCACAGCGCAACTTCAAAATGAAAAGAATCCTCTTATTATATGCAAAGGACACTCCAGTCCAGATAATAAAAAATTACCCATTCGAGGACTCTTGATGGCTTCATTTTGAATGAATACCTATATAGATTTTTTAAGTGTATTGTTTTACTTCGAGTGGTAATCAGAAAGAGTTCTTTTCTGTCTGTCCCCATAAAAGAATGAGGGAAATGTGCTTGCGGAGATTCATTATGAAATGAAATGTGAGTGATGAAAGAATGGGTTGATTTGGTCGATTTATTTGAATTAGTTGATTGAAATACAAATACCATTTTAAAGAAGTTATATTCATTTATATTTTAGTAAGCATACTGTCATGATTAATTACTAAGTGTTCTTTAATAAGCGGATACGTTTACGACATCAATTGTGCTCTTCATGACTATAGTCTCAGCCATTTTAATAAATGAATTTTCGTTTTTCCAGGTTAATAAGGTGGACTGGGTTGTGTTCTGCCAATGTCATAATACTTGGTGCCTTTTGTCCATCCTTATCATATTATAATGTGAATCTAAAGAATATAAGACGGACGTACACATTTTCTCTTTCTAAGCTGTTATTGAAAAATCATCTTCTGATTTTCCACATTTTTCCAAATCATTGGTTGGAAAATTAAACGTATTGTCGGTTCTTAAGAAGCGTCATAGCAAGGTACAAATTTAATTTCGTGGTTCGGAGAATTCAATGGCATCTGTACCTACTACCTAAATATTAATATAAAATTCACACATAGTGTGTGAATTCAATTTACGTGTAAATATTAGATCTAAATAAATAGATATAAGACAAAAGATAGATAAGAAGATAGGTAATAAATATATAAGAATTTGGTTCAACCAAGTCCAAATGTTGTGCATTTTACAGCAAAACTTTTTATTGGAAATAATTTTTCATTACAAAATTATATTTGGTCCCACTACTTAATACCCTTAATAAGCGTTCTAAAATATTATACAAAAGCAAAAAAAACGAATAAAAAAGCATTTTATCCTTTATTTTTTGCCAAAAGTAATTATTTTTTATCATAACCAGGTTCTAAATAGGATTTGAAACCACAATCGCGTGCACACATTTTACAGCTGCCTTACAACGGAAACGTAAATATTTTATACAATTTGTGAGTCAAATTACCTCATGCTGTACGTACATTTTTTACGACGCTCTAAAGATTATATCTTGAGAGAACACTTTCAGTTGCCTTGAAATGTAATGAATTTCACCTTTCTAATAATTTTGCTGATTATTTTTTTATTGATCCTATAAAAATATACATTTATAGTAGACTTCACTCTTTTTCCCGCATATTGCAGGGTAGGCAGAGGGAACTGCAGGGGCCATGTGAACCTAGTGTTGAGACACTCCGTTGCTTAGTCCCTGCTTTCTCCATCTCCGGAGAGTCTTTATTTTATCATTATTCAGTATTCCGCATAAAGCAGCGTAGTTAAAAGATATCTGATGTTAAGACACTCCGTTTCCAATTTTCGCAGTTTTAGATACTTTTTGAAAACTTGCAGAACGTAGATTGTTAACTAGTACATGCTGTCGATATTACTGAAAGACAAAGATAAATGTACATAATACAGACTTCAATAAATACAGACAACTAATAACTCGGGCACTGAAAATGGGGCTCCCTACCTGTTGGGTGCACTGTCCCACCTCAGAAAATATAGTTAATTGAATAGTGAGAAGGTATTGACATTTTTTTTCATTACGTTAATAAAAAATCCTGTATAATATATAAAATGTATCAAAATTTGAGCGTATTGTTTTCTATAACAATTTTTTATTATAAAAAAATTTAACGTAATATTATTAATATAAGTAGTCTTTTAATATAAGTAGCCAAAATAGTTTTACTAATAGTAACTTTCTAAATTAGAAATAATTTTTCTTATTTACTATGTGGACAACGAGATAAGACGACACCCTTGCCCTTAGTTATCTATAAACTGAAATGATATGGATACGTTGCCAACCAAGTAACCAAAGACCAATCTTCTTTTATGGGCTTTTGAAACTCTCACTCACCTGACGAAACACAGCAGCAATAATATGCTGCTGTTTCACGACGGTATACTGTGAAAATGTGGTAGCTACCTGGTTCGAACCTGATCCTTTTGAGCTACTGGTGTGGGCCATAATTTAAAACTACAAGGATGCTTTACTGATACATTCTGGTTATATAAAAATATTATGATATTCTACTTTACTTACTTTCTCTCTACTCAACTCTCTACTCTCTTTAATAAATTTGGTTACAGATTAAAAAATCATCAAAATTTGGTAATCAAAATATGATAACCAACTTTAAATGTAACACAAATTCATATGAATTTACCATCATATAAACATATGAAAGGGCGTCAAATAAGCTTTGTGTTTGTGTAAGCCTAACGATAACATTACACGAATTACATCTGCCCCATTTGACCTGAATAAAGGATGTTTTTGTACGAGCATTTTTTTCTTAACCAAAGTAAAGAACAAATAGCGGTGGCAGGCTTATAAGGATTTATATTTTCTGTGTGATTTTAACTAATTTTATCATAGTTTTGATATCGCCGAGACTACTTATATGTCAATTCTGAAATTTATTATATTTTCTTCATCAGCATCAGCAGATTAAACGATGGATCAATGTAATGATAAGAAGTTTGTGCTGAAACCATTTTAAGTTGAATAGACAGTAAATGTTTGAAAATAGTTGTATTTAATATATTAAGTGTGGGAATAAAAATGTTGATATCTGTAGAACAATTTAGACGTGACCAGAAAGAAAAGAGAAACTCTTGGACAGAATCCAAACGAAAGCACTTGGACAGTGTCCAGAAATCCTTAATCTTGATATGAAAGTTTTAAACAGAATTTTAAATTCTACAAATTAAGTATAAAGAACTATGTCTGCGTCCAAGACAATGCTCATTTTATATTTTCTTTTGAGAGAGAAAGTGTGTTAGACATACATCTAATATAAGGAAGGCAAATTAATTTTAACTTCTGCCGTTTATTTCATTATTATAAATATTAAATATTTTAACTATGTTTATAAACCTTCTGTGTGAAAATACTTGAAGTTATTATAAAGGAGGAGGAAAGTTGCTCGCGTCCGTAGGAGTTACCATCTCTTCCTAGATCCACCCTACACGTCTCCCCCGGGTGGTGCTAAACGAGTGACAACGCCGGGTGTCGGGCGGCGGTTACTAACCCGACTCAGCTTGCCTAACAAGCAACTCTTGTTGGGGGTAGGAAATGACCTCTACAACCCGCAACTCCAGAGTCAAATTTTGGAATCGGGGACATTGGTTTCATCGCCTGTGTCACGAGGTAGAAAACCTCTCTAAAAAATCACCCTAATCCGAAGGTGGGAAACGTGCCGAAAGGATGTATAGCTTGCAGGTAGCAAGTTGATAGCGCCAACCTCAACGGACCCGGCTAACGTTGTTGTATGGAGCCTTCTTGAGGGAATAGGCGTCACCCTTCAAGAGACTATTTATATCGTCCTAACTCGTGGGAACATTATGAATGAAATAAATAAAACTCCTAACAAACCTAATAATATGATACAACAGCAACTAAACAAAAGCATGTTCACCAGAAACCGATGCAACAGCTTACCATCAGTCGCAACAAACAAAACTAGTGGCAACCAAATTGAAAACAAGAAAACAGATTCCGCGTCTGATACGGAAAATTGTTTAGCTCCGTGGCAAAACGATAAAGTACCTGCTAAGAGACAAAAACGTAAGGAAACAAGCCCAATACACAGAGACAACACAAAGAAGTCCAAGAATGCTTCAACTTTCACGGTGCCAACGCACAATAAATTTGACTTACTGAACAGCGATGAAACAGAAGAACTTACTACAGCTGCAAAGTATGTACCCAAGTCTGAACCAATTTTTGTGACGGGTGTCCTAGATGTTAAAAAGCGACTATACATAAAATAATTGATAGTAGTTCATATACAATGACCACCCTAAGATCTGGCCATATAATCAAATTAATGCCCAATGATATAAATACATACAAAGTAATCCGAGAACAGTTCATAAAAAAACAATGTATCACACTATACTTATAAATTAAAAAGTGAAAGAGCATACCGAGTTGTATTAAGAGGGTTACACTCCACCGAAGATATTTCTCTAATTAAGCAAGAACTAAAAGAACAAGGACATGAGGTCAGACAAATAGTTAACGTCTTGCACAGGGCGACCAAAGAAGCGTTACCAGTATTCTTTGTGGACTTAGAACCGAATGAAAACAATAAAGAAATATTTAAATTAAGATATTTAAACCAAATGAGAGTGACATTTGAAGCTCCCTACAAGAAAAATGAAATAATGCAATGTAAAAGATGTCAGAGGTTTGGACATACCAAAAATCAGTGCTTTAGACCTTTCAGGTGTGTTAAATGTGGCAACGATCACTCTACCTCACTATGTACAAAACCACCAGAAACTGAAGCTACATGTGCAAATTGCCAAGAAAATCATCCTGCAAGCTACAAAGGCTGTACAAAATATAAACAATATAAGGACAAAATATTAAAAACCAAACCAAAGACCAAAGAAAACCCAACTAATTTTGCAAAAGAATCAGAAGTAACAGCAAAACCAAACCTAAGACAAATTAACCACAAAGACAAGCGAAGTTACGCAGATGTAGCAAAAGATCAATCACCAATTCAAAATTTATCCAATCCAGAAAACTTTTCAGACATACTACATGATGGATAAAATGATGGACCGTATGATCCAGCTGGTTTCAAGTCTAGTAAATAAATGATTAATACTCTTCGCGTAGTCACCTGGAACGCCAAAGGCTTGACGGAACGTCGTCAAGAATTACAAATATTCCTTCAACTAGAAAAAATTGATATTGCATTAATATCTGAAACAAGATTTACAGAAAAATCTCACTTTACTATCCAAGGTTACACAGTGTATACAACCAATCATCCGTCTGGAAATAGCCACGGAGGAACCGCAGTTATTGTAAAAAATAACGTGAAACATTACGAATTCGAAAAATACCACACAGATAAAATACAAGCTACGTCAATAAGAGTAGTGGTTAATGAGAAAACTGAGACAACCTTTTCTGCGGTTTATTGTCCACTCAGACACAAGATAGTCAAAGATGATTACAACAAGTACTTCTCTTCCCTTGGACCCAGATTTATTTGCGGAGGGGATTGGAACGCGAAACATAGTTACTGGGGTTCAAGACTAATAACACACCGTGGAAGACAAGTGTATAATACAATACAGTACCTGAAACTTGAGTGCATGAACTCACAGGAACCAACATACTGATCGGAATAAAATTCCAGATCTGCTGGACTTCTACATAACCAAAAACATCAGTAAAAACTACATGACCACCGAAGCTTGCACGGATCTATCTTCCGACCATACACCAGTTATTTTGAATGTAAGTACGACTGTGGTGCTAGCGCAACCTGCAAAAAGACTGTATAATAAAAACACCAACTGGAAGATATATCAGGACAAAATCACATTGGACCTCAATTTATTTTTGAAGCCATTACAAATAGTTGACGACATAGAAGACGCTATTGAAAACCTGAATAAAATCATACATGAAGCAGCCACTATTTCTACAAACCTGAGAAAAAAGTTACCTGTAACACTCAATGAATATTCGAAAACCATCAGAGATAAAATACTGCAACGTCGTAATCTAAGAAAGGTATGGCACGGAACTAGATATCCTGCAGACAAAACAGCGTTCAACAGATCATCAAATGAACTAAAAAATCTTATCAAAACTTTCACTAACGACAATCTCCAAGCATTTCTCTCCAACCTAACTCCAAGCGCAAACACGAACTACTCTCTATACAAGGCAACAAAAAAACTAAAACGTCCCAGTGACCAGATTCCACTCATCAAAAAAAGTAATGGAGAATGGGCAAGATCAGACAAGGAGAAGGCGAAAATCTTTGCTGAACATCTAAGCAATGTGTTTCAGCCATTTCCCGAACTGAGAACTGAACATACAGTTGCCATAAAAGAATATCTGGAAAGTGCAGAGCAAATGTGTCTACCTATAATTCACACGTCCCCAACCGAAGTCGCGAATGAGATAAAACACCTCAAGGATGGGAAGACACCGGGATACGATAGTATAGATAGCGTTCTTTTAAAAAAACTGCCTAAAAAGGGTATAGTAGCAGTCGTCAATATTATCAATACCTGTCTTAGACTAAACCACTTCCCGGGACAATGGAAGATAGCCCAAGTAGTTATGTTACGTAAACCTGACAAACTATCTAATGAAGTTGCTTCATACCGACCAATAAGCCTTTTACCATTAATTGGTAAACTATTTGAAAAGATATTACTGAGAAGGATGAAGTTATATCTGGATGATATCGTTCCAAATCATCAGTTTGGATTTCGTGAGAATCACGGAACGATTGAGCAAATTCACCGCATCGTCGACGTTATAAGTAAAGCTCTAGATGAAAAGAAGTATTGTTCAGCAGTCTTTTTGGACATCAGCCAGGCTTTTGACAAAGTCTGGCATGAGGGTTTGTTATACAAAGTGAAAAAGATGCTCCCACACTCATTTTTCCAAATAATCAAGTCCTACCTCAGTAAACGATGTTTCGAAGTTAGGTTTAACGTTGAACTTTCCGACTTGTATGAGATCAAGTCAGGAGTACCACAGGGAAGTATACTCGGCCCAATCCTTTACATAATTTACACTGCTGATCTACCAACAACAGACAAGACCACGGTTGCAACGTACGCAGATGACACAACATTATTATCCACACACATGAACCCAGTAACTGCATCAGAACATCTACAACACCATATCGACAAAATAGAGGAATGGCTTGAGCTTTGGAGAATCCACGCTAATCGAAGGAAGTCCACACACGTAACTTTTACTCTAAGGAGAGACACATGGCCTCCAGTTACACTCAATAATGACGTAATCCCGCAAGATGACAATACAAATTACATGTATTTGGACAGAAGACTGACTTGGCAAAAACATATTTGGACGAAGAGAAAGCAATTGGACTTAAAATTGCGTAGCATGTACTGGCTTATAGGAAGACACAAATGACCACATACAGCAAATTGACTATTTATAAAGCCATCCTGAAACCAATATGGACGTATGGCATCCAGCTCTGGGGTACAGCCAGTAACAGTAATATAGAGATACTGGAAAGATTTCAAACTAAGACACTGAGAGCCATCTTTAACATCCCTTTTTACATAAGTAATAAGATTATATACCATGACTTAAAACTACCAACTGTCAAACAGGAGATAGCAAAGTATAGCATCGCCTACCAAAAAAGACTTTCTCAACATAAAAACGAACTTGCTCACAGACTGAGTGGTGATCAAGGTCTTCAATACAAGAGATTGAAAAGACACAGTGTTCCAACTCTACAGAATAGATTCGACAGGATGGAATGAGACGCCCATCTGAGAAGTGTCTCTCCAAGCTATAAAACACAAGCAGATATAAGAATATCGAACAGATTAGTGGCTTATTGTTAACACAACAGATTGCCGCGACGCAGTATAACAAAAAAAAAAAAAAAATTATAAACACAACCTATTTTATTTATTTTCAAAGTTCTATATACGAAAAGTAACGAATTACTTTACACTGTTTAACACTTTGTGCTTTGTACATTAAATAACAAGAAAAAATAATTTTTCTTTAGTGAAAATGAACCCCATACTCTCATATACTATGCCACAACACAATAATGGTCTTAGTCTTAACAATTTACAAATCCTTTGTTAAAAAAGAAACCTATTTAAACTTTTACAGGTCGAATGTTCCTAGAAGCTTCGAACTCACAAAAAATTGTCAAACGCTTGTTTTGAAGCGCTAACAAAGCTAGTTCCGGTTAGGTGTCACGTTGCCTACGAAATAACAAGGAAACTTTCAAGATATTTTTGTGCTATGCTTGGAAAAATCACTTTGAGATGTTTATTTATTTTTTTAAATTGCTCTCAACCAACGTTACGTCGTTTAGTCGAACATTATGATTTAGGTGAGAAAGAATATTGTATATAAGTAGTTTCTGAAAATTACTAAAAAAAAACATTTAAAATTCATCATCATGGAGGACATGCATGCAACATAGCTTAATAGTCAGAGTGCTGTCGCAAATTTTGTAAGAGGCGCTTGTTTAAATCCCGCAGCGTAAATTTTTTTTTAGCTTTACGCTTTATCCCGCACATGGCAGGGTAGGCAGAGGAAACCGCAGGGACCGTGGGAATTTAAAGCAAGACACTCCGTTACTTAGTCCCTGCTTTCTCCGTCTCCAGTTTCCGCCTTTTTCGAGGCATTGCGTGTTGAGTGGCGGAACTCAACGCCGCGCTTTGCCTAGTTTACCAGAGCGAAGAAAATGGAATTAGAAAAATCCATCTTCCCCGACTGGGGATCGAACCCAGATACCGTCGCGTTATATCTTATATGCTTTTTTAAAATATTTTTTTGTATAGTCAGTATGGATTTACACGGCCGTACTTTGCCTAGCTTCCAGAGCGAAGAAAATAGAAATAGAAAAATCCATCTTCTCCGTGTGGGAATCGAACTCTCAAACCGTTGCGTTTATAGGCTGACACTTACGCCTCTACGCCACGACGGTCCTCTGATGTATATCATGATACCCCCTAATAAGAATCGTATCTACAATCACGCGCATTATCACTTAGTAAAGTACACTTACTGTTACTACCTGTATACCTGTACAATATTATTTTAGTATATAAAATGTATTATAAAATAAAGTGCATGCCTCACGCAAGAATAAAATTATAAATATGCTAATATGAAGTTTTCCATAATGAAAACCAAATTCCAACCAAAAAAACTAGGAGAAACACAACCGCCATTTAATAATTAGCAATCGTAATGGCACAGCGTTTGCCTACTAACGCGACAGGTTGTGGGTTCTATTTCTATGTGGGAAGAATGAATTGTTATTATTTTTCTTAGCTCTGGTTAAAGTACAAGCCGGGGCTACAATTCCCTTTGTCTACCCTACTATACACTATGTACAAAAATAACTATCTTTATGTATTGAGAAGTCATTTCAAATAAATTATCCATACTAACCTTTCGCATTTCAAATTATTAATTTTTGATAATTGTAAAATTTTAATAATACTCATATCTCTTTTGTTTTTAAAAGACATTCCATCATCCGTCATCCGTCATCCATCATCAGACGTGCATCATTCATTATCATCATCATTCATTTGTCATCCGTCACCCATTACTGTCATTGGCTATACGAGGGTCAATCTGAAAGTTCTTAGAAAATCAAAAACTAAGAATTCTAGCAAGTTATTAGTTTTATTATAACTTTTCAAAATAGCGTCCATTTACATCAATACATCGCTGCATTCGATGGAACCATTGAGAAAAGCACCTTGTCCACTCGGCCTTAGGGGTCTCTTCAACGGCGTTTTGAAACGCAGCCACTGCTTCTTCGGCGTCTATAAAATGTTTTCCTCGAAGTTTTTCTTTTATTTTCGGGAATAAATAAAAATCGCAGGGTGCGAGGTCGGGGCTATACGGCGGGTGACCCAGTAATTCCACGTCTAAGGTCGCCAAATAGTCGATCGTTTGCCTGGCGGTGTGCGACGAGGCATTGTCGTGATGAAGGAGGATCCTGCTGCGAGGTCGTTTCTCTCGAACTTTTTCCAAGACAAGTGGCAAACAGTTGTTAGTGTACCACTCTGCATTAACCGTTTTCTGATCCTCTAAGATAACTGTCGCGTAATGACCTGTCTTTTCGAAGAACGAGGCCACCATCTTTTTTCCAACACTTCGACCTCTTTTCACTTTAGTTGGCAACTCTTCGGAAGGAAACACCCACTGAGCAGATTGTCTTTTGGTTTCCGGATCATAACAGTAAATCCAGCTTTGCTTTTTTTAGTATGTCGAACATATTTTGCAGCTTTTTTTTAGTATGTCGAACACAGCATTTGAGTCACCTCCGTTAAATTTTTGGATCATTTCTCGGCACCAATCAACACGGCGGAGTTTTTGAGCCTCGGTCAAATTGTGCGGTATCCAGCGGGCACAAAGCTTCCTGACCGCTAAATGTTCATGGAGGATTTTGTGCACTTGACTCATACCTATGCCTAGACTTGTCCGAATCTGCTGATAGGTCACTCTTTTGTCAGTCTTTATCATACGCCGCACAACACTGATATTATCTTCAGTCGTCGCTGTAGAAGGCCGTCCCTCACGCAAATCATCAGTGAGATTAGTTCGACCACGTTTGAATTCATTAAACCAGTTGTAAACTGTGGCACGAGATGGGGCTTCATCGTGAAAAGCCAATCGAAGTCTATCATAACTTTCTTGTTGACTTATATGACATCGAAAGTCATTAAAAATCATTGCACGAAAATTTTCTCGGCTTAAATTCATTCTGACGTGCACAGATAATTTTCAATTTGCCGCCAAATCGTAAAACAAATGACAAATGAATGAAATGTATACTCAATATTATTGGTAAAGAGTTCTATTTTCAAAAATTAAACTTATTTTTTTAATATAATGCTTTTAAGTTGCCAGTTCTAAAAACTTTCAGTTTGACCCTCGTAGTAACTACCAAGTGTTTTGGTTGACGGTTGAATTAGATTTTTCTCACATAAAGATATTTCAAAATAAAATAATAGGAATAAATAGAGTTCTGTCACTCAACACGCAATGCCTTGAAAAAGGCGGAAAGCGGTAACGGAGAAAGCAGGGACTAAGCAACGGAGTGTCTTAACACTGGGTTCCTATGGTTCCTGTGGCTCCCTGTGCCTACCCTGCGATGTGCGGAATAAAGCGTGAAGATATAAAAAAATAGTAATAAAACCTTTCGATCCAAATCATTATGTATACTACAAATCGTTTGACAATAATCGTTAGTTTATAGCACAAAGCTAACCCACCTTTATATTTAACAGAGCGTCCCCTAACAAGTGTTAAAGTTAATTTACATATATGATGAAGCACACGGTTGTTGCTACGACTATTTGAATTTGGGAGTATTGTCTTGTAGTCTTGTATTTTATATTCGTATATATGTTGTGATTTTCGTTTGATGTATCTCTATGGAAAGCTAAGATAAGAGATCTTAAGAGATATTAGTGATAAAACACTCCGTTTTCATTTTCAGTATATTAAAGAAATAATTTGTTTTTTATCTTAGGGTTTTCTGATTTTAAGGGAGTATATTAATTCAAAAGTGATTATTATTTTTTTTTTTGGAATCCTTGATGCTTATTTTTTGTGCATTTGTTGACTGCGCAATACTTCCCTTCTTGATTCCGAATATATTTGTTATCTTGGTATTAAAGAGAAGCTTTTAAAAAAGCTTGAGCGGCGAAATATTTGGTGTACGGAAATATTTGGTTAATATTTGATGTACGGAAGTATAACCGAGTCTCGTAATAAGCTTAGGTGGCTGCCTATTCACCTTCGCAGGAACACACATATACTACAAGGCATCTTCTCTATTCAGTGTATGAGGGAAACATTTTTCCTTATCATCCTCTAATTATCTTTACATTTTTCTTTTTTTCTTCCCTTAATAATAAAGTTATGATTATGGAATTTATCCTTTAAAATTAGAATTGCGAAAAGCCTCCATATTTAAAAAAACTTAATAATGGCTATTTGAACCAGTAAGTTACCTTTGTTTTAGTATAAGTATTATTTTTAAGGCACTTATAATTTATATGTATAATTTTGCTTAAGTTAAATTTTCTTATATACATATTATGTATGTACATATGTATGTAGGTATATACGTATGTAGGTATATATGTGAGAGCCGTCGTGGCGCAGAGGCGTAAGCGTCTGCATGTAAATGCGACGGTTTGAGTGTTCGATTCCCACACGAGGAAAATGGTTTTTTCTATTTTCATATTTTACTCTGGAACCTAGGCAAAGCACGGCGTTGAGTTCCGCCACTCAACACGCAATGCCTCGAAAAAGGCGGAAAGTGGGGACGGAGAAAGCAAGGACTAAGCAAAGGAGTGTCTTAACTCTAGGTTCATACGATTCCTGCAATTCCTTCTGCCTACTCTGCCACGTGCGGGATAAAGCGTGAAGCTAAAAAAAACTTTTTTTTAAGTTGGTTAAAACAGCAAAATCCAGACAATTTCGAATTGACAAAAACACTTACTTTAAACTTTTGTGAGCGAAAAATTCATCCAATTAAAACGTACTATGAAATATTTGTGAAAAAATAAATGTCAAAAGTTTTTATTTGAGCTGCACACTCCAGTTTTGTGTTACTCACAGACTGCCTAGTTCATTGTATGCGTGATAAAGTGTGAAATTGTCAATGTTTCTAGAAAAAAAATCTTAAATTACTGGTTAATTAAATAAACATCTCAAAGTAAATTTTCCAGATCAAAATAATTTATTAAGATGGGGTAAAGCAACCGATAAATCTTGCTTCATCTGTAAAGAGGCAGTGGGGACAGCTATCTATGTTGTTGGGGTTCAGGGTACTCTTGGATAGTGGTCAATACTCGTGGCACCATAACAAAGTACTAGAAATCATACGTGAAGCCGTTAGTATTTCAGTAGCAAAAGCACAGAGAAACATAACAACCAGCAAATGCTCAATAGAGTTTGTAAAAGAAAGTTCTCTTAAAAAACCTATACAAAAGCCTTTCTCCATACTAAATACAGGTCCTGATTGGACCCTAGTGATGGACATGTATGAGAAACAGTATAGAATCCCTGAGGATATTTGTGTTTCGTCATCCAGACCGGATATTTTTCTTTATTCTCGAAACCTAAAACGCGTAGTACTGGTAGAACTTACAGTTCCGTGGGAAACAAATATGCTGGAAAGTCACACCCTAATATCAATAAGTATGTCGATCTTACAAACGAACTGGAGCGAGAGGTATAACAGCGAAATCTCTGTTATAGCTTACTAAAAGATTTCGGCCTGTCTAGAACTATCACATATTCATTTCTAGAACGCACTTCGAAGGCGGCTTTGGTAGAGTCATTCAAAATTTGGTTAGGTATCTCGGGCAGTGAAGGAGAGCGTTAATGCATTTTAAAGGGGCCCTTTAAACCTACACTTGGGTCGCAAGTCCCAAGCTCCTCTTCCTACAAGACGATGTGCCCGGCATCCGCACAGTGAATCCATGGAACGTTAAGTTGTTTCTTCTCTTCTCCAATTTAAAATATTAAAATTACTAATCGGCGTTGAGTTCCGCCACTCAAAACGCAATGTTTCGAAAATGGCGGAAAGCGGGGACGGAGAAAGCAGGGACTAAGCAACGGAGTGTCTTAACACTAGGTTCCTATGGTTCCCTCTGCCTACCCTGCAATATGTGTAATAAAACGTGAAGCTAAAAAAATACTAATAATTAAATAATGATATGGTTGAAAATACGTTTTATTTTATAAAACCACATAACAAAACCGTGTCGTCGTTGTCAAATTCATTGTGAATTTGATATGTTATTTAAAAATTATATGACTTAAAGTTCAAAAATCTGTGTACAAGTTAATTAAATCTAATAAGCACATTTAATTTCAATTTCAAAGATTTGTACAAATTTTAAGTAAGTTAATATAAAAAAATAATATAAAATACATTGAATTTGACATTCAATTCATTCAAACCAGGACTGATAGAGAAGACAGTTTGAAATTTTCTACCACCCCTTATGAAATATTGAAGTTTTAAGCCCACCAAAGTAAATGGCAGGAAGGACGGATAATAATCCAGGTTAGGAGGTAAGGAAAACTCAGAACCTGTTTGCGACTACAGTCGTCCCTTGACCACGCAAAGTATTCGAAAAGTCACGTTTCCTAGTAATGAATTAATGAATTAAATATATATTTTTTAATTTAAAAAACGCGTAAAGGACCTTGGTGGCGTAGAGACGTAGCGTCTGCCAGTAAACGTGACGGTTTGTGGGTTCGATTCCCACTCGAGGACGATGTATTTTTCCATTTTCATTTTCTTGGCTCTAGCACCTAGGCAAAGCATGGCGTTGTATTCTGCCACTCAACACGCATTGCCCCGAGGCAAAGGCGGAAAGCAGGGAACGGAGTGTCTTAACAGTAAGGTTCTATTGTTCCTGCTGTTCCCTCTGCCTACGCCACCATGTGCGGGATGAAGAATAAAGCTATAAACACACGTTATCTTCGTAGAAAATTAGAAAATTTCTACCTTCAATCACCATATAAAGACAATGCATACCTGACTTTATGTACGTCATTTATAGACAATAGAGCGTCCCAGTTCAGTCTCAGTGCGGAAATAAAAGCTATGTGAATGATATATGCATCTATGCAAAGTAAACATATACCTTATCTTTTTAACTTACGTATATAAAGTAGGAGCGAGAGGTATAACAGCGAAATCTCGCTATAGTTTACTAAAAGATCTCGGCCTGTCTATAACTATCACAAATTCATTTCTAGAACACACTTGGTTAGGTAGTGGGAGGAGCTCGGACAGTAAAAGAGAGCGTTAATGCATTTTAAAGGGGCCCCTTTAAACTTGGGTCGCAAGTCCCAAGTGCTGTTCGGAGCTCTTCTACCTACAACACGATGGACCCGGCACCCGCACGGTGAATACGTGGAATGCTTAGCAGTTTCTTCTCATAAGTAACACCTATGTATATAAAAGGAAAACTTTAAGAAATTTTACATATTAATATTTTTTACCTTTAGCTTATGATAGTAATACCCTCCGTTCTCCACTTTAATCATAATTTGTAAACATTGTGTAATGGCGCTCATCTAACTAAATGAAGTATAAGTACTTTCATAAAGGCTAAATGATATATAATATTTTTATTGCACTAACCTGCTTTTTTCGCGGGTAGGCGTCATAGTGAACAGAAGTGTTATTTGTTAGCTCCACTTTATTTTAAAATAAAAAGCAATTAAGTGTACTTATGTGCTAAAACAGAGATACCTGTGCTAAGTTGATTATCACTAAACTTCCTCACACACAAATACCACTAAATAATTTACATTAAGATGGAAACTTCAACAAGCCAGCTGCTCAAGAGTATGGAAGAACTTTCATCTATGTTTTCCTCAAGAATGGCCGAATTTGAGAAGAATCTGTCACAATCTAGTTCTGCAGCCCCAACACCAACAGTTAAAGCCTTAGCTGCTGAATTTTATTCTTTCAAGACTCTTGTTTGGAGAACTCTTGGTCTTCTAAAATCACAAATGGATCTTGTTTTGGTTGGCCTAGATCGTCTTGAGACACAATCAAGGAGAAAGATCCTTTTGATTCATGGCGTAAAGGAAGACAAAGACGAAAACTTGCTTCATAAAGTTACTGCTATATTGTCCAACCAGATGAAAATGTCTGACGTGCAGTCCTCAGCAATAGAATCCTGCCATAGACTGGGCGTGAAGGCGTCATCCAGGCCCATTTTGGTCAGATTTTTCAATATGCAAGTCCGTTCTAGTGCATGGAAAGCTAAAACAACATTAAAAGGTACTAAAATAACGATAACAGAATTTTTAACAAAATCGCGTCAAGAAGTTTTCATAACGGCTCGTAAACATTTTGGCTTAAAGAAATGTTGGACAGCTGATGGGTTTATTATTATATTATTACCTAATAAATCCAAAGTCAAAATTTCGTCGCTAACCGAACTAAAACAGTTAATTAAAGATTCGCCCTCGAAATCTATCGACATGCAATGATCATATCACTTATTTGTTTATTAATATTGTTAGTCAGTACTTAATATCATTTTGTTTTTTTTTTTATCTTTTCGTTTTCTCATTTGTCTTGTTTATATTTTGAAGGGTACATTAAGATATTTTCTTCTATATTTTTAAATTTTAACGTTAATGTTTATGTTTGTAACTGTGACAAGTAGTAGATTATATTTGTTGACAGTAACTTGTGCTTGCATGTGACATTTCTGTCACAGATTATTTATGTATTTAGTAGCTGTATTTGTTTCTGGTTTTATTACGTTCCATTCTATGTGATATTTTAATATTATCTAGATAATAATTTGGAATATTTTTAGTGTAAATTTATTGTTATCAACTTAAGCACGGGGATCTAATTAGTAGTTTATACATATAATATTTTATTGTTATTTTTTTTTATTGTACGTTGTATTATAATTAACGATTATATATCGTTATATATTATATTTCTATTGTTTATTACGTTTAAATAAATTTTATATTAGATATATATATATATATATATATATATATATATATATATATATATATATATATATATATATATATATATATATATATATATATATATATATATATATATATATATATATATATATATATATATATATATATATATATATATATATATATATATATATATATATATATATTTTATAAATATATAGTATTATTTTATTTATTTATTTATATTATTTTTAATATTATGTTCGTTGATGATGAATATTTTTCTTGTGCTTCTAGTAATTTTGATAGTGTTGAAAGTAATAACTCATCACTTTCAGACTTTGAGCCACTTGCAGATAAGCTTCCGAAGATATTTACTAAGCCATCTTATTCTCTCTCAATAGTGCATATCAACGTTCAGAGTGTTCCTGTTCACTACTCTGACCTTCTCGCATCCTTTAGCTCCGGCGTAGTTGATTGTATACTTATATCCGAAACTTGGCTTAAACCATCTCTTCCATCTGTTAGTTACACTATTCCAGGGTACCAACTATTTCGTAATGATCGTACTTTGCAGGGTGGCGGTGGTGTTTGTATATACGTTCGCAGCCACATCCCTGCCAGTATCATCAAATTGTCTCCTAATGAATCTATTGGAGTACTTGAGTATCTTTTTTTAGAATTAACATTACGCCATAAAAAAATTTTACTGGGAGTTTTGTACTCTCCGAATGATAAAATAAACTACTTTGGTACTTTGGAAGGTGTTTTGGAAGTTCTTGTACCGCAATATGAACATGTCATTTGTATGGGTGATTTAAATACGTGTCTTTTAAAAAATGATGCCAGATCAGACTTGTTAAACTCTCTAATTGAATCGTATAATTTACATATACTTCCAATGTCTTATCCCACTCACCATTTTCCTAACTGTAGGCCCTTATTGATATCATCTCTGTCTCTAATCTTGACTTCAATTGACTGCGCCATTTTCTTTTCATGATTTGATTTTTCTTTCTTATAAATTACGTCCTCCTAAGTTAAGAGACAGAATATTTCTTCAGCGCAACTTCAAGCATATGGACCTGGATCGCTTGAAAGAGGATGTGAAGAACATTGACTGGTCACCCATAATATCTTCCACTAACATTGACAGCATGGTTGAATCATTAACAACTGAACTGATTAACATTTATGATAAACACGCACCAGTAAGACCAGTTCGTATGAAGCACGCACCCGCACCTTGGTTAACAACTATTATTAAACGTACAATGTGTAAGCGCGATAAAGCAAAAGCCAAGAATAAAAAAAATCCTTCTCAAGAAAACTTAGCTGCATACAAAAAACTGCGAAACATTTGCAACAGAATGTGTAGGGATGCTAAACGCCGCTATATCCATTCCACTATTCAGAATCTCAGTCAAGCGCGAGTTTGGAGATTCTTAGAGTCACTAGGGATAGGTAATTCCATTGACACTCATTCTTTAACAATAAGTCCAAATGATTTGAACTCCTTCTTCACAAGTACACCAATTACATTAAGCCCCCAAACCAAATCAAAGACCCTCAAGATTCTTTCTGAATTTATCCTACCCGACTCAACTCCTTTTACTTTTAAAACTGTTACTGAAGATGAAGTCAGGAGGTATATCAAGTCTATTTCCACTAAAGCCGTTGGAAGTGATCATCTCAGTCTTGACATGATTATTCCCTTGTTGGAATATATTACACCAGTGGTCACTCACATTATAAATTTTTCACTGACTCGTAGTGTTTTTCCAACTTTGTGGAAGAACGCATATGTCATTCCTTTACCTAAAACTTCTAATCCTACCTGCTGTACTGAATATCGTCCTATTTCCATTCTTCCTGTTCTATCCAAGGTCCTTGAATCCATCGTAAACAATCAACTATACCACTTCCTTTCCACTAAAAGTCTTCTGTGTCCTTTCCAATCTGGCTTCCGTCCTTTCCATAGTACAGTGACTGCGCTGTTGAATATTACGGAGGACATACGGTGTGCTATGGATAACACCAAGCTTACTGTGATGGTGCTTCTGGACTTCAGCAGTGCTTTCAATTCTGTAGATTTTGATATACTTCTAGGTACTCTTCGTGCAGTTAACCTGTTTTCTGCAGCTATTGACTGGTTTCACTCTTATCTCTTCGGTCGTCAGCAGTGTGTAAAAGTTAACGATATTACATCGACTTGGCTAGAACTCACTGCAGGCGTTCCTCAAGGTGGCGTTCTTTCTCCCCTTCTTTTCTCTATTTTTGTGAATAATATATCAAAAGTCATTTCTTCTCCTTACCATTTGTATGCAGATGACTTGCAATTATATCACCACTGTGATATAAACAACTTACCACAGGCCATTGCAGCACTAAATAAAGACTTGGATGCCATTCAATCTTGGGCCGAATCGTTTGGTCTCTTAGTTAACCCCAAAAAATCTCAAGCCATTATCATTGGCAGTAACAAGCTAAGGGGTAAAATAAATTGGAATTCAACGCCAAAAATTGTATACTCAGGAATTGAAATAGACTATTGTAACAAAATTAAAAACAAAATTATTAAAATTAGCAAAATTAAAACCGGCCAAATAGTAATCAGACTGAAAAGTGGTCACCTGCATCAGAACAAATTACTAAACAAGACGTTGAACAAATAATTCGTAATGAGTTTCAGGCTTTTAAAAACTTACTATTGGAAGATATTACTAACATGTTAAACAAAATGATTCAAAAAAATCTCAAGCCTATAAAAGAGCAAATATGTACTATTGAAAACTCGATGACTTTTTTGAGCGAAGAATATGAATCTACTAAAAAAATAATTGCTAGTTACGACGATAAAATTACGGAAATGGAAAAAGAGAAAAAGGAACTAAAAAATGTAACATCTGATTTGCGACAAAGAGTAGAAAATATGGAGCAGTATAATCGATCAAATAACATTGAAATACAAATGATTCCTGAGCATAAAAATAAAAATTTAATTAGTACAATAATGCAACTGTGTAAAACAATATCATGTGATCTAAAGGAGTTTGATATACATCACTGTACTAGAGTTGCTAAATTGAATAACAGCGACAAAAGACCCAGATCTGTAATTGTAAAACTATCAACACCACGAATGAGAGACATGATGCTAGCATGTGTCATCAATTACAATAAATTGCATCCTGACGATAAGCTGAACACAAGTCACATAGGTATTGCAGCAGATAAGCAACCAATATATGTTATGGAACACTTGTCACCAGCTATTAAGTCTTTACATGCAGCAGCTAGAATAAAATCTAAAGAAAAAAAATACAGATATGTGTGGGTAAGGCAAGGCAAAGTATTTATGAGAAAGACAGAACATTCAGAATGTATTTATGTAAAAAATCATACTGTATTGGATAATATTCAGTAAATTACATTGCACTCTTAACTGATAGATCATTTTAGTGTTTCATGTTATAAAATTCAACGGTCTTAATATATACTACCAGAATGTCCGAGGTCTCCGTACTAAGACACATGACTTCATCTGCAATTTATCTTGTACAAATTATGATGTTATTATATTAACAGAAACGTGGCTTAATGATAGAATAGAGAACCATGAATTATTCGACAGCAATTATACAGTATACAGGAGAGATCGTGATAATTCACGTTTACATTGTAAAAAAAATGGTGGTGGAGTTTTGGTGGCAGTCTCCAATAAACTAAAATCAATGCGACTTAGTTTTTGTGAGAGTCAGTGTGAAGATATTTGGATAAATATTGAACGAGAAAATCGTCACGATGAGTATAAATCAATTACATTATGTGCAGTTTATTTGCCTCCGCCCGTTAGCCGTAATTTGCTATCTAATTTTATCAATAATTTCAATAGTATAATTGCAGAGAATAAACATAATGTTATGCTCGTGGGAGATTTTAATTTAAGTAATATCAATTGGTTCGCTAATGATGATAATGTTGTTTCTAATAGTTCCTTAGGAAATTTGCTAATTGATTTTGCATCTCTCAACAATTTAGTTCAACTTAATAATATTCGTAATAACAATAATAAAATATTAGACTTAATATTCAGTAATTACAGTAACATAAAAATTAGTAAATTTATTTTGCCAATAGTACCTCCAGATCATCACCATCCTCCCTTAGATATATTTTTCTCTTATTCATCAAGAAATTCGTTAAAAAGCAACATTATTGGTGAAAAGAAGTACTATTTGAAAGCTGACTACGTAAGTATAATTTCAGATTTAGATAATATCAATTGGTTAAGTGAATTTTGTAATTGTAAGTCAATAAATTTAATGATCGATAAATTTTATAAAATTTTGAACAAATTAATTGAAAAATATGTACCAAAAAAGAAACTAAAAGGTAAAAAATATCCTCCATGGTTCACTAAGGAAATGATAAATTTATATAAAGAGAAACAAGTTTATTTAAAGAAATATAAAATATATAAAAACCCACTTGATGAAATTTCATTACGTCTTCTAAGCAAACGTTGTGCAGATTTATCGAAAGTTTGCTACAATAATTACATTAAAATTGTTGAAGAAAATATTAGCAAAAATCCCAAATATTTTTGGTCATACCTTAAGGGCAAACAGGATAATAGTACAGCACTCCCAGGCATAATGACTTACAAACAAAAAGTAATGAAATCTGGATCCGAAATTTGTAATGAATTTGCCTTGTATTTTGCTTCTGTATACTCACAACCTCAAAGTTCATATACATTACCATCTTGTAATATTCAAGATAAACATGACTTTGGAGAGTTCACTAGTTTTGTAATATCGCGAAGACAGATTTATCAATACTTAAAAAGACTTGATACAACTAAAGGGACAGGTTATGATAATATCCCTCCTATATTTATTTCTAAATGTGCATGGGTATTAAGTTTTCCTTTATATTTATTATACAACGAATCACTTTGCTCGGGTGTTTTTCCTGATAAGTGGAAAATAGCTAGGATCGTACCAGTTTATAAGTCCAAGGGTAGTGAGTGCATTGAGAATTATAGACCGATTTCCATACTTTCCACTTTTGCCAAAGTATTTGAAGCAATAGTTTACCCATATCTAGAATGTCATGTTAAGCAAATGATTAATGATAACCAGCACGGCTTTATAAAGGGTCGATCTACAACATCAAATCTTGTTTCGTATAGTGAGTTCATTGTGCCAGCTATTGATGACCATAAGCAAGTTGACGCTATTTATACTGATTTAACCAAGGCTTTCGACAAAGTTTCGCATGATATTTTACTCTTAAAACTAAGTCACTACGGATTCAATGGTAAAATGCTTGAGTGGTTCAAATCATATTTATACAATAGGCAACAATTTGTTGTCTTAAAAGGTTTTAGCTCGAGTCTATATAGGGCCTGCTCCGGTGTTCCTCAAGGGTCACACTTAGGACCTTGGCTCTTTAATGTCTTCATTAATGACATTTGCGATAATGTACATTTCAGTAGAGTATTTTTATATGCGGACGATTTAAAATTAACAAAAGTAATTAATAACTCAGCAGACTCAGAGCTCTTGCAGGTGGATATCAATGCTGTATATAATTGGTGTAAAAATAATAAAATGGAATTGAACGTAAGTAAATGTAAGCATATAAAATTTATGCGCAAGCTCAATAAAATCGAAACAATATATAGCATTGATAACATCAAGTTGGAGGAAGTTTTTGAAATGAGTGATTTAGGTGTCATTTTTGATGGCAAGCTTACTTTTGTCCCGCACTTTAATAAAATAATTGCGAAAAGTTTCAAAACGTTAGGATTTTTAATGAGAAACGGTAAACACTTCACGATTAACACGAAAAAATTAATCTATAACGCTTATGTGCGTAGCTTATTGGAGTACGGTAGTGTAGTATGGAATCCTTGTTACAGTGTACATCGTCTGCGTATAGAGAGAATACAGAAACGATTTGTATATCATCTATCCAGGAACAAAAAATTATCATACAATAAATGTCATAAAAATTACAATAATCTCTTGAAAGATTTTAATATGGACAGTCTCTCTGTACGTAGACAATTATTAGATCTTTCTTTCCTATTTAAAATAGTTCGTAATGAGATCAACTGTACTCATTTACTTGGAAAGATATACTATCGCATTCCAAGGCGTAATGCACGTAGTTTTCTGGGTACTTTTGATGTCAGAATATCTAAAACAAAACTGGGATATAATGCACCAATACCTAGATTATCTAGGTTGTACAATGGTTTTAGTCAAGATCTAGATATTTTTAATGACTCTGCCATGATTTATCGTAAACGTGCTCTAGAACTGTTGAGAGATGCAAATGAATAATAAATATTCTTTAATAGCTATTTTTTGTTGTATTCTCTTAATTTCATTATATATTGATTTGTATATTTTTAGTGATTTTTTGTAATGTAAACTTTGCATGAGTAATGAATTATTTAATTTTAATTTTAATTTGCCTATATCATTTCAAAATATTTGTGTTTTTAATTTTAATTTTATTAAGTACATGTTTAATTTTTGTTATATCTTTGATTTTTATCAGTTTTAACTGTTATTTTACTCATGTTGCTATAATTACGTGTTAATGTATTTTTAAAACAAATATTGTCGTTGTTGTGGCTACTTTAAAAAGCTTCACATGTTAACTATTTTCATATAATTGTGTAACATTTGTCATTATAACATGTAGTAGCTACTAGTGGTCCTTAAATAAATAAATAAATAAATCTATATCCTTCTCCCCTTCGCTCGAGGCGGTCCGGTGTCATACCGATGCTGGACATACCGAAGAGTAATTCCAAATCCTACCAGAAGTCCTTTTCAGTGTATGCTGCATCCCTGTGGAATCAACTCCCTAAAAAGATCCAAAAAAGTCCTTCTTTAAATTCCTTTAAATCCCAACTCAAAAAACATCTTCTGGAAAATTTGGATTAGTAACCATTCTAAAGTTAAATACTAGCATTATTCATGTTATAAATGCTTTTATATAGTCTATATATTTATTATATCATGCTATACATGAAATATATGTATATGTGTATATATTTATATATATGTGTATGTATGTGTATGTGTATGTATGTATGTGTATGTATGTATATGTATATGTGTATGCGTGTATGTGTGTATGTATGTATTTATGTATAAAGTATATGTATATATGTATTTTATATTGATATTAGCTATAATTTGCACTATTCTCACCCGCTGCTTTAACTCATCCACCACTACCGGTTGGCTGGAAGAGATCTCTTATAGAGATAAGTCCACCGTTGTGTACGGAACTATTGTAATATGTAATATTTTTTCAATGTAAAAATTTGTGCAATAAAGAGTATATAATATATAACACTTATAGTGAACAATTTTTTTTTTAGGTTCACGCTTTATCCCGCACATGGCAGGGTAGGCAGAGGGAACTGCAGGAACCGTGGGAACTTCGTTGCTTAGTCCCTGCTTTCTCCGTCCCCGCTTTCCGCCTTTTTCGAGGCATTGCGTGTTGAGTGGCGGAACTCAACGCCGCGCTTTGCCTAATTTGCCAGAGCGAAGAAAATGGAAATAGAAAAATCCATCTTTCCCGACTGGGGATTGAACCCAGAAACCGTCGCGTTACAGTATGCACGTTGCGCTTCTGACCACGACGGTCCTTGTCGGCGCCGCCTACCGCCACCTATCGGCAGGAGCCCACAGCAGTCCCATTCAACCAGCCATTCAACCAGTCATGCAACCAGTCATTCAATCAGTCACTCACTCTTTTGTCCTCCTAATTTTTCAGTTAAAATTTAAATATATTCTCTCTTCTGGTCTCTTACGAACAAGTTGTTTCATTAAGCGCGTGAACTTTTGCAATCTTCGAATATAAAACAAAATCATGTCCCAATAGTGGACATAAAAAGTGGCGACCGTGACAGGACACGCTCAAGAATTTCTAGTACCAGAGAGGATCCGCCGTAGCCATCGCCGGGGCCAGCAACAGCACCTCGCAGCATCCAGGCTCGACGCTATCGGGAGCATCTATCCTAGCTACAGAGGATTGGCAACGCAGGAACCTAATCCGTGCAGGCCACATCTTCAGATAAGTGTCCAATCCCACACGCACAATCTTTATTCAAACATCCATCCACATAATCATCCATTTAATCAATCATATTTCCATCCACACAACCATTTTTCCATTAAAACCATCCATATTTCAACTATTAATTTGGCAATCAACTTGACGTATTCAATTCATAACCGTCAAATTCAAATTTTCATTATCACCTCATTCATTCAAGAAACGTATTTACATTAACATAAAAGTTTATATATTTTTTCAAGCACAATTCCTACAATCACGGTATTTTAATCCGTTATTTCTACTATTTATTTTAAACAATTTCCCCATTCACTTCATTTTCACATCATTTCATCTTGATTTAACATTTCGCTTCGAATCATCAATTTAAAATCATCCGCAGCCTATATATAAACCATTGTAGATTTGAACATACGCAAATATTTAGCAAATACGCCGAATATTTCAGCGTTCCGGAGCGAGCGACTGCACGTGCACTCATAGGCACGGTTAGGAGCTACTGTGGGAACAGGTTTATAGCAAGCGCGCGGACGGTAAAGTACAGCGAAGACAGAGCGTATGTATATATTTTGTTATTATTTCATTACAGTTTGTAGTTTTAAATCATGTTGTCTTTAAAGGATTTAATTATTAAACGTAGCAGTGTTAAAGGACGTTTAACTAAATTTAAAAATTACATACAAATTCTTACGAAACAATCTAGTTTGAACAATATTGAAGTAGGCGCATTAAAATTAAAATTAAGCAAATTAGAATCTTTAGCTAGTGAATTTAACGACGTACAAAGTCAGATAGAATATTTAAGTGCAGATTCGTTAGAGGTCGAGTTGGACTTACGCGAGGAGATTGAGAACGATTTTGAAACTTCTATGGCCACTGCTCAAGATATAATCTCCAAAAATTCGAAATCAGCGTCATTTGAAGATGCACAAAGTGGTAGTTCTCAACCTCATTGCGTGGGCGTTAAGTTGCCGTTAATTCAAATTGCTAAATTCGACGGAACGGCTTTCCGTTGGCTTGAATTTCGGGATACATTTAAGTCTCTTATCCACAATAACGCTCAAATAAACCCCATTTTCAAATTTCATTATTTAAATTCGTACCTAGAAGGTGACGCGGCACGTGTCATCACCAATCTAGAAGTTTGTGAAGCTAACTACGACAAAGCGTGGAGTTTATTATGCGAGCGTTACGATAACAGGAGTCAGTTATTGGATATTCACATGAATGCGCTATTTAGTATCGAGCAATTGACTCGAGAATCGGAACACTCTTTGCGTTCGCTTGTTGACCATGTAGGTAAAAACTTACGTGCGTTATCGAGTCTCGGTCAACCCACAGATCATTGGGATGCATGTATAATTTATTTAGTTAGATTAAAATTAGACAATCGCACACGTATGAAGTGGGAAGAGCATCGTAAAACGTTAGGAGAATTCCCTACATTAGAACAATTCATAGGGTTCCTAAAAGACCGCGCTGAGGTTTTAGAATCGTACAATTACGATATAAATAAACAAACGTCGGTTAGCACTTCCAAACCTAGTGGTAGTACGTCAAACTACAATAAAAATAGCACGAAATGCCATAAGTCGTTTTCGTGTACAACGCTTCCTCCCACCAATACTATTAAACAAAATAGATGTTTGTTATGCAAGGGCAATCATTTTATTTATACTTGTCCTTCATTCTTAGCTAAATCTCCTGAGTTAAGGTTAGCTGCAGCTCAAAACCTTAAGCTATGTGTAAATTGTCTCAGGAAAGGTCATAACTCATTTAACTGCACTTTAGGGCCATGTCGCGAGTGTAGGAAGCGACACAACACGCTTCTGCATATACCTAAGGTTGTAGAATCGTCAGCAAGTCAACATTCCATAGTTCAGACTACTCAAGACGAACTAAACGTTCACCTTTCTAGGCAGCCATACACACAAGTCATGCTATCTACTGTCATGATTGACGTAATCAACCCTGTCAACTCAAAGGCCATGACTATTCGCGCACTTTTAGATAGCGGCAGTCAGTCGAGTTTTTTAACGTCGTCGTTAAAACAAAAGTTAGGTTTAACTTCTACACCGACTGATATCAAGGTCGTAGGTATAGGGAACATGACAACAAAGAACATCAACGAACGATGCGTTGTCTCATTAAAATCGTTACAGAGCGACTTTAATATTACACTAACGTGTTTTATTATGCCTGAGCTAACGGGTAGCATACCAAAGTCCTACATAAATCCAAAACACTTCAAATTACCTTCTCGTATTAAACTTGCCGACCCCAATTTCTATAACCCCGCGCCGGTAGATGCATTACTCGGTGCCGATATATTCTGGGCAGTTATAGGCAGAGAGCACAGCTCCCTAGGCATAAATAAACCATTTTTATGTAGTTCACAGTTCGGCTGGATTATTTCCGGTCCTATTTCATTGAATTGTGATCCTAAGCAAACCCATTGCAATTTTTCTTCTAATGAAGGTGAGTCGTTAGACAAACAAATTTCTAAATTTTGGGATTTAGAAGATTTACCACAGCGGTCACTGTTAAGTGACACCGAAAGGCTATGCGAGCAACTTTTTGTCGCTCACACTGAGCGACTAACGTCAGGTCGTTTTAGTGTTCGACTTCCTCTTAAGGAGTCACCAGATTGCTTAGGAGATTCTTTAGCATTGGCTAAAAAACGATTTTATAATTTAGAAAGACGATTTAGAAAACAACCTGAATTAAAACGCGAATATAGTTCTTTTATAAAGGAATATATTAATTTAAGCCATTGTTCCGAACTACACTCTCCTAGACTATATCCAAGTTATTATCTTTGCCATCACGCGGTATTTCGCGAAAACAGCGAGTCCACTAAGCTGCGCGTAGTATTCGACGCGTCGGCTCCCACAACATCTGGCGTATCCGTTAATGACTTGCAGATAATAGGGCCTACCATACAAGATTCCCTCTTTTCCATCTTAATTAGGTTTCGTTTACATAGGTATGTTCTCACGGGAGACATTGAGAAAATGTATCGACAAATATCGCTCAACGAAAGCGATCGAAACCTACAATTAATTTTATGGAGGGACGATGAGTCACAGCCGCTAAAAACCTACCAATTAAATACCGTTACCTACGGCTTTGCAAGCGCTAGTTTCTTAAGTACGAGGTGTTTACATCAGTTAGGTGAAGAGTGTACGGACGCAGCTATAAAAACAATAATTCAGCGTGATTTTTATTATGATGACGTTATCACAGGCGCAGATACAGAAAATCAACTTCTGTATATTTTACAATCTGTTCAAGCAGCTTTAAGCGCTGGCTGCTTCAATTTACGTAAATTTCGTTCGAATTTACCTACTATATTTCAAAACACAAACATTAATTTAAACGAAAATTTAAGCCTTAGCAATTCCACAAGCACCTTAGGCTTAGGGTGGGATCCTAAATCTGATTGTTTACATTTTTCATGCGAAATTCCACAAAATGTAGGTCAAACTATCACTAAACGAGAAATAATCTCCAAAACTTTTAAAATATTTGACCCACTAGGTTTACTTTCTCCATCTACTATACAATCGAAAATACTTATTCAAAAATTGTGGATTCTTAAGCTAGAATGGGACGAACCTATTCCTAATAATTTATATAACGAGTGGAAGCGCATACAATCAGCTCTCGACGTTTTATTATCAATTAAAATACCTAGGTACGTTTCGTGTGATGATCCTGTGACTACTGAAATGCATTCTTTTTGCGATAGCTCAATCAGCGCATACGGCGCATGTATATACCTGCGCACGACCGACGCGTGCGGCAACATCAACGTCCGGCTTCTGTGTGCGAAGTCAAAGGTCGCGCCAGTCAAGCCTACCACTATACCGCGGCTCGAGCTGTGCGCAGCGCAATTAGCTGCCAAACTTTGCAAGGCGTGTCTCGAGTCACTTCGCTTACCTATAGCGCGTTGTATACATTGGACCGACTCGAGCGTCGTATTAGGTTGGCTCAATAGCATTCCAAATAAATTAAAAATGTTTGTTGCTAATAGGGTTGTCGACATATGCGAAAATACACTTAGTTCGTCTTGGCGGCATGTACCTACTAAATTAAATCCTGCAGATTTAATTTCCAGGGGGGTTGACGCTTCTCATTTAAAAAATTCCGATCTATGGTGGTCGGGACCAGAGTTCCTAAGTCTGGGCGAATCTCAGTGGCCTACACTTAAAAATCAAAATATTGAATACGATTTACCAGAATTAAAATCACACTCAGCAATTATTGAAACGGATTTTATTCAATTTGATAATTTCTCCAATTTCTTACGATTAAAACGTTGTTTTGCATACATTTTGAGATTTATTCATAACAGTAAAATTGCTAACTCTAAACTGACAGGCGATTTATCACTATCAGAATTAAATAATTCTTTTACGAAGTTAGCTATAATTAGCCAGCAGCAATCGTTTCCAAAGGAATACGCTTGCCTATTGAAGGGGCAGCCTATCAGCCCTAAAAGCAATATTGTGTCTTTAAGCCCATTTTTAGACAATAATCAGGTGATGAGAGTAGGTGGAAGACTCGATTCGTCAAAATACGAATACGATAAAAAACATCCAATAATACTCGACGGAAAGCATCGTTTAACACTATTGTAGTTTCGTTACGAGCACACACGTCAATTACACACCGGGCCGCAGGCGTTACTATTTGTCATACGTGAAGTCCTTTGGCCAGTGGGGGGAAGGAACTTAGCCAGACGTACCGTGCGCAGCTGTGTCGTGTGTCGGCGCCATCAGGCGCGCACGCTTGCTCCCATCATGGGGAACCTACCTTCTCAACGTGTGATGCCAGCCTTTCCATTTTATACCGTCGCAGTAGATTTCGCGGGTCCATTTTCGATACTGAATAGAAAGGGCCGCGGCGCGACCACTTCTAAGTGCTATATGTGCTTATTTGTTTGCTTTCGTTACAAATGTGTACACTTGGAAGCGGTCAGCGAACTATCCAAGGATGGCTTTTTGTTAGCGCTAAGACGATTTATATCTCGTAGAGGCAAGCCGGCGGAAATATATTCCGATAACGGGCGCAATTTTGTAGCTGCCGCCAAGGAGGTTACAGAATTCTTTAAAACTAACCCCGTTCTATCTGACTTTGCCGTCGACGAAAATATAAAATCTACATTTATTCCTGCCTACGCTCCTCACTTCGCTGGACTTGCCGAAGCGGGCATTAAATCCGCCAAGTTCCACATAAAACGCGTTATGGGTCATGCAAATTTGACATTTGAGGAGTTGTGTACTTTGTTTACGCAGGTTGAGGCGATTTTAAATAGTCGTCCTCTGTACCCTCTTTCTGCATCCCCTCACGACCTTCTTCCTCTATCCCCAGGACACTTTTTGATTGGCCGGCCGCTCACTGCACTGCCTGCACCATCTCTGGAGGAAAAGAATTTTACTTGCCTGGATCGCTACGCCAGGATCGAACAAATACGGCAACACTTCTGGCGTCGTTGGCAGCGTGACTACATCGGGGAGCTCCAGCAACGCTCCAAATGGCGAACCAGTCGCGGCAACTTACACGTCGGGGATCTAGTCATTCTCGCCGACGACAACGCAGCTCCACTACACTGGCGAATGGGTCGGGTGTTAAGATTATTCCCGGGACCCGACGGCGTTGCACGCGTTGCTGAATGCCTGACAGCGCGAGGACTTGTGAGGAGGGCCTTCGCGCGCATCTGTCCCTTGCTTGAGGTTGAAGAAAACCCTTGAACGCGAGCGATTCAAGCGGGGGGAATATGTCGGCGCCGCCTACCGCCACCTATCGGCAGGAGCCCACAGCAGTCCCATTCAACCAGCCATTCAACCAGTCATGCAACCAGTCATTCAATCAGTCACTCACTCTTTTGTCCTCCTAATTTTTCAGTTAAAATTTAAATATATTCTCTCTTCTGGTCTCTTACGAACAAGTTGTTTCATTAAGCGCGTGAACTTTTGCAATCTTCGAATATAAAACAAAATCATGTCCCAATAGTGGACAGTCCTCAAATTGGAAATATACATATTTATATATTATTCATCAATCTTTATTTATATTAAGTTTTCAGTATGTCTTTGTTTTAAAATCCAAGGCAAAACTAGTAATTTAAAAATAAAAAAAAAATAAACTTTTCTATGTAGATCATACAATTGTTAAGTAAAGATCTTTTATGCACAATAGCTTTGTCACCGACAGCATCCAACTGACAGAATTGACCTTTTCATTCTACGATGACATTTAAACGATACTTGTAGTTGAACAGTTTTCTTGCTTATTTAAATATAATATTTTTAACTCTTGCCAATAAAATTTAGTTCATGGTAATATTTAAGACTATTTTTTCATATGTTACAATAATGAGATTGTGGGTAAAAAATGTTGGAAATAATAAAACAATTTTTTTCTTTTAGCTTCACGCTTTATGGCAGGGTAGGCTGAGGGAACTGCAGGAACCATACGAATCTAGTGTTAAGACACTCCGTAGCTTAGGTCCCTGCTTTCTCAGTCCCCTTACCGCCTCCGACAAAAAAAATATGTATCATACTCGTAAAACTAAATTGTTTTATTACTTAATGTTTATAAAAGCAAGTATCTTAAAACACCTGCGTCTTGATGGATCTTTTAACCCAAGATATACTTTTAGCCTCTTTATTTAAAATAACATTTTCTGGTCTTATACAAAGGTCAAGACACAGGTTTTGTGACCTGTGCTTCCTCAAACAGTGCAGAGGATGAGGTCAAAGGAGAGGTGATCAGTAAATAATGTTAGATATTGCAAATAGTTGAAGATAGTTTACGATAAAAACATATTCAGTCTGTCAGTTGAAAGCTATAAATAAGAAGACAACACTACAAGGCGGCATTATTGTGAGAGACGTGAACGAAGAAGGATCTACAATTAAAGTAGTAGTTTATTATTTATAGTATATTGTAGTTAATTAAAAAGTATTTACGTACATGTAAAAGTAAGTTTAAAGATAAAATAAATAAAAAGGAAAAAGAAACAAGTGTTTTATTAGATCAGAAGTGGGACGAAACCCAAAAAAAAAAATTATTCTATGAATTCCTTAAAAGGGCTAGCATGCCGCTGCAGGTCAATTTATGAATGAATAATACTGCTACTTACCAAGACCATGAAATGAGAGCATTGTCATGGCTAATCACAAAGATTATGAACCTAGCATGGTTAATTGAATTGAAGTATAGGTTTTGCTTATGGAACGAGAGGGTTGCCATAACAAAACCCATTTTAGTAGCCTAAAATGAATGTCTGGGGTCAGACATGGAGCCAGGGTGGCCGAATGTTAGATATTGCAAATAGTTGAAGGTAGTTTACGATAAAAACATGTTCAGTCTGTCAGTTGAAAGCTATAAATAAGAAGACAACACTACAAGGCGGCATTATTGTGAGAGACGTGAACGAAGAAGGATCTACAATTAAAGTAGTAGTTTATTATTTATAGTATATTGTAGTTAATTAAAAAGTATTTACGTACATGTAAAAGTAAGTTTAAAGATAAAATAAATAAAAAGGAAAAAGAAACAAGTGTTTTATTAATAATCATTTCCTACCCTTATAAAAGGATATAGATCAGAATTTATGTATATATAAAGTTTCTTTAATATAGTATATATATATATATATATAGTATTTCGTCGCGTCGTGGCGCAGAGGCGCAACGTTTGCCTGTAACGCGACGGTTACTGGGTTCGATCCCCAGTCGGAGAAGATGGGTTTTTCTATTTCCATTTTCTTCGCTCTGGCAGCTAAGGCAAAGCGCGGCGTTGAGTTCCGCCACTCAACACGCAATGCCTCGAAAACGGCGGAAAGTGGGGACGGAGTAAGCAGGGACAAAGTAACGGAGTGTCTTAACACTAGGTTCCCACAGTCCCTGCAGTTCCCTCTGCCTACTCTGCCATGTGCGGGATAAAGCGTGAAGCTAAAAAAAAAAAAAAAAAAAAATAGTATTTCTTTTTTTTTCTAATAATTTTATCTCTAAAAAATTTTGTTTGGTAGTAATAATATTTTATATTGGCAGATTGTATGACCTTATCAAGTGCGTTTACGGTATCGGTAAAAAGTGTTTTTCCTGTGGAAGCCTCGATCCCACGTAAATTTTTGGAATAAAAAGTTGAGAAAACATTGGTCACCAATTTTGTAATAAGAAATGTATTTAAAATGGTTCAACTATCCCAAAGATTGGCCTAGACAAACGGTTAACAGAAAAGATAAAACATTATTTTTTTTATTTTATTTATTTATTTATAACTTTTCCACTTAGAATCATTAAGATGATCACATGTGTCAAAGGAGCTCAATTTGTTAATAAATATCGAATTGAGCCCCTCTGAAACCTACACACTCCACGACTTAAAACTAAAGTTACGAGGGTTCCAAGCGCGGCCTGGTGGGAAGAGCCCACAACAAACTCAACCAGGTTTCCCTAAACCTATTGTGATCACTTCACAAACGTCATTTATTTTAGTAACGTGTAAATAAAAATATATCTACTCGATAGAGTTCAATTATTTTGAAATACGGATCTGTGGAATGGTTGGAAGCCACTGATATACTTAGCTATACAGCGAATATTTAAATTAAGCTGACATTTTATATATATAAATTATAGAATCATTTATAAAACACATACATACGTGAATTAAATTGGAAGTGGTTATAGCAAATAGCCCATATTTTTTGGTTTTGGAACCGAAAGTTAGATGAAAGTAAGGTGAAATAAATAACCAGTACATGTAGTGACGAAGACATGTGTTTTTTTCTATAACAAATTATGGAATAATAATATTATTTGATTGTTTGTAACGTTGATTTTTGTCACTCAATAAGTGATGTCTTGAAAAGACGTAAGGAAGTAGTAACAGAGTGTCTCTACATTACTACCTACGGTTTCCTACAATTCTTGTAGTTCCTTCTACTCTACATTAAGTGTAACATGGTATTATTCCATCATAAGCATAGAGGGAGGAAAAAGAAGTGTCTTAACACTACAGCCTTACTATGCTACTATTTAGGAGATATGTCTAAAAAACAAACCTACAAACCCATATAAATACGTATGTACGTGTATACGTACATACGTATTTATATGGGTTTGTAACAAGATATAAAATTAGCTTTTAGACACAGGTGCGTAAATGGAGGCATCTCCAACCCTCGTTACGTTGATAACATCTGGATTAGCTTGTGAAAATACTGTTTATATATATATACATACATATATATATATATATATATATATATATATATATATATATATATATATATATATATATATATATATACACATATATATACATACATACATACTGTAGGGAGTGTCAGCCTTCCATGTTATAACTGCACTGAAAAGGTAGAAAGAAAATAGAAATAAGTATTTTTTTCAATTACCCGAATATACGGAAAGCCCGTAGAGAGACGGAACTCAACGCCGCAAGTAATCGAAAGTAATTTGATCCCCTCACTTGGAATTAAACCTACAACCTTAGCGTTTATAGTCAGTTTTCCCAAGATATACTCACTACCTTCAATAACTACTTGTTCATGTAAATTGCTATCTGCATTCAGCACTGGCTCGTGATTTACGATGCTTTATAAATCCAATTTCTAATTTATGAAGCGTTTCCCTGAAGGACAAAACAATGAATGGTTCGAGTTTGTAATATTATGTTTTGTACGCGTCCTGCTTTTTAAAGTGATTGAGCAGATTTAGTAATTAATCTCTCTAATATGACGATAATGTCATTGTATCAGTATGAAATATATAGATGATGATTTTGTTTGTTTAAGCGCACTTATCTTAGGAAGTATTTGTAGGAATTGATTTTTGACAATTTCTATATAATGCGTGATGTGAAAGAGTGCGTGGATGGAATATATATATATATATATATATATATATATATATATATATATATATATATATATATATATATATATATATATATATATATATATATATATATATATATATATATATATATATATATATATATATATATATATATATTATCCGGGTAGGCATATGAATCCACTCCACCTGATGGTAAGTGGAAGTGGAGTCCAAACGCGAAGAGGACTAGTAATGACAACAAAAATAAGCTGCACTAGTCACCCTCGCCATGCCGGCCCGCAAGATGCCTCTTCACGCCTCGTTTAAAGAGACGTGAAGTGAGCGACGCTTTGCCATGCGACATAGCTCGCTCAGGCACTGGTTGTACGCTGGCTGATCTTGAAACGCGCTTGTATAGCCACTTCACGAGTTTTTACCATGCGTACGGTGGTAACAAACCAGGCGGATGATTAACATCCTACCACCAGATATATATATATATATATATATATATATATATATATATATATATATATATATATATATATATATATATATATATATATATATATATATATATATACATACAAACATATAAATTCATACACATATACTAAATATATATTTATATAGGACTTATTTATTTGAAAGGTTTTACAAAATTTGTTATTAGTTGGTTAGGTAATGAAATTGAAGGATCCCTATTTTGTTAATTTTAGCAACCCTTTAAATAGTTTGTTAAGCTCTAATTAGTTTTAATGTTAGTTTGTGCGTGTTAATAATAGAGATTAAAGAAATATTTTTATTACATCGTAATTTTTATTATATCATTAAATAACTTAAAAAAATTATATAGGATGGGATTGTTTAATTCATTATAATATATATATATATATATATATATATATATATATATATATATATATATATATATATATATATATATATATATATATATATATATATATATATATATATATATATATATATATATATATATATATATATATATATATATATAACGAATAACGAATTAACTTCGTAACGTATTAATGATGTAACGATTTTAGTAATAAAGTAATAGTTGTGAGCTTTGAAAGTTCTTTATAACATTGACGTTAGCTTTTAATACTTAATATTAGTATGATATAGTTATTATAACTTTTTTATACCTTAATGCTTTTTACAGCAAGTTAGGTAGAGGAAATTTAGCAGAGAAATAGAGCCAAGTACAGGTTGTTTTGCTAATAACTGGAAAATGAACCCGCAACCATCAAGTTTACAGCTAATTTACTATTAAATCAGTAGGTCTATCGAAGGTTTTATTGAAGCACCTTTGTATAAGGATAATCATACGAAAGGCGTGTTAAGGAAAATTGGGTAGGACCGTCTATTGTGGTTCAATTTACTAATAAAATAAGACAACGAAAAATAATGTATCTCAATGATAAGGTTTATAGAAGTATAGGTATACATATATACATATACACATATATACATATACCTAACGGATAAGCCTCACCCTGTGACTGAAACTCAACATACAGCCTGAAGTAGTAGTCAAATGAAGCATATAACCTTCTCCTTGATCAGACTCTCCAATGAAAAAAATAAAAGTAATGATTTGATGAAATGTGAAATAAAATATTTAAATATATACTCATTCAGCTTTTTTTCCGCATATAGCAAAACATGTCATCCAGTTTTAAGACATTGTTAGCTTGGAGGAATTCCACGTGTTATATTTTAACATACACACATACATATATATACGCTTTATATCAAGCGGGGTAGTTAGAAAGAATGCAACGCCAAACGCTGCATGTCTTCTTCATCTCGTCCAGTGTCATTCTCTCCAGGAATTTCTCATGGTTGTATGTGATCTTCTTCTCATATCTGTGACACAGTGTATTAGAAGGTGAACCGAGGTCTCCTAGCCCTACTTTTATTTTATACAGTCAAAGAAGTGGAAAGTGGGAACCAAACCCACTGCTATCATCGCTTAAAATCTCTTCACAAATTTTCAAACAAAGAGAATTCTTCGCATTGAATTATATAACTATTTCTCATTAAAATATTTTTTAAAAAAACATTAATCGTATTTGATTTATTATAGTGTTAGAAACGCGGTACAGTCACGGAATGAATTAAATTATAAACTAAATATTGATTTTTTTACTAATTAGGTCATCTTTAGGTCATTTGTAGTGAACTAGCAACCCTTGCTTCTGTGATTTTTTTATATATATTTTTCTTTATTTCACATTTCACAATATATATTTTTTCATAATCCAATTTATAGTCAATTATTTATTCAACGTTTACACAACAAATTTAACTGCCAATATATTATATAGGTAAGAGTTTTTGTACATACATATGATCATAAATAGCTTCACGCTGACGAGAGTAGTGCCAAACCAAACTCTGCACTGTCGCCTCGTCCACTGTCATTAACCTCTTCACAATATTGTAATATATGAAGCATATTTATATATACATAAAATGACTAAGTCAATTAGCGACCTATTTTCAAATCTATTTCTAGGCATTACGGTACATAACTTGTAAACTTGATTATTTCCTTCAAATAGTTTCAAATTAAATATATTTAATACGTTATATTTTTTTATTATCATATGACGATTTCGTATGTATTGAACAACAAAAAAATTCAACTGTATTGTGCCAACGTAACAAATGAATAAACAAGCAATAATTCGTATTAACACTGACATTTAATTTATTTATCTTTTTTTAGTTTTACACAGCAAAGTAGGCAGAAGGAACCGAAAGTATCTTAGAAACCTAATGTTAAGACACTCTCTTTCCGTCTTTCGAGGGTTGGAGTTAAGTGGCGGAATTCAACGCTGCACTTGTCTCCAAGTAGGAACAGAGTTCACATGCGCCACTATGGTGCATCTTTCTTATTTTTACTTATTTTTATATCCACTATGTCTTTGTTACGTTTTCTTCTATATAATCTCCATAATCTATATCGATATTATCGGTCAAGTGAAAGGCGATGAGTGCTTTATGGGTTGAAATTATAATAATTTATGAATAATGTTCTCATATTTGCATGTAAGGAGATTAAATTTGAAAGCCATTGTCGGGGTGATGTTAAGATCCTAGACGTTTTAGTTAGTTACATTCTGCTTAAATTAATTTATATTTACGTCAGCTTAAGTTCACGCTTCATTCTTTTTCCTGCATTAAGTAGGGATAGAAAAAAAATCTCCTAAAACTCAAAACGTAGTGTCCAAACCTTCTGGTGTCAACATCTTCTTTATGGTGTTCCAAATTACATGTAGAGTAGTAGAACTTAACGCCGCTTTATCTTATTATAATAGAGAAATGTAAATAATAGACTTTTTGTTACTAATTTAAAGGAATCGAACCGGAAACCATCGTATTTACAGACAAACATGACCCACTGTGTTAGTCATAATATTTGAAAGACCCATAAGGTCTCAATTCTCGGTGAATGATTAATTCGTAAAAGTAATTAGAAACTCGTATAATTTTGACGCTTGGCTTAAATACAAGGTTAGCGGTTGTCCCATCAGAGGTCTCGGGGGCGTGTGACCGCTCCTTAACGAGCTAAGGTTAGATGCCAAATTCAATCAATTAAGTATAATATTACTTTGGTTGAGTCTAACGTGGCACGGTGGTGAATAACTGACTGTAAGCGATGGTTGTAGATTGGATTTCGATTTAAGATAAATAATTATATTTAATATGAAATAAATGAAAAGGAATTTATTAACATATTTTGTTTTTCATCTATTAATAAAACAAAATTCAAGATTATTCTGCCACTTATATACGCAATGTCTGAGAATTGGGTGAAAATCAGGAGCACAGTGTCTTATCTCTCTATCTTTCTGTGTCTAACTTTCTATATGCAGAAAATAGCGTAAACCTATTTGTTTATTTTTATTGATTAACTTAACAAATCTTATAAATTCAAACAATTAATAAAATTAAATTTTACTTCAATTTACCTTTTTTTTTATAACTGAGTGACTTACTTTAGCAAAGTGTCAGCAAGTGTGTTTTCTGTCACACGAAAGTGTTATTTTAAATTATAATTTAAAATAACACTTGTCTATTACGGATTATCTTCCTACCTGTTTTACTTTCTAGATAAAACGTGGAGCTAATAAAGAAAAAAATATAATTTTGATATTTTGTATATATCTAATTGTATGGAGAAATAGAGAGAATAGGTTGTTTTTTTAGCTTCACGCTTTATCCCGTATATTGCAGGGTAGGCAGAGGGAACTGCAGGAACCATATGAACCTAGTGTTAGTAGTCCCTAGTTTCTTCGTTTCCGCTTTCCGCCTTTGAGGCATTGCGTGTTGAGTGCCGGAACTCAACGCCGCGTTTTGCCTAGTTTCCAGAGCTAAGAAAATGGAAATAGAAAAATCCATCTTCCCCCTGTGAGAACCGAACCCTCAAGCTGTCGCGTTTACAGGCAGGCGCTTACGACTCCGCGCCACGACGGTTTTCAAGTAAGTTAATTTAGTAATTAAATATCCAATTTAAAATTAAATGTGGGATACAACAATACGGGCGCTAAAGTAAACTAAAGTCTAACTGCAGTCAACTCGCTTCGTTCCACGTTTTATATCAGAACATATTTGTTCACACCAGGTGTCATTGTCAGCAAGTTCCGAAATGAACTTGTTTTGTGTTAATGAAAGTTTTCCTGAATTATTCTCTGTTTATATGAGTATTATTGCTATGAAACAATAAAAAAAGCTTTTATTAAGCTCTTCGAACATTATGGAGCATAAGATTTAGTGTCTGAACACTACACTCTATGTATCTTGGTTTTACTGTCACTCTCATTTCAAAAATACTCTATTTTGTTATAAAATCATGTAATATAAGCATTCTCGTTGCATATAAGGTAATATACGACTCAATAATGAATACAATGTTTATACATGTATCTGTATAGAAACCGCAGCCACACATTTATATACAACTAGTCCTATATATATACGAATCTAATTATATAGTGGATAGAGAATGAAGAGAATTTAATTTATTACCTGGTAATACAGTTTTTATCTTATATTTTAATTTGATTACCCAATAATATATTAACTTAAATTTACTTTATACACAAATATAAATGTATATGACGACAAAGCCCAGTAACAAATTAGCTAACATTCATTCTAGAATCTGGTTCAATTTAGTCAGAGCTCAATTGAATTGTGTTTAACCACAACGTTTAAAGACGTATACTTGTAAGCGAAATACATATAATACAATTAAGTACTCTTAATAATCACCTGTCTATACCAAAATTAGAAAGAAAATGTTTTAAGGATAAAAAAATATTTTTTATGTAAGCTCTGTTTTCCATTCAAATTCCATATATAATTTGTATCGGCGTAACTTAACTCCGCGTTTTGTCTTGTCTGATTGAGAAAATGATTTTCATCGACTATGGATTCTAACATCGCGTTTCCAGTTTGTTTACGTCATTTCTATCTCCCTTAGTGGAAACGTTTTGGAACTCAACACCGCCATGTGAGATAAAATTAGAAAAAAGAAAAATATGATTCTTAGTTAATTTCAGTCAGCTTCACGGTATATCTCGCATATAACAAGATAAGATCCCTTTATACACCACTCGAGACATCATTAGCACTATATTTGAGAAAATGAAAATTATTCTATAAATACTGGGTCTGATAATGTCAATTTCAATATAAAAGACGTGAAAATGTTTAAAATTTTACTCAAAAACATGAATTCTCTTATTGTGTATTTTGTACCGTACAATCTTTTTTGTGTGTTCTCCATTCAACGTGACATTGGCGAAATGAATTGTGCTCAACTGGCACGCCCGAAACGCCATAAATAAAGACGAAATGAAGAAAAATTTAAAATTACTGCCAAATTAAAATAGTATAAATAATTTTCGTAATATATGTATATCTCGCTATATTATTCCACGATTGCTACTACAGGATATTTAAAATAAAATATATTTCTTAAAGGTAAACTTCTTTATTTATCTAAGAATTTCCAGTAAAATTCTTGAGTTTCTAATAATTGAGTGTGAAAATAGACGAAGATCAGGCAAGTATTGTTCGACCAATTGTAGCTGAATAGAATAAAACTTGTCTGTTTTTGTTGAAAGATCTACCTACATAAAATTAGATTTTACGTTCTCAAGTAAAAAATACTCGGAATAAAAGCTCTTTGTTCTTTGAAGCTTATTTTAAGTAAAGTTTGACTTTAGTCTTGACTCTTGTAGTAATATAAGTATAAGTTTTTTTTTTGAGTGATTGACAGGCCACGGTCAAAAGAAATTTGGCATTTCAATTGTGAGTCGGACTCGCCCATGAAGGGTTCCGTAGCAGCAAGTAACAGAATGTAAAAAGTCTCGTAGTTCGTCACAATTATGATCGATATTTTACTAATAGTATATTTTTTTAAGGCTTAGCACTCAGTTCACATGGTTCCTACGGTTCCTTCTGCCCTGCTATGTAAAAATAAACGTACAAGCGTGAAGAAAAAACTAATTATTTAACTACCGCGAACACGGCGCCACGACGGTATTAAATAAATACGCGTAAAAAAATAACGTACCTACATAAAACCCTAATATCATTTGTCATACTCAGCAAGTAGTAATTCTTAAAAAAATATGCGTACAACTAGTCCTATATATATACGAATCTATTTATATAGCGGGTAGAGAATGAAGAAAATTTAATCTATAGGCATTTATTACCTGGTAATACAGTTTTATTTTGTATTTTAATTTGATTACCCAGTAATATATTAATTTAAATTTACTTTATACACAAATATAAATGTATATGACGACAAAGCCCAGTAACAAATTAGCTAACATTCATTCTAGAATCTGGTTCAATTTAGTCAGAGCTCAATTGAATTGTGTTTAACCACAACGTTTAACGACGTATACTTGTAAACGAAATATATATTATACAATTAAGTGCTTAATAATCACTTGTCTATGCCAAAATTAGAAAGAAAATGTTTTAAGGATAAAAAAATATTTTTGACGTGACAACGTCTTAAATTAGGTTGCGGCTCAGAGTCACATATGAAAAAGGTAACGTAACGATGTGTCAACTGTCACCGAACTATGATCGGTCCGCCGCGCGTATCACTTGACACATGTACAATGTTTTAGTAAACAAAATATATTTTCTATAGTTAAAATTTGTGCAATTTATATTATAATTATTAATCATATCAATAAATATTCTACCGAGAAAAAGACGTTGTCACGTAAAATTTTCGCCCGTAAAACCCACTTTACAGGCAACCATTTTTTATGTAAGCTCTGTTTTCCATCCCAATTCCATATATAATTTGTATCGGCGTAACTTAACTCCGCGTTTTGTCTTATCTGATTGAGAAAATGATTTTCATCGACTATGGATTCTAACATCGTGTTTCCAGTTTGTTTACATCATTTCTATTTCCCTTAGTGGAAACGTTTTGGAACTCAACACCGCCATGGGAGATAAAATTAGAAAAAAGAAAAATATTATTCTTAGTTAGTTTCAGTCAGCTTCACGGTATATCTCGCATATAACAAGATAAGATCCCTTTATACGCCACTCGAGACATCATTAGCACTATATTTGAGAAAATGAAAATTATTCTATAAATACTGGGTCTGATAATGTCAATTTCAATACAAAAAACGTGAAAATGTTTAAAATTTTACTCAAAAACATGAATTCTCTTATTGTGTATTTTGTACCGTACAATCTTTTTTGTGTGTTCTCCATTCAACGTGACATTGGCGAAATGAATTGTGCTCAACTGGCACGCCCGAAACGCCATAAATAAAGACGAAATGAAGAAAAATTTAAAATTACTGCCAAATTAAAATAGTATAAATAATTTTCGTAATATATATATCGCTATATAATTCCACGATTGCTACTAGAGGATATTTAAAATAAAATATATTTCTTAAAGGTAAACTTCTTTATTTATCTAAGAATTTCCAGTAAAATTCTTGAGTTTCTAATAATTGAGTGTGAAAATAGACGAAGATCAGGCAAGTATTGTTCGACCAATTGTAGCTGAATAGAATAAAACTTGTCTGTTTTTGTTGAAAGATCTACCTACATAAAATTTGATTTTACGTTCTCAAGTAAAAAATACTCGGAATAAAAGCTCTTTGTTCTTTGAGGCTTATTTTAAGTAAAGTTTGACTTTAGTCTTGACTCTTGTAGTAACATAAGTATAAGTTTTTTTTTGAGTGATTGACAGGCCACGGTCAAAAGAAATTTGGCATTTCAATTGTGAGTCGGACTCGCCCATGAAGGGTTCCGTAGCACCAAGTAACAGAATGTAAAAAGTCTCGTAGTTCGTCACAACTATGATCGATATTTTAATAATAGTGTATTTTTTTTAAGGCTTAGCACTCAGTTCACATGGTTCCTACGGTTCCTTCTGCCCTGCTATGTAAAAATAAACGTATAAGCGTGAAGAAAAAACTAATTATTTAACTACCGCGAACACGGCGCCACGACGGTATCAAATAAATATGCGTAAAAAAGTACGTACCTACATAAAACCCTAATATCATTTGTCATACTCAGCAAGTAGTAATTCTTAAAAAAATATGCGTACATTTTTCTCTCACAAATCCTTTAAAAGAATAAACGTGTGAATGAAAAATCACGTTATTCTCGATGTGCTTAAATTTAATTTCAAATTATTCTCTCTTGGTATTGGATGGCCTTTGCAACAGGTGATACGATTTCTCTGTTACACACATATATTTATATATATATATATATATATATATATATATATATATATATATATATATATATATATATATATATATATATATATATATATATATATATATATATATATATATATATATATATATATATATATATATATATATATATATATATATATATATATATATATATATATATATATATATATATATATATATATATATATATATATATATATATACATATATATATATATATATATATATATATATATATATATATATATATATATATATATATATATATATATATATATATATATAAGGCAAAGAAGACTACTTATATCTATATCTATCATAACACAAAAATGTAAGATATACTAAAATATTTACATATTATTGAGGGTATTTACCAATGTGATAACAGCCAAAACAATAATTTTTAATTTTTTTTCTCTTTGAACACTAATTAAATGACACCGATTACTTTATTTTAAATTATTGTGTTAAAGGAATCCTGTTGGGAAGCGTAACTTATGTATTTGCTTATTTTGATCGGTTCAGAACTTAAAAGCTATATTAAATGTACAATATGCATATTACATTAGAGCAAATTCGAAATTGTCTTGTTGATTTAAATTCGAAAAAAAAAATCATGGCGCAGAAGAGCAGCGACGGTTAATGGGTTCAATTCCCACTCGAGGAAAATAAATATTTTCATGTCCATTTTCTTTGTTCTAGTAATTAAATAAGCATGGCGTTAAATTCCGCCACTCGACAAAAGCCTTGTAAAGAATGAAAAAATAAAAAAAAAAACTATCAAGTGAGTGAAGCATGCGGGTCAACTAGTTTCTGACAGTTTTTTTTTGTATTTTTTTCTACTAGCACCATTTTGTAATAAAACCACGAGGGCATCGTGAGCTTTCATACAATATTTGCTTCAAACCTGTCACCCTGGTCCCACGTCGGGCGCCATATTTTTACTATTCCAAAGCTTCGCTTACTTACCTGAAATGAATAAATACATATTTATGAGTCTTCGTGAACATTTGGAACAATGCTTTGGTTGTGAGATTGCTAGATTGTCTTATTTAAAAGCTATTTGACTTATATGCTATTCTTGCCAGATCTAGGCAATGTATATAATTTATCCCCGTGTGAGGGAATCGAACTCACTAATGTGAGGCCTACAGTTGTTATGTACTTACACTAAACATACACTAGGATTTGATAACGTCATATATAAGCACGAGGATCTATAATTGTAACATATCATCGAGCTTTAGCATATACTTATGTATATATATATATATATATATATATATATATATATATATATATATATATATATATATATATATATATATATATATATATATATATATATATATATATATATATATATATATATATATATATATATATATATATATATATATATATATATATATATATATATATATATATATATATATATATATATATATATATATATATATATATATATATATATATTCTTATACTTAAATTCACAAAATCTTTTAGAAAAAAATTATAATTTAAGATCAATAATGAGGCGGGAAACCATTTAGGAAGATATAAAAGTATCGTTAGACGTAATTTAGTGTAACGTAAGCTTAAAGGAGCTTTATCTAAAAACTTTTATTATATCGCGTCCGATCTCTTAAGCTTCTTTTGTGAAAAATTGTAATATAGGCAGGTTGAATAGAATATAAGTAAAATAAATATTCTTTTGGAGAACAAAATGTTAGTATATATTTAGGAGTATGTTTTTTTGTGTAACGCTTTATCCTGCATATACTAGCTAAGGTAGATTGAAGCTTGTGTTGAGAATCTGTTACCAACATTTCGTTAAATACGACCCATGAAGCTCAACAACGCCGCTTATTGTTTTGTTACCTGGGCAATGAAAATTAAAAAATAGGCCTATAACTTCTCATGGGAATCGAACCCATAACCGTCGCGTTTTTAAATAGACGTTGTGCATCCGTTTCACGACCTCTTTACAAAATATAACATGATATTTAATTAGAGCGTACTATTATTTAAAACGGACTTCCCGGGTTTTATTAAAATGTGAAATATGGCTGCAGTCAGTTACAATTTTTTAATTATCTCCCTAACAAAGCAGTTGAATGAGATGATAATTATTTAATATTATAAAAAATATATATTTTATGCTAATTAGTACCAGTAGTTTTATTTTCCTTGTTTTTTGAAAGCTCAACAAGCTTTTTTTCACCTCTTTCTAAAGTTCTGAAAAAATATAATTATATAAATTGGATATTGCTTAAAATTCTAAATAACAGAAGCTCAAAGTTAATTTGATGTTTTAAATTTTGGGTTACAAAACTCAGGATTTAGTTCCTTCAAATAACTAGAAAAATATATTTTTTTAATTTGAGGAGAATAAAGACTTAGCAGTTAAAGAAAGAACTCAGTATTGAACTAGGCTAGGTATTTTGTTGTATATTGTAAAACGTAAAATCCTTTTATTTTACGTTCCTGAAGGAGTTTTGAGACAAGACTTTTGATTATCCTGTACAATACTCACATGCCAAATTTAATCTCAGTAGTTTTATTTGTGCTTTAACTGTCATTTACTTGGTGACAGAAGCGTTTTATATATCTCTTAAAGTGTCAGGTTTAATGTCAAACTGTACGTCACTTCTTAGAGATAGATAAAAGAATTTTTGTTTTATTCTTCGGTTTGAAACGTTAAATCTAAATGTTTGTATGACTTTCTACAAAAAAACACAAGAAGACACACCGTGATATTATTTATGTTTTCAAATGTAAAAATATAAATATGGGCACCCATCCTAAATCGCACCTGAACAAAAATTACTTGACCTCAGCCCTATAATGTGCACTAATACCAATTTTAATTTATACAGATATCGTATACTACTTATTATATTGTCATAAATAATTCAAAAGATTAAAACAATTTATATGATAATTATTGTACTTAATAAGTTCAATGTTGATCCAACCATGTAATCTCTGATCATTGTGAAATGAGGATAGATGGAAATTTCAAATATCATCCTTAAAATTGTGGAGTTAAAGGTGAAAATTGAATAATATATAATCAGTTTGTATATAAATAAAATTTATTATTAACTTACGTTAATATTTCAAAATAATTTATTGGCGGTACGTGTCTTATAGGTAAATTATATTTTTGACGTTTATTTCATTAGCCATTTCCTATTTTGCTTTAACGGTAATCTTCGTTGTTAATAGAGAACGAAGTGTCTTAATATTAAATTCGCTCTGTCCTGATGGGAACCTAAAGCCTTGAGCCGAAAGTATTCATCATATCAGAAAGTAAGTTATAGTTTTCCAACTGTGATTCATTGAAGTAAGCGAAGAAATTAAGAAATTCTCAGCCGTAGTCCGATATAAAAATTGAATTGAATTGAATATGTAAGCGGTAGTTCTGGATGGATTTCGAATTTATTGACAGTGACTCATCTATAATTTCTTCGGACTGTGAAGGAGATAATTCCACTACTCGACAGAGACAGGTAGAGTGTTTTAACACTAATTTCTCTCCTTTTTCTCTATTATATGCGTGATCCAACTTTAAAATAAATGAAACAACTGTGTCAAATGAAAAACGTATATTTATGTTTTTGTAACTCTAGGCTACTGTAAATAATTAATGTTTGAATTTAAAAAATGTATTTTCCAGTTGGTGTTAAAGTGTCCCATTAATTTAATTAAGGAGTTTAATTTATAATACGTAATCACGCTTATGTAAATTTATTTAGAAAAAAATAACTGAAAACTGATTTTATAAAAATATAAAAATTTTACTAAGCAACAGAGTGTCTTAACACCTGGTTCATGTGGTTCCTGCAATTCTCAGTTCCCTCTGCCTACCGTGCAATATGCGGGATAAAGCGTGAAGCTAAAAAAAATGTATTAGATAGGAAATCCTTTGTTTTATTTATATCATCTCCGATTGTAATTTAGTTGAGTGGAGTCGTACATTTCAACCTTGCTTTGGAATGTAATGTAATGTCATTTTCATTTGATTTTTTTCTTTTTTTTTATTTTTCACAGAACAACGTTGATTTGTGAAGTGATGTCAAAATTAAATTCTAAATAAACATAGTTTGGTTTAGATGGATGGATAGTTTAAAATAATATTATTTTAAAATTTAAGTTCAGTTGAAAACCTTAACTTTACCTACCATATATTTGTTATTACGTCTGATTTTATGACATTTTTTTATGACGAAGATGATTTTTTTTATCTTTTCTCTGTATTTCTGACCTAGGCTGGCTGCACACTAGTGATGTAACGAATATTCGCATTTGCAAAAATTCTGCGAATATTTTGCGAATAATGAATGTCAGAAAAATAAAAATTTGACAACGATAATACGTTATTAAAATCGAAATCAGTTTACTTTTTGTGTTTATTATACAAAAAATACACTATTTTTGTATAATAAACACACTTAACCTCGTAATCACATTATCAGTCTTCATTATATCTCATAAAACAATTTAATTATTGCACTATATACAAACAAAAACAAATTCTCTCTCTTCTAAAAAAGTTTTATTAGCTTAGGTTTCCAATATTATATAATCATCAACATAAACAAAAATAATAATCAAACAAATATTCTATTCTCTTACAATCTATATACGAGTATCTGTATATTTAATAAAACAGTAAAAAATCGTGTCTGTAATCAAATATGTTTTAAAAAAATATGTAGAGTTATTAAAAATAAAAAATAGAGTAAGAATTAAAATATATGTTCGAAAGGTTTTCCTTTTGCATACGCTAATCTCAGGAACCACTGAACCAATTTTGAAAAATATATACATGAAATCATTTCTTTCAGGTTTAAAAATAATCAAAAACAGTTATATCATAATAATTCCTTTTTCATAATAATTTAAATGAGTAACGTTGATCCTAACCAAACCACAACATTAGTATTTAGCACCTAGCATTATCAAGACTGTGACATGATTACCTAAAATGGTACGAATTACTAAGATACTTGAACTCGGGCATACCAGTAAAAATATAATGTGCGTAATACATTTAAAAACCTCGAGCGAAGTCGCGGCCAACGGCTAGGAAATTATAAATATAAAATTTTTTACTAACTATAAAGAATAATAAGTAACGACGCAACGGACGCTCCAAGTGCTATCTTGTAATAATTTTTTTTTAGCTTCACGCTTTATCCCGCACATGGCAGGGTAGGCAGAGGGAACTGCAGGAACCATGGGAACCGTCTCTGCTTCCGCCCTTTTCGAGGCATTGCGTGTTGAATGGCGGAACTCAACGCCGCGCTTTGCCTAGTTTGCCAGAGCGAAGAAAATGGAAACAGAAAAATCCATCTTCTCCGACTGGGGATCGAACCCAGAAACCGTCGCGTTACAGGCAGAGGTTGTGCCTCTGCGCCATGACGGTCCTCACGGTTTTTTAAGTTATGTTTTTTTTTTACTTTTTGGACCAAACTGACTCTTAGATACATCAATATTGATAATTTTTAAAAATATCATGTAGTGTATAATCATATCGTGCAGGAAGTTAAAGTTAAGCTTTAGTTGGACTAAATTATGGCAAATTAAGGTAAAATTATATTTATACCTTTTCTAACTGAATGTACACTAACTGAATAACTTAAGTGAATTTGCAACTTTGTATACATAAAAGCATTCAACGCATTATTTACAGCAACAAATCCAATCTGGCAGTAACCCAATGCAGTAGTAGCTCTAAAAAGGTTTTTAGAACAAACCAACTAAAGAAGATGTAAAATATGCGTGTTTTGAATAGAAAGCACCCATTTACTTCAAAGGCAATCAAACAAGCTGTGCTTCGGTGTTCTATAAAGCTGTATAATGTAGAACTGTCTACAAAATTTTATAATTAGTAATATTTTATTCTTTTTCCTTATTTTTGTTATTTATTTAGTGACTTTTTAATATAGTATATTGTGTGTAGAAAAATTTATATTTATATATATATATATATATATATATATATATATATATATATATATATATATATATATATATATATATATATATATATATATATATATATATATATATATATATATATATATATATATATATATATATATATATATATATATATATATATATATATATATATATATATATATATATATATGTATATATTTAAAAAAAACACTAAATTTTCCCTCACTAGAATAGTAAACTGAATGTAAATAGTTTCGCTAAATGGAAATCGAACCTCTTATCGCACATAGTCAGAATTTGTCCCAATGCTATACAAAGATCTACAATCTTTAAACGTTATTTAAATATAACTTACATTTATTTACTCTCAGACCCACAACCCACAATAAAATCCCAAAACCATTCAAAACGTACATCCTTTTACATACAAATATGAAATATTTGATGAATTTACATCATATAAAATTCTCATATAACCGCTATCGCATGTTATAAAATATGTACTGCATATGGTAAAGGGTAACTACGTCAAAATTTTGTAAGGTTTTTTTTATAAAGCGTATTTGAATATAGTTTTGAACCCCCACCAATTATTGCAAATCGTCTAAATTATCAAAATTTAAAAATCCAATTCAAATTTTTTGTGGCTTTACACTTTATATCGCACATAGCAGGGTAGACAGAGGAAACAGCAGGAACCGCGGGAACCTAGTGTTGAGACACTCTGTTCCCTGCTTTTCGCCTATTTCAAAGCATTGCTTGTCGAGTGGCAGAACTCAACGCCGCACTTTGCCTAGTTGCCAGAGCAAAGAAAATGGAAATGACAAAATCCATCTTCCCTAAATATGAATCGAACCCACAAACCTTATATCACCGTATTTTAGCTTTAGTTTCTATTGCTTGGTTATTAGCGGAATTCAAAGCAAAGCTTTTATCAATCTATGTGTAATATTAAAGATATCTTGATTTGTTATAACAAAGTGCATCGTAAACGAGAAGGTAAAAACTAAATTAGAAGGATTACGAGTTATAATACTACGTACCACCCTGTCCGTCTGTATGCGGGACGTAAGCTAAAAAAATATTTGATTTTCAATATAAGTTTAATTTTATTTTACTGGTGTGAGATCATCTTAGTGTGATCTCTTCTATCCCGTTCCATATAGATAGAATGTATGAAAAGCTTTATATAACCATGTAGCTTTACACATTCTTAACAATTTTCACTTACTAAGAAGTTGTAAAATTTTAAAATGCTACCAGCTTAGCTTGCGAAATTTGAATATATTTATATTGTATTGAGGTCCATCTTGGTACAGTGGCACAATGTCTGACGGCATTCGACATAGTCAGGAGTTCGATTCCAAGGGTTCGAATGTTTTTTTTCTTATTTTCTCGTTCGTTTACTCAATATCTCAAAATGTAAAGGAATTTTGATAAAAGGAGTGTCTTAACACTAGGTTCTTTCTGTGTACCCTGGATACAAAATTTGCCTAAATATACTTTATTCTCTCTTTCATGTCTTTTACATATGAACTTTACATAAAAGGAAAAGAAATAACATAAGATTCAAATTTGAATTCAAATTATATATGTAAGCATTCCAAGTGTAGTTACATAGCGGCTTCTAACATTAATTAGGGAAGCCCTTGCGCTGGTACAATTTATTACATCTACCCTAATTTGTATAATATATTTGTCTTTGCGAACTTTTATTTGGTTTGAAATGGAGAATTACCTGCATATATAAGGGGAAAAATAGTATTTTTTCTCCACCACACTCTACTTTCTATAAGTCTATCCAATATGAAGATTATCATGTGCAGTAATAGAATTATAAAATTATTACAATATTTTTTTATTGCACGTATACAAACACATACACACACACACACACACACACACACACACACATATATATATATATATATATATATATATATATATATATATATATATATATATATATATATATATATATATATATATATATATATATATATATATATATATATATATATATATATATATATATATACATATACATATATATACAGACACACCAAAAACGGCGGTAACGGATTTCTTATGGTATACAGCCAATTGTCTCTTAAAAAATGCTTATAACTTCTTATTTTCAATAAAATGTTTGATTTTGATGTGTTTATTGTACAGTCTATATTTTTTTACTTTAAGCCAAAGACGAAGTAGCAACCTACAAAACGAAATCATTTTCTAAATAATATTTTAACCTATCATCAGTTAATTCATGGTTTTTATTTATTAAAGTATATAAATATCATTTTACTAGCAACTATTTTATACGCAGTCATAAATGCCATCAAGCAACACGGTGCAACTGCAATCGCGACGATTTTGGCTTCGATTCCCAGCAAAGCGCCTTAGTCGTTTTAGTTTTTCTTGCTCCGGAGTGGTTAAACACTATGTTTCTATGAGTGTTACTCAACACGCAATATCTCGAAAATTAAGTTATATAAATGAAATATTGACATTTTCTAAATGCGGGATAAAGCGTGAAGATATAAAAAACTTCAATGAAAGTATATTTAAATTTCCGTACAGTTTACATATTATTGTCATAGAATTAATACTGTACAGGTGTGGCTTATTGTTGTTGTCGTGTTATAAGGGCGTGTCACGTGTCTTTTATTTGATTGAACTTTAATATACGTTTGTTAATGATGACACAGTGGCACTACTGTGCACGCGTTGGTTATGGCTTGTATCTCAATATGGGGAAAATTCACTTGTTGAGGGTTCTGTACTTAAAAATACAAAGATATATTATAGAGGATCACTTTTTTGCTTACATAATTTATTTCATACAAAATTATGCATTTATGTTTAACGGTAGGGTTATGATTCATTTTTAGGGGAATGAATTACTTTCTTTACCTTACTGTGGTAACAAGACACGGCGTTAAGTTATGCTATACAAAAAAAGTAACATAAGATTTAATTTATAATTATTTTATTGTTTTGCCCAAATGGTAAGTATGTAATTATATTTGCTTTCATATATCATTTCCTATATTTCATTTGAATAGAGCGAGCTTTTAGATATATTAGGTATTAGCGTGACTTTTGGTGGTTAAACGGTTTTTATGGTAAATAATTTGGGTCATTAACCTTTTAAGTTTATAGGCAAATGTATATTTTTATTATTCCACACAAAAGAATAATTTTTTTGAGAAAACAAACTTCTTATAGAGCTTATAGAGCTTGAACGAAGCGAAATTTAAACCCACGTCCCCGGGACGCCGTCTAATTTCTCTGATCATGTAGTTAAACATACAAATGCATATACAATGATTGAGTATAAAATGGTTTATATATAAGTTTATGATAATTTCTTGCATATAATGTATAAACATTTACGGCCTTATTCATAAAAAAGTCTTATAGAACGTTTTAAGTATACTTTAGTTAATACGTTCTTTAGGCTTATAGAACGTTCGATATATGTTTGTATTCATAAACGCTCTATAAGCCTTCTATAACTAAAGTGTCACTACTTTGATTTAAACGTTCACAATGTTGCCACTATACTGAAGTCGAGAAGAAAATACCAGTAAATCCACAGATGATAAGTGACAAACGCATTGACATAGTATGACCACAGATAATATTACGTACAAAAATATATTGTTGGATCTAGCTTGACATTTACTGGCTTCATTTACGTCGTTGTTATCACAAAAACACGAATGTTTATTTTATTTTAGTTTATAAGGTTATTACTTAATTTTTAAAAAATTAAGTCAAAAGAGGTAAAACGACAAAGAATTGAAAATTGTTTAGACGTGCACAAGTATTACCTATGTTCTGTGCACCTTTCATATGTAGAATTTATTATTAATAAACTTGTTAATAACTAAATATAGTTAATAAATATCGAACAAAATGTCAATTGTTATATTGTTTTGTTTACGAAACTGAAATTGACACTCTTGATGACAAGCGACTCGACGACGTCATATCAATGCTCATATTAGTATGAGCTATAATCAGCTGTTATATGAATCGGCCATCTTTGAACGTTAAAACACTCTTATAGTAGGGTTCTCGGTTCTATAACTTTATGATAGGTTTATAGAACTGATTGGCACTAAAATGCTGTTATGAATAACGTTTTTTGACAACTGTACTATATCGAGGCTTTAAGCGTGCTATAACTTTTTATGAATAAGGCCGTTAAGCTTTTGATATTTTTTTCTAATCTATATTGTAACTTTTTACTTTTAGCCATATTTGGCAATTCCAAGTGAAAGCTACTAAGACATATTTTGATTAATCTTGATTATGCGGCCAATTTCATAAAAAATACTTCAAATTAGAAGCTGATATAGGTAGTATTATTTTCTATACTCCAAACAACTGTAAACATCGATACTTGTTGCTAATAACAGCTTCGTGTCTTCAAAAGGATTTCGTTTTTCTTCTGAGGTACGAAATCATAAACAGCATGGTATACTCGTAAATATTTTTCAAACAAACTTAGCACTACGTTAGCTTTTGAAAGCTGAAAGCTAGTTTCTTGAATTTAACTTAAAATGCAGAACTTAACTTAAAAGCAAATATTGCAATGAATCATTCTGGACACTTGATTCATAATATAGCAGAATGAAAGTTGTGATAGTTTCTTGTTTTTATATAGAACTATAGATTTTCTATTATCCTCGTGACGGAATTCAGTACTAAAGCATAGTAACCGAGTGGTGCAATAAAACAATTTATGCCAGTAAGACTGAACCCACCATATTATTTATAGTCAAGTACAGTTGGGCTAACATGACTTTGTTATAGTCATGTGTATTCCGTTTAATTATTGAATAAATTTTTGAAATAATTTTATCATACGTATATATACTAAAATATGAAAATGTGAAAATTTGTAGTCATTAGAGATATATATGTAAATACTATACATATTTTGTTTCCTGCTTTTCATTAAAGGTTCTCTTTTTACATAGCTTTAAGCTCTATCCCTAGCGGGGTAGTCAGAGAGAACGGAGCGCCAAACGCTGGGGTCCCTGCGTACCTCTTTCGCCTCGTCCACTGTCATTAACCTCTTCATACATGCTCTCCGGGGAGTCATTATGCTTTTTACGTGACCTTCCTCCATTATCTTCGATACTGAGTTTTCGAAAGTCAACCGAGGTGTCCCCTTTTTAAAACAAAGTTTAAGGTTTCACTCATAATGTTTAAAATATAAACAAATTGAAAAACTCCTGTCTGTAAAAGTGACAGTTTGTGACGGTTTGGTACTTGGGGAGGACGAATTATTTTTATTTTCTACATTTATTTACTAGCAAGGAAAAACCAAAGAGAGACACACCGATTTCCTCTTTCCACCAGAAAAAAGGAGAGCGGAGTGCCTTAACACGCTGCATATAACACTAGGTTATATACAACGCGAAGCTATAAAAAACAGAAATTTAAGCATATACATACAAAATACTAATATTGAATAAGCACGGTAAAATGAAAATGTTCATATACGACATTCACTTAGGATATAAGGTAAGCACGTTAGATTATAACACGACGTAAATTGATGATAACATTAACTTCGAACTCTGTTGTGGATAATATATCTTGCTGAAAGTATGTACATATATATATATATATATATATATATATATATATATATATATATATATATATATATATATATATATATATATATATATATATATATATATATATACATATATATATATATATATATATATATATATATATATATATATATATATATATATATATATATATATATATATATATATATATATATATATATATATATATATATATATATATATATATATATATATATATATATATATATATATATATATATATATATATATATATATATATATATATATATATATATATATATATATATATATATATATATATATATATATATATATATATATATATATATATATATATATATATCGGGGATGTTGCAATGAGAATGAGGAGAAGAAAGGCGAGGCCACGGTTGACTTTAGAAAACACAGTATCTAAAACTTTAAATTCACAGTGTATGTAAAATAGTTTTAATATCACTTAAAAGATTAACTTCCTGTACATTTTTAATTTAACTCCAATTATATTATCATCAAATTGAATTCATGTTAATGGTTACCAAAGTAACGAAATTACAAACCACTTACTAAATTAAAAAATACCTTTAACTGTTCAGTTAGCATATTTTATTAAACTATTATAAATATATGTGTATATATGTACTATGTTGGTGCTATGCTATGATTTCTATGTTAGGACGCCAATTTTCATAATGAAAATACACACTAATATCGATTTGTTTATTTTCGTGCGATAGTTAATATAGAAAATTATTAAGAACTCTTGATTTCATACAATTCAGTTGTTTTATATAATCAAAAAATTATATCTAGAGGAGTGATTCTTAGCTTTTTTTTCAATGCGGCACATATTTAACGACTTTAAAATTTGGCAGCACAAAAAGGAAAATCTGAACATTAATATCAAACTGAATCCCATACTAAAAGATGAAGTATCACTATAACGCATGCACGCATGAATGGCAACTGTGTGCCGTCTTGAGATATATTCCTATTGCTATGCACGTCTCTTCATCATAATATGGCACTAAGAAAAAACACGTTGTAAAGCAAATGATAATTATTTTTTTTTGTGGATTTAAATATATGTATATTCATATTGAAAACATTTACATTTTTAAATGATATAATTTAATAATATTAACATTATTATACATTTGCAAAATTTGGCGGTAGTGGTTGAGAAACACTGAGATCCTCTAGAGAATATATATATATATATATATATATATATATATATATATATATATATATATATATATATATATATATATATATATATATATATATATATATATATATATATATATATATATATATATATATATATATATATATATATATATATATATATATATATATATATATATATATATATATATATATATATATATATATATATATATATATATATATATATATATATATATATATATATATATATATATATATATATATATATATATATATATATATATATATATATATATATATATATATATATATATATATATATATATATACTTAGTCTGGCCATAAATACTGTTACTATTCAAAAAAAGAAAATATTACGTTTGAATTTGGAATCTGTCATTTTTATATGATTGCTTGATGTGTTTACTTATTTTCGCGCCATTATATTGTTAAATATTTTGTTATATTAAAATGGAGTGGGGTGATAAAGAGAACCGAATCCGAAGTAGGTATGGAGAAAAGTGTAATTTTTAAAACCCTCCACCCGCTTGGTATTAGTCAAATGTTTGTTTACCGGGCTATTGATAGGTACAATGATACCTCCTCTGTTTGTGACAGAAAAAGATCTGGCCGTCCACGTACCGTTCGTGTGAAAAAGGTGATTAAAGCAGTTAGGGAAAGAATTCGAAGAAATCCTGTCCGTAAGCAAAAGATTTTATCTCGGGAGATGAAGATAGCTCCTAGAACCATGTCGCGTATATTAAAAGATGACTTAGGACTTGCAGCCTATAAGAGACGTACTGGTCACTTCTTAACTGATAATTTAAAGAAGAATAGGGTGGTAAAATCCAAACAACTACTTAAGCGGTACGCAAAGGGAGGTCACAAAAAAATTTTGTTTACGGATGAGAAAATTTTTACAATTGAGCAGTATTTTAATAAACAAAATGACCGTATTTATGCTGGAAGCTCTAAAGAAGCTTCGCAATTAGTAAACAGAGTACAACGTGGGCATTATCCCACTTCAGTGATGGTTTGGTGGGGTGTTAGCTATGAAGGGGTGACTAAGCCATATTTTTGTGAAAAAGGTATTAAAACGTCGGCACAAGTTTATCAAAATACCATTCTTGAGACGGTAGTTAAGTCTTTAACTAACACCATGTTCAATAACAAAGAATGGTGCTTTCAACAAGACTCGGCACCGGGTCATAGAGCTCGATCCACCCAATCTTGGTTGAAAACTAACGTGCCGGACTTTATCAGCACTGAAAACTGGCCGTCGTCAAGTCCTGACCTAAATCCATTGGATTATGATTTATGGTCAGTTTTAGAGAGTAAGGCTTGCTCTAAACGCCATGATAATTTGGAGTCCCTAAAACGATCCATTCGGTTGGCAGTGAAGAATTTTCCTTTAGAAAGAGTTCGTGCTGCTATTGATAACTGGCCTCAACGTTTAAAAGACTGTATTGCAGCCAATGGGGACCACTTCGAATAAACATTGTATATTTTTAATAGTTATATATTGATGTATTAAACTAACTCACTATGAAAGGAATAAATGTTACGTATAAAAAAAAATCGTGCTTTTCTTTATAACAATGTTTATGGCAAGACTAAGTATATATATATATATATATATATATATATATATATATATATATATATATATATATATATATATATATATATATATATATATATATATATATATATATATATATATATATATATATATATATATATATATATATATATATATATATATATATATATATATATATATATATATATATATATATATATATATATATATATATATATATATATATATATATATATATATATATATATATATATATATATATATATATATATATATATATATATATATATATATATATATATATATAGACTTATTTTTTTTAAAGACAAGTAATATTTACTTAGGTCCAAACATTGATTTGTCAAACTATTCAAGTAGAATCGAGTCGCACACGAGTTATATTCGATTATTCGATAGACCGACCAGCCGTCACTATACGGGTCAGGGGTAATGGAATATCGATATTGCCTCGTGGATGTCACTATGGGGTTTACGAAGGTTAAATATACGTGAAATTTGTTAGTCTGGCACAGTTGAGATATGTTTAAGCGAGTGGAATGGAAAGAATACTATATTTTATTTTTGACGAATTTTTTATATTAATAATAATAAAGTTATTATTTATTAATCATTAATTGAACAAAAATTAAAACTTGGAATCTATTTTAGATTGCAAGTTTTTACTACAGGTTTAAAAGAATTCTATTTATAAGCCGTCATTAACTCACTAACAACTATATTCTAAGACATATTGTTTGTGTTACTTTATAAATAACATATTTATAATGATAACATATCATTAATGTACAATTGAGGACCGTCGTGGCGCAGAGGCGCAACGTCTGCCTGTAACGCGACGATTACTGAGTTGGATCCCCATCCGCGGAAGATGGATTTTTCTATTTCCATTTTCTTCGCTTACAAAGCGCGGCGTTGAGTTTCGCAACTCAACACGCAATGCCTCGAAGAAAACGCGGAAAATGGGGACGGAGAAAGCAGGGACTAAGCAACGGAGCGTCTTAACACTAGGTTCCCAAGGACACTGCAATTCCCTCCCTACCATGCGGGAAAAAGCGTGAAGCTAAAAAAAAACACTGTGGTGGTTTTAGTCGGTAAGAGTCCGGCACGCCCCTCCGCCTTTCCCCAGGGGGAGGTAGTCCATGAGGATTTCCCCCCATAAAAAAAAAGGAATCCTACTTCTTATCTTGCCATATACGACGTTAAGCCAAATATATAATAAAAAAATATACAAAATTCATTACTCAAAAATGTAAAATATTTTAAACTTAAAAACTTGCAGAATCTACAGAATATACATGAGTGAACATAAAAAATTACTACGTCTAACCTAAATGTAACGTTTCATACAATAGCCTATTATATATCAATCAAAACCAGCGACGCATAAATTGATAAGCTCACAAAAAGCGGTATATTAATTACAGGTGAATTTGATTTATACCCCCTAAGCGGATTGGAGTATAGAACGGTCATGAAAAATTGGATATTTTGAAAAATCTACCTTTATATATATATTTTTCTTAATAGCTTCACGCTTATCTCGCACATGGCAGGGTATGCAGAATTGGAAGGGAAGGAAGAAGGGAACTGCAGGAACCATAGGAACCTAACTTTAAGACATTCCATTGCTTAGTTCCTGCTTTCTTTGTACCCGCTTTCCGCCTTTTTTGAAGCATTGCGTATTGAGATGCGGAACTAAAGGCTTTGGATAGTTGCCAGAGTAAAGAAAATATAAATAGAAAAATCCATCTTCCCCGAGTGGGAATCGAACCCACAAACCGTCGCGTTTACAGGCAAAGGCTACGCTTTTGGGCCACGACGGTCCTTTATATTATAGATATTATTTCAGCTTAACTTAACTTTACTTATCTACCCTACTTAAATCGCTATTAAGGTATAAGACCGGATCTAGTGATAAGATATTTAGCTCTTTGCGTTTTTTCAGCAATCGAGATATACGTGTTGAGTGACTGACTTGACTGACCGCGAATGGCCATGAAACGTAGGTAAAAGTATTTCAATATATAATCAATGTTATATATTTTTAAACCTACAAAGGATACAAAATTTGCTTGAAGAAAACATATAAAAACTTAAACGCCTGAATTGAACCCGTGCCTTTTGAATACCGCCCAAGCGTTTAGTTCTAAGAGGCGCGGGTTCTAATCCAGCTGCGGGCAAATTTTTATAGATAAATAAATATATAATATTGAAGAAATACTCAAAGAAGGTTCTTTGAGTATTTTTTCAATATTATGTAAATATATATTTGAGCACAAAAAGGAAATTTTAATTCGAATGTACGTTAAATAATTCCGTAAAAAATTCTGAATCTAGAATAGAAAGCAATCTACATATTTAAATAAGAATTTTAATTTTTTTTTAAGTTTATATTATTTAGCGGAAAGCGGGGACGGAGAAAAGCAGGGACTTAAAACAACGGAGTGTCTTAACACTAGGTTCATATAATTCCTACATGTCCCTCTCCCTACCCCGCAATATGCGGTATAAAGCGTGAAGCTAAAAAAAATATATTATTTAGGTTTTATATTCTTCTTAGGATATTAGTATCTGATATAGAACTAAAAAATATAAGCTAAAGTATTTAAAAATAAAAAGAGAGTTCCGTAGCAATAATTATTTGGCGAAATATGCTTAATTTTTCGTTAATCGTTATAACATGGAGATATATCTATCGTGGGGAATATAATCTCTTTAATATTAATGAAGAATAAATATTAATTATGAATAGATCGTAGTAGAATGAGAAAATAAGTGTCTTCGTACTGATATAAAGTTTTAGATAGTAAGGTCTTTATCTGATAGATATTCCTATCTGAAGATTGTGAAACTAAAATATGTTGTTTATCTGGAAGATGAGGGACATGTTTACTATTTGAAATTTTATTAGGAAATTTTGAAACTAATTGTAATTGTAATTAATAGAGGACGTAGTCTGCTTTAAATTGTTTAATATAATGAAGTGAAACTGTTATATATATATATATATATATATATATATATATATATATATATATATATATATATATATATATATATATATATATATATATATATATATATATATATATATATATATATATATATATATATATATATATATATATATATATATATATATATATATATATATATATATATATATATATATATATATATATATATATATATATATATATATATATATATATATATATATATATATCAAACGCAGCAAGATTTAAACCTGTGCTTCAACCACTTTTGTCACTAAGGCAAAACAATTTTTCATTTCGTAAGCTAAAAAATACGAAGCTAAAATCCCAAGAGATAACATTTAGATGATTTGCGATGTGTGTACGAGAATATGAGTATAGAATGATTTACGTTCATTTTTTGTTTTACACACATTTGATATAATAGTTTATTAAATATTTTTTGACGTGACAACGTCTTAAATTAGGTTGCGGCTCGGAGTCACATATGAAAAAGGTAACGTACGATGTGTCAACTGTCACCGAACTATGATCGGTCCGCCGCGCGTATCACTTGACACATGTACAATGTTTTAGTAAACAACATATATTTTCTATAGTTAAAATTTGTGCAATTTATATTATAATTATTAATCATATCAATAAATATTCTACCGAGAAAAAGACGTTGTCACGTAAAATTTTCGCCCGTAAAACCCACTTTACAGGCAACCATTTTTTGTAACTGCATTTTGGGTTCGCTTATAATTTGTTTGTTTAATGTCTCAATCCTTGGCCAAAAATGGAGAACGGAGTGTCTTAATTCTAGGTTCCCTCAATATGTTATAAATAGCGAGAAACTTTAAATTCGCTTTTATCGCTTCATAGCAGATAGATAGGGTAGAAAGTTATAAAAATTTAGTACAATCGTTTATATAGTATATTAGTTTAAGAATGAAGGAATTTATTCACCTTAGTGAATAGGCAATAACCCTAAAATCCTAGAAACCTACGAAACCATTATGTAAGGAATATTTTGAATTTTAAGTCTTGCCTTTCAATCTCTACATCTAAAAACTGAAACTGTAAAAAATGATAAACACAACCAGCCGTGAATAAATGTTATATATACATTTATTATATATAATTATACATTCCTTTTAGATTTCGATGACTAGCCGTTAAAATGCTTTTAAACGACCACGTGCTTTATGTGAATTGCTGGAAAAAAAAACATTTCATTTCACTTTTCCAGCTATTTTTGACGTTAGTGCAGTATATTTAGAGCGTACGAATTTTATGCTAAACTAAATCGTATAGAGTGGATTTTTTCGTCTTTTAGGGTTCCGTATCTTAAAAGAAAAATCGGAAACTCTTTTAGGATCACTTTCTTGTATGTTTGTCGGTCTGTCTTCTATACTCGTACTGTCGGAGTCAAGTTGTATATATCGATTTAACTATACACAGTTATTTTAAATTTAAATAATATTTAAGGCTTTTTACAGCTTTCCTTTATTTGCGTAGTAGTGGAAGTATATACAGATTTTGAGTAGCGAAACTGAATGCTACGTGTGGGCCTGTCAGATTAAATTGAATATTCTGCCAAGGGCGATTCCAACGCCCATATGATGGCCTGAAGAGCCACTACTCGATGTAATACAAAGGATCATGTTGCATTTTTAGTTCTGTACAATGTAATTAGGAATAAGCTTTACAACTAGTATAAAGCCATTGTGAGTGAAAACAAATGATTATTAATGATTTTTTATTTTATTTTAGCTTTATCTCGCACTTAGCAGGCTAGGAATTTTTTTCATATAGATTGTATTTAATTTATATTTAACATTTACACTCCTAGAGCTCTACATCTGATGTTAATATTTCAAAAATGATCATTGGCCTGAATCTTATTCTTCTCTGAGTTTTTCTTCATCAGATGTTTATGGTTCTTCATCAAGTCTTCAAAATAAATGTAGCCTAGTTCCTATGTAGTTTAATACCGTTTATATACATACATATATAAAAGTTTCATTCAAATTCTTATAGTAGAATCCAATATGTTTACATTCTTGAAATTATATAATTATTGAAGACTCAAAAAGAAATATTAAATTGTTTATTAAATCTGGACGTTAATAATGCAAGAAATAATATAAATTCTTTCAAAGGTTCGGACTTTCCTTTCCTTTCCTTCAGCTCCTTCAGCTCTGAACAGCTGCTTAATCTTTACAGTGCTCAAGTTCGATCTTGCATAGAGTACTGCAGTCAGCTCTTGGATGGTGCAGCCAAATATCATCTGGACGCTTTGGACTCCGTTGACCAAAGGGCCCGTAGGTTAATTAATAATGAAAAGCTCTCAAATAGCAGACTACACACCCTTGAGGATCGTCGTCGAGTTGCCTGATTATCGGTTTTTTATAGGATGCACTTTGGAGAGTGCTCGAAGGCTCTCCTCGAACTGATTCAGTCTTATTCATTCCTTTATCGGACTACTAGGCGCAGGCAAAAGTTTCATCTATATATGGTTGACATACCCAAATGTTGAACTAAACGTTTTAGCAGCTCGTTTTTGGTGAGAGTTACCAAGATTTGGAACGACCTGCCTTCGTCTACTTTTACTGATAAGTTTATTCCTGGAGCCTTTAAGAGTAGAGTGAACAGGTTTTTTTTGGACGGGCGTGTACACTTTCGTCTTCGTCTACATTTTCCAACAGGAGAGATGGAAGACAAACGCCTGTTCCATTATAACTATAAAATTATATATATCTATAATACTAGGCTTTACACCTTACGACTGCCTTGTTTTGTATATGATAAACACATTCTATGTATCCCTGGTACTCAAACCGCTGGCATATGTGTAATATATATTTTTATTTTTTTTTCCTTTATCCGGCATATACCACATAAAGTGGTTGAAAATTGTAGGGTAATTTATTAAGTCAATACAGAATTAACTTTATTGCAAACTGCTGTAGAGGACGGTGTAAAATAATCCAAAGTAGAAAAAGTTAATATACTTAGACGCTACACGCGACACTAATTCCGCTGCTCTCTACTCTCTCTATAATATCTTATAAAATTGCGCGGAGAGAGAACGGAGAGTTTTCAAACGTTAATAGCGTGAAGCTGTTTTATATTTCATTATTTTAAATGTTTTACTATATATTTGTTTTATGTTATGATATTATTTTAGTATATATATATTTATTGTGTGTTTCATCTATATTTATTTGTGTATTTTTCTATATTGTAATTAATTAGAAAAACAATTTATAGATAATATAATAACTATACCTGTTTCTTTTTCTCACATTTAAGGGTCTCTGGAAAAGATTACTTTTAGAGATAAGTTATCTTTTGTACAGTTGTTTTCTATTCTTATATATATACTGCGTCTTATCTATATATGTGAAAAAATAAATAAATAGATGAATAGTATAGTGCCATCATTTTTTCATAGAATTCATGGCACTATCCTCTCATATTGATTAATAATGCGTTATAGATTAAACAATTACTTACATACAAGTTATCGTCCACAACTTCGTTTGTAAACTTTGCGAATCTAGAACTTAAAAGCTCTTTTTTAAGCTTTGTGAAATTTGGTGTGTCGAAATTTGGTTCCTTAAAAATTTTAACTCTCTATTTATTCTATAACATTAAAACAGTCCTATCTGCAAATTAATATATTATTATAGATCTTTTGGCAAAAGGTAAATGTAATAAAAAATTTTAATAATTTTTAAACTTATTGCCACTAACAAAAATACTCTTATTAAAAAAAATGAAAACAAAAGATATTTTTAATATCCATAGGGCTATTTACAAAATACCTTCACAGCTACTACCCTCGATGATGATGATGGTGATGGGCAGAATAAAAAATATATTAATTTTATATTATTTTTGATATAATATTTTTTTGTAATTTTATCGACATTTCCAGTTTACAACAGAAAATAACAGAATATAGAAATGTTTTGAATGTATATATAAAAAAGATTAGATTATCACATATATTAAAAAGAACCAATTCAATGGAACTTTGTACTCCAAAATTAATACTCGATGTAAATTTATTTTCTAATTTTTATTTTTTTTATAGCTTCACGTTTTATCTCGTCCATAGATAAGTAGAGAACCTAATATTAAGACACTCCGTTCTACACTTCTCTTTTCCTTTTTCGGAGGCATCGCGTATTGAATTTTTCTAAAGATATTTTTACTTAAATTATCTAAAATTATTTACATGCGTGTCATTTCATTATACATATATATTTTAGCTTCTGAAGGAAACTGTCAAGCCAAGATATTCCAATATATATCATATTACATTATATGCAATATAAAGCATTAGCTAACAAGGTCATAACTCTTCTAACATAAAATGACGACTTTTAACACTCGTTAACCGTACATTAGCTTAATGCCAGTGAAATATACATGAGGCAGAGTTTACTTTTATAGTTGTATTCATAATTGAGTTGGAAACAAATTTTTATTTTGAATATGTTTATGACAATGTAGAGCTTGTAAAACTGTATTTTATAGAAAACTAAGAAAAATTTACTATTACTAGTTCTATTATTTAAAATGAAACAGTTTAAGCGGGTTATTGGACTGTATTAACAATTTTTTTGGAAACCCAAATCGTTTTGAACATTTCAAAAGTTGATTGTCAATATATGCAACTAATTCATTTAAGTTGTTTTATTTAAAATGCATAAAAATCTTATTAGTTCTATTTACTACTATATGATTATAAATAATAAAAGAAATTATGGCAAGTATTCTGATGTACTGAAAACATGTAGGTTTATACATATTATTTTAACCTTAAGTTATTGAAAACTCTACATAATTACTTAATCATGAAGAACAACATTGTATTTTCTTCTTTCTTAGGATATGGAAATTAAAAATTTTCATTTGTGAAAATTACTTCAAACGATATTCATAAAAGTATTTATAGCTAATAGATAACTTTGAGTATAATCGATTAAAAAATTATAATACTTTTTTTTATTTAAATTTGCCTCTATTATTTAGTTTCTACATCAGCAAGTAGACTAAAGTACAGCAAAAAATTGCTAGCCTTATTTTCATTCCCGCGCCAGTACGGCAAAGAGTGCTATAAGAGTTCTAATATTTGACAGTTATTGTTTGTCATTAAAAAGTTATTTTACGATTTTCAAGATCAAGTCTACTCAAGTATATTTTACTGTTGTAATTTAAATTTTTAGTTATACACTTTTCATATGGCTGCTAAATGTAATATTTATAAATGTACTTAAGTATATTGAAACCTATATAAAAATTATGGTCTGATTAGTAGAACTAAATAGACTAATAATGAAGATACAATGCATGGAATTTAGCATCATAACACTCAAATATGAAAAATTAAAACATTAGACGAATGCTACTTAGAAAAGGTAATTAATTCATTTTCTTTCTCTGGTAAGAAGACTAAGTATGTCGTTGAGTTTCACCACTCTACATGCAATAATTCAAATGTTGGCCAAAAAGTGGTTACCGAGACCTGTCGACCCTGCTGTATATGCAAAAAAGCACGAAGTGTATAATTTTAAATATACACTTTATTTAACCAAACAAATATATGTAAAGGTCTGAGTAGAATTTTACTCTATAGTACAGGTTCTCTACTGTAAGAAAATAAAGATATTAATACAAAACGTAAAATTGAATTGATAAAATTATATAGCATTATTAATCAAACGTAAATAAAACAAAGCAACTTACCTCTGTGCGTAATATTCGAAGAAAGCAACCAAAATTTCTATGGACCTAGTCATTGCTGCCCACATTTCGTGGGATTTGCATTTTGACAAGGACGGTAGAGGCAGTCTAGACGGACCGTCAGACATTTATACACACATTTTATGTATATAAAATATAAATACACAAACACCTGTCTGTCTGTCACTTTGTTTGTATATTATAGTAGTAACAGTATCGTAGTACTCGCCTACCCACGCAATTAGGAGCGCGTAAAACGCGTTCTCTACATTATAAAACTATAGAAGACTTTTAAAATTGACACTTTTATATTTTATATTTCAACGGCCATTTTGAGGTTTTTTTTCTTGGATTCCAGTAAAAACGTACGCTTCTTACGGCTAGTGGTCTGAAACTGAGGGTTGGTTGTGTAGCGCATGCTCTATCTGCCCCTGTACCAATTATCCTGACCTCCCCTTCCTTCTTTAACAGGAATAAAACTAGATGATCGAGAGACCTGAGTGGGCATCTCGAGAGCTCTCAATAAATTGGTCGATGTAAAACAAAATACATAACAAGGAATCCACAGTTGGTTTGTCGTAACATATTTTTACTAGCCTTTTCACCTTGGTGCTTTACAATATGCATTTAGAGCTTTGTGATAATGCAAAAAGCGTTTACGTCTATTTTCATTGAAATTTAGATTACAAATAATGATTTATTTCACAATAACCAGTGAAGAAAAGCATTTTTTATTCTTTATTTGTTTCGAATTTCATTAAATTCAGGTTTATCCAATATATTGATCCATTTTAAAAAAAATTTTTCAAATTAAGTTATTTTCTTTTCTCAAAACATTCATAAAACTTGTAAAATTTAAATTACTATTACAATACATACAAAAACTACTTGACTCTTACATTTATAAAAATATTGTACATTTTATATACGTATATACATAAAACTCTTCCGTTACTGAGTGTCTGATATTTAGCCTACAGTCGAAATTTTGCAGGGTAATCTTAAATTTGGTAGGGTCCTTGGGGAGTGTACTGGATCACTAAGTTAGACATTCCATAAATTCGAACATTTTATAGTCTGACTATGGTTTACGCAAATTGAATTGTGGACTCTAACTTGAAAAATAATACGAAAAAAGTACCTATTGTTTACCAGAAAACTTTTACATCTCATTGCGACTTATATGGTTTTAATTTAATGAAGTCATGAAAACAATAACTTAATCGTTTAGTATAGCAATTATAAGAGTAAAATAATCCCTTATGTTTTTCAAATACAAACAAATTATATATAACAGTTAGGTAAACAGCGATATTTAAAGTTACACATAATGAATCTCTAAAGAATAGCTTAAATATAATATACTACATTCTAAAGACTCTAGTGATATAAAATGTAGAGAGCAGAGTATTTTAACATACAGTAATTTTGTATTTTGGAGCCAGAGACCTGAGAGAGAGCAGATAGGTTTTTGAGTACATACAGCTTAGGATGGTTAAATAATTTTTATTATCAAGATCAATTTCTTGGTATACTAATTTACTAAGCGATTTTTATTAAAATCAAACATGGCCATTTAAAAATGAATTAATTTTAATTGTTGTTCCGTTTTGAGAAATTACATTTTAAGGCTTTTTTGAAAATTTTTCAATATATAAAAAAAATGGAAATAAAAGTAATAAGCTAGGTCTCATATTTAGCCAGAAAGTAAAGAAGCTTACTTATTTATTTTAAACTATTTTTAAATAAATAAGTAATGTAATCTCCGATTTTCGAAAAATAATAGTATAATAGTCAAACGTGAAAGTTCAAACATGGAAGTGTACTTAGGAAGGCTTAAACTGCGACCCAAACTATATGTAATATATCAATCAATCTGAACTTTCTGGTGAAGTAAAAATTGATTAATTTTACTTTTGAAAAGGGAAACAAACTTTTAGATTTTATTTAAGGTAATAGTAAGTAATTATATATGACGTAAATTTTTTTATATGCTTTAAAGCTTGATACTGTAAATAAAATTACACTAAGAAAGCTTTTTAGAAATCTTATCTTTTTAAAAATTGATTCGGTATACAATATCAAAAAGTAGTAGATATTTTCGCAATATATAAAAATTTTCCTACAATTTATTCTATGTATTCTATATTCATAGCAGAGAGAAGAGAGCTTAGTGTCAAAACTCTCATATTTTCACTAACATAGTCCCATGACAGCCTGTATATATGAGGACAGCTATTTCTTCTTATATAGTATGTACCTACATAGTACACACTTAGGTATCTATTACATTTTACCGACCTGTTCGTAGAGCTGGCAGTATTAATTGACCAGCAGGCAGCCTATCTAGACGTAACTAATTTAATCGATATCAATATCGATATCTACCGCCTCTGGTGTAGATACAATAACTCGATTAAATATGATTATAAACTATTTGATATGATACCATCTTGTTGTAGTAGGACAGTATTTCAAATCCACCTGGAAAATTATTATCTTGGAAGTATTTTCATTGAAAAAGTTTGATGCTTTATAGCGCAGGGTTAAGTTCCGCTTCTTATTTTCAGGCCAATTTCTGGAGTGTGAAGTTAATTTTGGTGTTAATCTTTTTAAAATATTGTACTGTGTAATGGAAACTTTGGCTGACTTTGTAGTCTTGAAATCTAATAAGATTTATAAGGTTACAAGTTAGTGAAAGTTTCAGATTAAACTCCAATATTGTACTAAGTCTATAGTTAAGTAAGTTAAGTAAGTAAAAGTCTAAATTAAGTAAAGGAAAAAGATAGTGGAAAAAGATTATTTATAGGCGGAATGTACTTTATTATTTTAACAATGTAAAGAAAAATTTCTCTTCTGAATAGAGTTTAATTATAATTCATATAAAAGTTTTGTAATTTTGAAAATTATTTGTACACTTTACAATTATTTGTAACTTGCATATTAATATGACTCTGTCATATACAGTATATTTTCCATTCAATTGTGTGCAATCGGTTGATTAAACTTTAACTACGTAAAGACTACGACAATTCGAGGAACGGCCTCGACATGATTAATCTAAATTTTCAAAGTATTTCACCAATTTGTATAGATAAGAGTACGGAGGAGATGTCATCGTAATTTTTGACAGTAATCGCGATGGCAGTGAGTTCAATTTCAACATATCATTTTTCACTATGACATCCATCAATCGACACATAATACCTTAATTCATTAATAAATAATTCGATGATGGTATGTATGATAGTTACAATAGAGTTATAATTTTCTTAATGGACAATGAATTTTTGATAGTATCGTGTCGCTGTCATTGTGCAGTAGGATCGAAAAATGATAAAATGGGTTCAATCTCAGATCAGGGATTTGTTTTTATTTCCTCAGTTTACTAAAAATACAGCGTTAGTTAGTTAGCTCAAATTTGAGAGAAAACACCATATTTTACTTAATAGATATAAGGCTGGCGGGATACAGTGAGAAATTGTTGATTTCTTTCGACAGTTTATTTTTTTTTCTTTTATAACCTCGTTTGACATAACTATATCAAACTTAATAATTTGACATTCATCATATAATTTTTTACGCAAAAATCGAGTATACACCAGGTATTTTAATTGTAAATTTTATTTTTATAGGAAAGAAGAAATGCTACTATATAATAATATAAAGAACTAAAATTGTGAACTAGATCTGCACAACTCCAATGTAGTACAAAGGCAAGGATTTAGGACGGTTAATTATTAGGTCCAGTAGATCCAACAGTCTGGAGTTCTCGAGAATGTTGAATTCTGACAAGTGACTTAATTATAGGGTTACAGGAAAAATAAATCACGGGAAATCTAATGGCATGTCCTCTTTGTTGCAAGTTGAATTAAGTTAGAGGCTAAAAATATCAGAGAATACTTGCAATCCAAATAATTGGACTTGAATTAGACTACGTTCAAAATAAACATGTATGCAATTAAATTTGCTTGGACTATAAAACGGAAATATAAACTAGGGGAAAATAGTAAAAAAATACCAGAACGAAAATACTAGATAATTACCAAAGAAATATGAAGACTCCAAGAAAATTGTGTATGTTAAGAGGTTAATGACAGTGGGCAAGGCGGAAGAAGTATACGAGAACCGAAGTATTTGACATTACATTCTCTCTGGCTACTCCCATAGAAATGAAGCTTTGTGTGTGTATATAATTATATTTATTTACATATTTCTATATATTATGTTGGCCGTTTCAATTCCAAGGACGTGTTTCTCAGTATTTCTCTATACCTACTCAAAAAGTGCCGCGATCGAAGTGTTCACGATATTTATACATCGTTTACACAAAATTATTTTTGTCGTTATATGTATATATTTAAACGGATCACAAATTTTATGCAATGATTCATAACTAGTAAACCACAAGCACGAAGTTTTGACAAACTGGATAAATTTAAGCAATTTGATAAAATTCATAAATTTAAATCAACAGGAAGTACCCTAAAGATAAAGATAAAGCGGTGATTTTCAGCATAAAAATATTTCTACGCTATTCTAATTACTTTCTTCTTTTTAATAACATTTTGGTTTGATTCAGTTATCTTTTATCCTTTTAAATAAAATCATTTAGACGAATCAATCGCGTTTATTGATATTTCTTTGGAACCCGACGTTTCGAACACTTGCAGTAGTCTGTAGTCACGGGTAAACGAGTAGGTATCTTTTATCCTTCCGTCATATTTCTTCTAATAATAATGGAGTAAAAGTAATGCTTGGTTATAAAATGTTGGGAAACCTCCTAAAAAAGCAGTGCAGACAAAAAATATAGTATTAATACCTTCTTCAGTCTTCAGTCTTGTGCGGCAATCTCCAGTTTGCTCCAATCGAGGCCAATTGACTCAACTTCTTTCTCAACTGAACGCCTCCTAGTAAGGCAAGGGAGGCCATGTCTTCTTTTGCCTTGCGCTTGCCATTTGAGGCCTTGCTTTGCTATGTGACTTTCTGGTCCACGCAGTACATGCCCAATCCATCGCCATTTCCTCATAACTGTTAACTCCCATAGCCTCGTTCATTTGGTTTAACAGGACTTCCGCGCCAATAGGAGTATTGGGACAAGTCCCTTTTTTGGCAGCTTGACAATAATTCTGTCTTTCCAGCTTTCAGGCACTCGCAGTTCTTCCAAATCGTATTTAGTAACGGAAGAATTACGTCAGCTGTCGTGGCAGCGTCCGCCTTCAGCTCCTCAACCGGGATGTTATCATTTCCAGGTGCCTTCCCACACTTAAGTCCCCTTGTGGCAAGACAAACTTCATCTTTATCTGGAGGGTCTCCTATTATGTTCAAAGTGACGGGACTTCCCTCGATATGCTCATTTGACTCGTCGCTATCTTCAACCGCCACGTGGAAGACCTCTGAGAAGTGTTCCTGCCATCTCCGCAATTGTTCAGATGATGTACTGAGAAACTGCCCCTACTTCTCTGTGATAGGCTTGACAGACGGTTTCTTGTTACATAATTCCTTATCAGCACGATATAACTCCCTTATGTAACTGGAACTAGCTGCCACCTCCAATCTCTGTGCTATTGTGTCTGCTCTCCGCCGTCGATCTTTACGTGACGTTTTATGTCGCTCTCACATACAAAATATTCGTATGCTAGGCTTTCTTTGCTGTTTTGGCCCCTTGTTGCATTTATACATATCATAGTATACATAACAATTTATATTGCGGAATTCATTTCTGTTCTTTATTTTGGAGATATCTATCATCTATCACACATATATAAATACTTAAATATTATTTTTTATTATTCTAATAAAAAATAGAAATTAATAAAATAGGAAATCGAATGATCATGACAATAGAACCTAAGACTTCTCTTTAAAAATCAGAATTACATTCATATTATATAGTTAGTAATCTATTGTAAAAAAAGAGTAGTTTTGGTTGATAAAAACTATACAATCGATAAATTCAGGTCAATCGAGGCTGTTGCAAGCTGTCAACGGGCCGTTTTGAAAGTGTCCTTTTCTGAAATACTGTTATTAATGCCCTTGTGCCATTAAGGAATGCAATTGTGGAAGGCCCAAGAAGGCTTTAGACCTAGAAAAGAATTCATGGATCAGATCTATTCTCTTAATCACAGAGAAGGGTTTTTGTGCTTTTGTGGACTTGGAGAAGCCGTTTGACAGGATTAAAAGAAAGAAGTTATGAGAGATACTGCCCCGGTACAATGTGAGCGGACCTTTAGCAGACTGAAAGGCGGGTGTGAAACTAATGGTCTTACCCTGAATGCAAGTAACACAAAAGTCCGATATTTGAAAGAGAAATTTTTGTGAATGGAAATCATTAGAACAAGTGAATGAAGTAGTATACTTGGGAAGTATGTTAAGTAGAGATGGTAGACACGAAATGGATGTGAAAAGACGTTTTGCTGCCGGTAACAGAAATAACGGCGCCTTACTTGTGTTGTTAAGACGGCAAAAGAGAGCGAGGATGCCATAGTGAAAATGAAGAAGAATGTACTCAGATTGTTTGGGCTAGGGATTGCGATCCCGCACTATTTTTGATCTCGCAAGATTTTTGCGAGATTGAAGTCAATCCCGCACGGGATACCGCGGGATCAAGCATATTTTACGATATTTTGATAAAATAAAAAAAATTTTTTCACTATAATAATCAAGTACCTACTTTTTATTAGTTAAGTATTTTAATTTATTATTAATTAATTGTCATAATCAGCAACTGTTTATTTTAACTGACTATTTCACAGTCCCACTCAGTATTTATACATAAAAAGCCTAGAAGATAAATAAAAAACAAATTACAATATTTGGTAGTAGTTTATAATAATTATACTATACTCTAGATAACTAATAAAAATAACTCTACTCTTTATCTAACTTCACCTTTATTCTCGAAGAGATTTATAGTTATATAATTAGTTTAAGTTTATTAACAGTCTTTTAGATTTCCCTATCAATCAATCAATAATCAATCAATGAAGTACCTAATGTTACAAGGTTCAAATATAAAATAATAAACAAATTACTTAATTTATTTTTGCAGAACCCCGCAAGGCTTTCGAGGTCCCGCAGTGCCTTAAATGCTACAGGATCCCGCGAGATTGCGAGATCCCACATTACGGGATTACAATCCCTAGTTTAGACACGTTGAAAGAATGAGTCATGAAAAAATGGTAAAAAATATATATGATGCAAAAGTGACTGATAAGAGAGGTAAAAGGAGACCTCGACTGACTTTCGTAAACACAGTATACTGGAGAAAGGTCACGTAAAAAACATGAGGACTCCGCGGAGAGCATGCATGAAGAGGTTAATGACAGTGGACGAGGCGAAAGAGGTACGCAGGGACCTCAGCGTTTGGAGCTCCGTTTTCCCTGACTACCCCGCTAGGGATATAGCGTGAAGACGTAGAATTTCTGTCCGAATACGCTCGAAATATATGTTCTGTTTTTCTTTTAATAATTAACTCTAACCCCTTCTATTTTCTAAATATATATAAATAATCAGTACAAATAATCGTTTCACTAGTTTCCGGTGCAAATAAAATAAATAAAGTTTCACTAGTTCTATTCAATTATAAGGGTCTTCGTTCAGGATATATCGATATGTATAGTACTGGTGTTCTGGCTTTGCTCGTTTGTACTTTAATATTTATAAAGTATGTTTGCGATAAATAAGCTCTTGAATTTCACGATTTATTAGTGAAAATCTGATTAACATTCGTTGTGTAAGATATAAAAATCCGTGAGTATATAAGTTGTAAGCGGTTGTTTTATATTAGGTAAAATTTAAAAAAGAATATACTTTTTTTCTTTTGTTTAGAATTTAAAAAAGAATATACTTTTTTTCTTTTGTTTACCTTCCCACTGCATATATGCAATAGGGAAGTTAATGAAATATTATTCTGTGAGCCCTTCCACCCACTTTACGAAACATTACTTACTGAGTTATAGAACTCAAAGCTGTGATTTGCTTCATGACTGGATATCTAGATACGTCAGACTCTGCTAGTCCAACCCACTTCAAATCCCCCAAACATGGGCTTTTAATCAGGTGCTGTCTTAACACTAGGTTCCTAAGGTTCCTATGATTTATTTTGCCTACCCTGCTATGACCGGGATAAAGCGTGAAGTTGTGTGTATATATGTGTGTATGTGTAATATATATTCATTTGTTGGATGTATGTATTGTGTATTATGTGTGTATTGTATGGACTAACAAATGAATATATATTCTATTTATATTCTTTTTCGGTTACGTACTATACGTAACCCTAAAAACATGTTTTTTAACGAAAACTGGATCAAACGCCATCATGCTTCAATTGATATGTGATTAACTAGATCAAATGTACAAGTAACTATGTATATTTGAAATTAGGAACATGTTTGTTTAACCTCATCCGGTTCTAAGTAACCCTGGATTATTGGAACAAATCACTTGATGACTAAGTAAGCAAAAGTAAAAAAAAATAAATCTTTATTTCGTTATTTCGTCTTAAGTTATGTCAAAAACCTTAGCCCAATGCTTAACAATTTTAGTAATTAATGCCAACAAGTGAGTCTTATAAAGATCACATATTGATGTTTACTAAGACGACAATCATGTAGATCCACCGTTTTAAATCTGTCCATGTCAAGATCGGTGAAGCTAAAACTTTCTAAACTCGTATTCGTAAACAAGTACATCTACCTAGGAGAAGGGATCCTTTTAGGTGGGTCAAAAAGAAAGCCGTCACTCATACAATCCAGCGGCTTGGCATCTTTAACACACCTTCTCCTTTAATTTATCGCAGTACTTCAAATCTTCGAATAGTGTGTTTCAACTGTAATAACTTATGGCACAGTCATGTGGTCTCTCACTCACTCACTATGCGCCTCAAGAGAAGGTTCAAAGTCACTGAGGGAACAATTTAAAGGGTTTTGGGTGGGATATAGGACTTGGCGAAGGTCACTGGAGCCATAAATAACTTATGTCAATCGGGGCTGTTGCATGCTGGCACCGGTCTGAATTGGGAGAGTGCTGCTTTGAAATATTGTTATTCAGTTATAATGTCATTTACTACAAGTACATATTGATACATTTGATGTTTTCTTTAAAGTTCTGTTCTATTTGCTAATTATAGATTATTTTTACTTATTTACAATAAAAACATACCCATCATACAAATATGAACACAGGCATTTCATTTGATATAAAGTAAATTAATTGAAACGTGAAATTTTAATACATACAAAAGCGTACAAAGGCCACTAGTTGCTTAAACGAAAATCGAGAAAAGCTTTCAAACTTTCCATTTTGTATTACTAAGCTTTAAGCTTTAAAGGTAATATTCGATTAGCCATGACCGGACCGTAGGTTAATCGATTATAGCCGCTCGAGATCATGTCCGGTGGAACCAGTGGACTGTATGTATATAATATATTATATACATATAAAATATATTAATATAAGTATGTATACTATGCGTGAAGGTGATAATGTGGCCGCTAAGTAGAACAAATGAGGAGGTCGTAGATTTAATTTAAAGTAGGTAGAGATTGCTTTTTAGGATCACGTTGTAAGTCAGTGGTGGCAGAAAGAACTCTAAAGGGAGAGTAATTTAAAAATTTAAACACTGCATTGCGGAACTTAACGCCGCGTTTTGTCTTGTATAGGGGGAAAATTAGAATATTTATCACTATCCGAACGAATACAACAATGTCGCGTTTGCAGTCAGACCCTGTAGCTGCGACACGACGGATAGATACAGTGGTAAAAGAGGCGCATCGGGTTATTGTGAGACACGCATGACTATATAAATATAACATCTAAGTAAATGTTTGATGATTTTTATACATTGTAATGGTTTTTGGTTCAATTTCCACATAACACAAAACATATCTATGATAAATATCTTTCGTCAGTCACCCCTCACTAAATGTATAGTAAAATGGGCAAAAATATTAAGTGGTCATTCAATTGAGAGTTTTCTAGGAGGATGATGGAGACGATGATAATAGGTGATGAAATGAAGGTCGATAACTTACCCTGGTGGTGATATGCGGGATACATCAGTCGTGCCGCAGAGGCGTAAGCGTCTGCCTGTAAACGCAATGGTTTGACGGTTTGATGCCCACTCGGGGAAGATGGAATTTTCTATTTTCCACTTTCTCGCTCTGGAAACTAGGCAAAGAGTGGCGTGGAGTTCCGCCACTCAACACGCAATGCCTCGAAAAAGCGGAAATCGGGGACAGAGAAAACAGGGACTAAACAACGGAGTGTCTTAACACTAGGTTCATATAATTCCTTCAGTTTCCTCTGCCTACCCTGCAATATGCGGGATAAAGCGTGAAGGTTAAAAAAAATATTCATTCAACACCATACGCTGTGGTGCCATTTTACAAAATACAACTTTCAAGAATGCCTGCGGAAATTGTGTGAAGTTGAAATTGGTCTTAAGAAATATTATTTACTCCTAGTATACTAAAATTAATATTGTGTGAAAAGGAAGACACGAGAGTGCAAATAACTAAAATTATCTTCAGCATAGTAATGGACGTTAACATAAAAACTTTTTCCATGAAATTATCTCCATTCTCATTCTGATTTATAACAGTGGTTATAATACTGAGATGTTTTAAAAGTAAAAATGTGAAAATAAATTAAAAATTTCAAATTGTATTCTGCAAATAGCAAAAAGCATATACATAGTGTTAAGACACTCTGTTCCCCATTTCCTGCACAATTTTGTTAATTATATATATTTAGCGGCGGAACTTAACGCCACTTCTACGATCATATTATTAAACCGGAGCATAAATAATAATTTATTCTCCTTATTGGAAAAAGAACCAATGACCCTCGTGTTATAGTCAGACGTGGTGCCGCTTCTCCATGATGGACTCTCAATATTATAAAACTGTAGTGGCTATATTTTTATACTAACATTTTATTATGCTGAAGATTTTGTTTGCTTCAACGGAGTAATCTCTGAACGTACTGGTTGGATATAAAAAAATATATTTTTGTATATTAAAGTCACATTCCTGAAGAAGTATATTGATAATAGATAGATAAATATTGTGGTTAAGCCCATTATATAATAATTTGCCGTAAAAATCTAAGTTTATTCTTGACGGCATAAGCGATAAGCAAATATAATATGGTAAGAGTTGCAAAAGAGTACAAGAAAGTAATGCAAGTAGTAATAATTAATATTTAAAGATCACATAAAAATTTGAAAGCAGCGGGATTTGAACTCGCACTTCTTGCAAAACGTGCAAGCTCTCATCGCTAAGCTATGCGTTCAATGAACTTTTAATGTTTTATATATGTCGTCTTTTTATGAATTTTAATATGTTTTTTTAAGTTCTTTTTCTATCCTTAGTGTGGTTTAACACTTTAAAAATCATGAAAATAGTTTTTATTGACTTTAAGTCATAGCAGGAAGACAGGAATAGTTAAAAAAATAACATAATATAAGAGCACATCTCTATAGACTTGTATGTTATTATCTGGGACTAGGTGATGGAAGGGTGCGGGAACATTTCTCCGGACAAGTTCCGATTTCTCTTCATGTCTAAGGTTCACAGTAAAATTGCTGTTCTTAGGGTACGTAAAGATACATTATGATGAAGGATTTACCGAAATCCCAAGGATTTATAGTCCAAGAAATCACGGGCTATAGTTCTTATTACATAAGTCTTAAAAAATCATACACATATTATTTGCGAAAGAGTTTATTTTGTTATGTTAACTTATTTATATATGATGGATTGGTTCATTTAACAGTATTTTAGATTCATTTTTTTATAGTTCTTTTAGATTAAAGGTTATTTACAACGAAAAGAGCTAAAGTTAGTGAAAAGAGAGCGAAATTAATAATAATAATTTTTAATTTGTAGCAATATCATGTTTACAAACTATTTAGCAAAACTATAAAGTCACACTACAGAGGTTATTTGTTCTTCCTGGTAAGGATATTGGGAGTATAACATGAAAATGTGTATCACCAATAAATAGAGATGTGCTCAAAAGTAATCTAATAAGGTAAGGATTTAAATAACATTGTAAAATTTTTAAGCAAGAACTATGGTCAGGAGTAAAGGCTACGATTAGGTCGTATTAGCTACAATATATTTCATACTTATGCTTCTTATATTTGCTGACATAAACTTAGGTGGTATCCCACATAACCCGCAGGGTAGTAAGAGGGAAAGTAGTGTGAAAACACCAGTTTATAGTTTCAACTCAACTGAGAGAAGTCTTGAGTGTTGTAACTTAATGTTGTAGGAAAATTTACATAATTCACTTCCTTAATCGAGAACTGTTTATTTAGAAACTTTATTTTTTTGTACCTCTCCTGTCTGTATGTAACTTAAATATTTATATATAGTTATTATATAAGCAATAAATAACAATGACAAATTACAATATATAATAGTAGTTCCATTGCCTAGTTTCCAGAGCGAAGGAAATGGAAATGGAAAAATCCATCTTCCCCGAGTGGGAATCGAACTCACAAACTGTCGAGTTTACAGGCAGACGCTACGCCTCTGCGCCGCGACGGTCCTCAATCGCATCGCATACTTAAATTAATTATTAAACGTCCTACACGTTTTGAATATCTTACGATAGAATGACTACAGGTTTTGATATTAATAGCTTCATATTTAACTACACTAACAATGCTTCTAAATCCAGTCACGAAAAAAGCTTATTAAAACTATACTTTTACAAAGCTAGTTTGTTTTAAGATAACATTAATTAAATATTAAGCTCAGTCATAAAAAAGCTTGTCAAAGCTACATTACCTTTATGTTGTGAAAATATTACAAAAAATACAAAGCAAACATGTTGTGATGTAAGGTAACAGTGTCACTGTCATAGAATAATAAAACGTTTTTGCCAAATAATTTTAGGTTCACGCTTTATTGCAGAGTAGGCAGATAATCTAGTGACCGTTACTCCGTTTTCCTCTGCTGTATTGAAGGATTATAATTAAATTACGATCTTCCCCCTCAAACTGGAATGGAACCCATGACTATGGCAATTATAGTAGGACATTATATTTCAAAATATCAATAAATGCAAAACTTTACTTACATAAACTTAAAAATATAAGAACAGATCTTACTTGTTACATTATCTCGCGTTGCCATAGCAACTTGATCGATTTGATACCCTATATCTATCTCCCTCGCACGCATTAGAATTATGTGTCTCCTTCTCTATTTAACATTTATTATATTAAATTTAATTGTGCTTTTGTCTTTTGTTATATGTTGAAAATTTACATAAAGAAAATATCAAAGAAATCCTTCTTTAAAAAAACCTTTAATATATTTTTTAAATTACAGTATTGAAGTTAGCCAAAGCAAAAACAAATTTAATAAACAACTACTAAATATATCGAGAAAACGCAAACAAAATTAAGTTAAACAAAACGAATTAATACCGTCTTACATGCTATGTTTTTTGTGAATATAATATAGATATTATTATTATTAGAAACACACGAATATTTAAAGAAATGTATTTTTTATAGATGTAATACAATAGGCGTTTTTCTTCCATCTCACCTGATGAAAAGTATAAAGGAAACAACTGGTTAAATGGTACACGCTTGTTCAAAAGAAACTTGTTCACTCTACTCTTAAAGGGTCCAGGGTTGAATTTATAAGGAAAAGAAAGTCTGCTTGTCTTTCTGTATTGTCGCGCTAATCCCCATAATAAATTAACTCATTTTTATGGCTGGCACTGTAAATTCGTGATTCGGTTTCAGAAAAATAGCTCTTACTGAATACAAATACTTTTCCGCCTTGATATATTGTTCCTAGCTATTTGTATATAGCTAGATATAATTTTTATATAAAATATCTTTTTTTCTTAAAATATTTGTGTTTAACGTATACAAAAATAATGTAATAAAATCATAATCTGAGAAAAATTAAGTTCACAACTATCTTATGCCACTCACCATTTTTTCTATTATCACTAGTAACTTATTAGCACTAAGCCAATGCACTTTTATCAAAATAACATTTCTTATTTTGTTATCAATTTTGGCTTTTTTTTTAAAAAATCATTAAATTTTATCATACTTTACTATCTCATGGCACCTTCCAACTTTTGCAAAATCATTTATATATATTAAATAGAGGAAAGGTCCAAAAATAGACCCTTGTGGGAATCCCATGCTGATTAATAAAATAATATTGTGGGTTCAGTCCTCCTTTGTTATAATTTTGGTACTTTGGTTATAATTTTTTTAGTCATCTTCATTAATTTCTTCAGTACCTTCAAGACTGTGTTTGAAAGGATCTTCTGAGGTCTCTCTTATCACTAATCCATGCCTAATATAAATATTTCTATTTATATATCTTAATAACAAATTAATTCAACTATTTCTACTCTAACATTAAACTCAGTAACATCTGTATACATTTTGTAAAATAATTAAAATGTCTTAAAACCTTTTTAATAAAGTCTAATCGCTGACGGACGTTGGAACATTCTTCGTAAAACATTATTAGAAGTTAAATTAAAATTATTATTCTGTCTCGAACTTTTGACTAATTATTGCTAGAACTGCGTTTCAATTAAAATGGAGTCTAGTGGACTTATTAATGCGAGAGAAAAGAGATATAAGGTTAGTGTTAGGTTTTTTTAATGAATATAGGAAGCTATATAAATATACACACATATATAAATGTATGTATTACACGACTACATATATAAATTTATATATTATAGATTTATTGATCAAAAATAAGAATTTTAAACAATAAATCAAATGCTTATAAATATAAATTAGTATGTTTAAAATACGAAGCAAAATGGCTAAACTATAAAAATAAGAAATAATCAGTAAATAGATAGTAAATTAAAACCGAGTGGCAAAAATCACAAAGTCCACGTAAATGAAATTGTGGGCATCTCCTTGTATTTAAATAAAAAAAATCCACTTCCCCACCCTGAGCGAAAATTTGTATTAATAATAGTGATATTTCACTCGGTCAGTTGAAAAAACAGAGATCACACACTGTCTCTTCACTTGTCCTACAAGATGCTGGATACATCGTGAAATGCTGGATACATCGTCTTCATCAACAAAATTCATCTCTAACGAGTACCCGATAGCAGTATAAATATATATATATATATCTCTATAGAGACAGTTACCACTTTGCATAATTTAAGCGGGTCAAAGGACAATTTTACATAGTTAAGGTATTCCATGAATAGCTTGAGATTGTTTTGTAAATGTTACGAGCACTAGGGATGTATATGTGAAATAATTAGTTAATAGTTAACTAGTAATGAATTATTATCTTTCTCCTCTTTGTTAAGACATAGTGCAGCGTTAAGTTCTGCGAATTAACAGGAGTAGTTTGATATCATGTAGAATGAGGTTGAACGGTAAAGGTGATGGTTGTAGGTGATTTCAATCAGATTTAGTTATTTGTTTTCAGTTTTAAATATTTTACTAAGTTGCAAGAGTTCGTTAATCCAAATTTTGCTAGGAATTTTCCTTTTACTTAATAAAAATGGTGTATTTATAATGTTATGTACAGCTTAATGATCAGAGTGGGTCGGGTACTAAAAGGCACAGGTTTAAGTCCCACAAAAAGTAATTCCTAAATGTTTACGTTTGAAATTGCTGAGTATATAGGATTCTGTCATTTCAAATAATAATCCTTTGTTTTTCTTCAAGCTTGGTGAGATAAAAGGCAGCATTGAGTCCGATTGCCTAACAAGTAAAGTTTCCTATTTTGTACAGAAAGTAAAAAACAGAGAGTTTCGCTCTGGTACCTCGTGGTAGGTATAGAGCCTATCCTATTATACGAGGATATGCCATAAAGTGCTACGTAGAAAAAAAAATCGAGAAATAATTTAGGTAATGTGTTGCGAATGTTATAATCTTAAAAATAATTTAATCTTCTAAAAAATTCTGCAAACATACATAAACAAAAAAGTGTTATTTCCAAAATATTAAATGTTGATTTTGGTGGCATCTATTGAGTTTACATTATATTAGCTCATTTGCGCCATTTATTTGCTTTGGCGTACTTACAAAAGTTTTTCATGACTATTATAGATGGCGCTTTTAGAATTTTTAGTTTTTTATTACCAAACTAGATGGCGCTGTTTTATTTTTTGTAAAGATAACACACTAAGTTTATTTTGGTCATCGGTATTGGAGTTTGAAATTGTTATTATTATTAAACAGAGCCTAGATATTACATTTTTTATAAATAAAAAATTATAGTTCAATCTTAAATATTACGTCTTCATATAATTTATAGACGCGAGGTATTTTGCAGATAAATTAGGAGTTTCATAATGACAGCGCCATCTGTTGGCAAATGCTTCTGCTCTACAAATGCCATCTTTATGAGAAATTGTAACTCCTTTCGTTTCTTTTCTTGACGATAGATGGCAATGATTGAACTAAAGCTTAGTTGCAGTGTTGCTTTATAGATGGCGCTTATAGAATTTTTACTTAAATTTTATCTTTTTCTTTCTACACAGATGCATAACTTCACGCTTTATCCTTAGCAGAATATTCAGAGACAACAGAGCGCCAACCGCTGCAGTCTCTGCGTACTTCTTTCAAATCGTCCACTGTCAATAACTTCTTAATACATATTCTCCAGGTCTCATGATTTTTACGTGACCTTACTCCAAGCCAAAAGTGAGTGGTAATAGAGGTAAGAGGATTAGCTCTATTACCACTCACTTTTGCCTCATTTATCTTTTTTTATTATTCTTTCGTCACTCACTCTCTCAACGTTCTCACCGTGACATTTTCACTGTTACTTACCATTTTGTGATCTTCGTTTCGTTACTAAACGTACAGCCACACAGACATTCATTCCATTAGCGGCAGCAGTTCGTCTTTCTACATACATTTCGTATCTTCCATCTCTACTTAACATACTTTCCAAATATAATACTTCCATTCACTTAAATCTTGCGTTCTATCCTCTTTTAAATATCAGAACATTAGTCTTAAGTACATTCAAATTTATATTATTATTTACAAAAGGTGACTCACATTCAGATGATGCAATAAGCATATCATCATTTACGCATAGCTGGCAATTTGCATTCAAGTTATACAAAGAGCTATCTAAACTCAAATTGATGGGCCAAACTGCCATGTACAACCTCGTTTGATAACTGGTTAAATGCTATACCAAGGCAGCATGCCAGTTCCTACACATATACAGGCTGAGTTAGAAAAAGAGAATATAATCCGCAATAAAGGTCTGCTTACATTGTACCGGAGCAGTATTTCCCATGAATTCTTTCTTACAATTCGGTCAAATGCCTTCTCCATGTCAACAAAAGCACAGAAAGATTTTGGTTTACAGCCAAAAGTTTTTTAAGATTATGTAGAGGGAAAAGACCTGATTGGTGAATCCTCTTTCAGGTCTAAAGCCTCCTTTTGCCTCCCATAACAGTTTTTCGGACCACTCTTTCATTTCTTTTGTTAAAATGTTTGCATATGGCAATAACCTACCTGTACCTATCTGTGAACCTTTGCTTTTATATAAAGGCATGACGATTGCACTTTGCTAATTATCTGAGACCTCCCCCGATAAAGCATAAATTACATAAAAACCAAAACAAGTCCAAGATTCGAAGACAAATATATTAGATTATCTCCTTAGTAATTCTATGTGCTCCTGTTATAGTACCACCTTTCAGGCTTATTGCACTCCCAATTTCAACTCTTTTTTTTTATACTGATCTCGCCATCTAAAAACAAGACTGAACTTGTCTTTCACTCTGGTACTTGAGACATCATAACATTCATATATCTCTTTATAGGATTCCATTCTAAAGGTTAAAATGTTAAAAAAATATAGTTATTTTAAATACAAATATTTGTTTAAACCAAGCGGTGAGTAAAACAATTTACAGATTATAGTAATTTTTTCACAAACAAAACCTTTCTTGGTACTACCAGGTACCATGTTGCCAAATATTCTATTTGTTATAGGAGTCATATTTTAGCTTCAAAGATATTTCGTTTTTTTTTTTTTTTTTTTTTTTTTTTTTTAGCTTCACGCTTTATCCCGCACATGGCAGGGTAGGCAGAGGGAACTGCAGGAACCATATGAACCTAGTGTTAAGACACTCCGTTACTTAGTCCCTGCTTACTCCGTCCCCACTTTCCGCCGTTTTCGAGGCATTGCGTGTTGAGTGGCGGAACTCAACGCCGCGCTTTGCCTTAGTTGCCAGAGCGAAGAAAATGGAAATAGAAAAATCCATCTTCCCCGACTGGGGATCGAACCCAGAAACCGTCGCGTTAGTCGCGTTATAGGCAGACGTTGCGCCTCTGCGCCACGACGGTCCTCGTTGTTTTCGTTGTTATATATTTCGTTGTTTCAGAGTAATAAGTGAAAGTATTATAGGTATAATTGTCATTTTGTCATAATTTAGTCAAGCCGTCATGGCGCCGTGGAATATCATATGAGTGTAAACGTGAGTTGTGAGTTGAACTTTTCACTTTTCACTTTTCACTATTTATTAATAGCTATCATTGCGAACCTTCTCATCTATTTCACAGTTAAACCCAGTGTTGCTCAACATTCGCAAGCTTCATTCGCAAGTAGGTCACTTAAAATTAGGGTACCGCCGTTACCTAGCAACGGTAATTGGGCCTAATGTTATTATTTAAACTAAAGCGTGGTGTAATTTGACTACAAATTTTGTTTTTATAATTATCTTATCAACGATAAGTGTAAGTTCGAATTTTATTATTGACAAGTCATGTTTCTCTTTAATCATCACCAACATTGGTAGAAGCCACAAAGTGCCAAAACAGTCTAAACATACTCACGCGGTAGATATACAATATGATAAGTTGGAGAATTCAACGCTAAGCTTTATCTTATCGAAGTAGGTATATGTAGACAATTCTTTCTCCGTAGATCACATCCACAACAGTCTCGTTGATATTAAATATATAATAACCTCAGATATTGTCTCTAAGCAACGATGCCTTTACTGATAAGTATGTAAAGCTAACATGTGACTTAGTGAACAGAAATAGCCTAATAATAAGACATTAAATTCTTCGTGTTTTCATGTCATAAGTTAGAATGAACCCACATTAACCACTTTTAAATACAAAAGTCTACAATCTTCGCAGTCTACAAACGGCCTCGATACACTCTTTCATGCTCACATCTGTTTAATCGATAACGTACAAAATAAACGATAAATTGGCTTAAATGTAAGCAAAATTAAACAACATAGGTTTCGTAAATAAGATTTACAACGCTTGATCGGTTACGATAATTTTACCCTTTTATATTTGTATTATTTAAATATAACAGTTATTTGCCTTTTGTAACTTATTAGATAAATAAAGTAATTGAAAAAATAACTCGTAGCTGTACTCCGCATATAGCAGTAAAGACGGAGGGAATCATGTAAGGTCACTGACTCTTACACAATAGGCGAAACAAAGCAAGAAAATAATAATTATTAATTTCCCTGACTGGAAATTGAACCTGTCTGTCGTTGCTCTAAGATGACTTACTTAAGTTATATATTGAATTTCTATTATATGTTCTAAAACGTATTCTATATTAATATTATATATCTGCAAAAGCTTTATAAAACTTTATTTAGTTCAACGTATAATTCTTGGAAACTATTAATTAGAATTTAAATGTTATTTATTTGTATAGAACACTTCTATATGCTACTTAGCATTACATAATGTTAATCATTTCAATATAAATGTGTTTTCTTATTGAAAAATGCTAGCGAAACCGCTCGTAATAAAATTCATGAATAAATTATAAAATCAGAGTTTTCTGACACTATATTCTCTATATTTTTATGATCTCTATCTTTTCTGCTTTCACGAAAAATCTATATTAACATTAAAACTTGTAACAGACGAAACTAACGTAATGTAACGTCAACGTAAAACGTAACGTCGGTCTGCTGTAACAACGTTTGACGAATAACACTGAATTTGTTATAGATATTTCCAGATTTTAAATATTCATATAAACACTACGTTATCGTGGTTTGTCGGTTTGTTCTTCAAAACAATTTGTTTTCAATTTGATAAGAAAATTTAAAAAAAATCTGACATTTCAATAAAAATTTTAATATATGAAGTGCAGGATAATATTACTGTTACAATGTTGGTGGTTAAACGTAAAGAAAGTTCAATTTCATGTTTTAGGGTACATAACGAAATTATTCTAACATCACTTTATAATCTCTATTAATGATCGTCTTAAAGTAAAAGAAACTATTTAAACAATCTTCACTTTTACTTTTAGAGACAAGTTCACTCTTACTTTTAGAGACAAGATCTCCTTTCTCAAGTATTTTCAACTGAAATTTATAATTCCCATTTCATTTGTTAAAGGAGCTCTTAGTGAACTGACAGTTGCATCACTGTAAAATCTAGATAAATGCACAGCTGTAACATCTAGAACTTTTAGGTGCTCTATATAAAGAGCTAAATTATTGAAGCTTTTTGTAGTGTGATAAAAGTTTCACTCGATAACGATTAATTTTATTAATTCCTGTTGAGACACATCATTTATCTTTTTACTAATACTTTCCTAAAAATCTTGAAAACTAAAACCTTATAATACTATAGGAATAACGTCACTAAAATTAAAACATATTTTTACATTGTATCCCACTCACAACGTTGACGTCGAACCAGTAACATGGTAACAAAAACGGAACTATAATCATAGAAATTACTTTTCCTTATACGACTTGTACCTTTACATTACCTGCTTTGAACTTACACAATAGACTTACGTATTCTGGAAATTGGTAACTTACCTGAAAAAAGCATTAAAATATATAATTAAAAAGTATTAACAGTGATAACTAAATAACACAACAATAATATATTAAAGAAATTAATTTAAACTGAGAAAGTATTTCCTCAGTTAGAAGTCAATGTCAGCTGAACTTTTAAGTTACGTTAACTAAATTCAAAGATCGATATATTGCTAACACAAAATCTAACTCCATACATCAGAGGTTTATCAAGCATTAAATTGACTAATAGTATGCAGTTAACCGCTCCGATTATTTACTATCGAATAGATTGGTTAAAACTAATATAGGCTTGCAATATACTCGTATCATATTTTTATCACATGTGTATATTGCATATTTATATACTAAATATGTATTTTCATGAAGAAAAATAAGTGACGGTTGTGAGTTTGATTGCCAGCAGGGGGTAAAAAATTGTAATCATTTTGTTTGTTCTAATAAAATGACAATGTGCGACGCTGAGTTCCGCTACAGACCATGCAATTTGAAAAGGTTACATTTGGCTTCCTCCATCTGTTTTTCAATACGCATACTCCAAGAAAGAAAAAAATATATATAGAAAAACTATGAGAGAGTTATTCTATGCTTTAATTTGAATGTAGATGATAGACGACTTTCGTCTTTCATCACCAGCCATCCTCAATGTCTCATTCGTCATCGGTGTCCAAAATATTAGTGAATATAGCATATACTTATTAATTCTATTTTTATCATATATATATAATTAAATGAAAACGGATATTTTTTTCTTTCTTGTAATATTATTATTTTCTAAGAACTGTAGTTTGTATTTTTGTAAGAAGAATTTTAACAAATGTTTTTATTTATTTTTCCTTTTTCTCTGAAATCACTCAATTTAATATTTCTATGACTTCATAACAATGTTTATTCTTTAAAAAAACAATCTCTTTTCGAAGTAGTCTAAAAACGAGGTCATTTAAACATTTTAATAATTAAGTAATGAATTTATTTCTCAAATTACAAAAGACAAAGAGAAATCTAGTGACAAAATATTCCGTTCTCTAATGAGCCAAGGTTATATAAGTACATTACATTCGGAAGCAAGTCGAGCATTAAATAGGGTAGATTGCGGTTACCCGAGCAAAGGATTGCGGATTGGATATAAAACGTTATTCCACATTTAAGTGGAATGCTGCTTTATTTACATCCATAACGTAAAGTAAAAGGAGGTCGCGGGTTCAAATATTACGAGGACTTTTGACAGCGACACACACACAGAGTGAAAAAAGATCTTTTCTTTAAACAATGTTTCTATTTATATTAGTTTTTACGAATTTCGCTATTAGTTATAGTTTTTACACAATTTCCCGAATATCAGAGTAGACAGAGTATGTCGAGTGATAGTTTTAAACTTATTAGAATTCAAATGTCATACATATTTTAATTAGAAAATGATCTTTTTCAACACAAACCGTAGAAACTGGCGTAGAGACACTCCGTCAGGTTGAGCGGTAGACACTTTGTGCATTGAGTGTTTAGCTCAACGCCGCACTATACCTTATTACCAAAGCAAAAAAAGGAAAATAATTCACTCTAACTCAGGAATCGAACCGCCTGTAAGCGCAATATTTTGTACGTCGCGTTTACAGGTCAATTTCATGCTTTTGTGCTACGACGGTCCTCCGTGAATTTTCATTTATTTCAATACTATTCAAATTTATTTATTATGCACTTTACTTGTTACTATCTTTCTGACTCAATTAACGCTAACAATATATATACAGAGCACTTACAGGTTTATTTTTATTTTAAAAAAATACCTCATTCATTTCTTTTAGCATCACCTTTTAGCATCATCATCCTTTCTGTTATTTTCTATACATTAGGGTGAATGGAAAAAACTTAGTACTAAACCACTACGTCTAATCTACGTCTTCGTCAAATCTTCCAAATGGTTTTTACTTATATATCGGACAGTCAACACTTCTTTTACTTTTAATAATTCTAACCAATATAAAAACAATCAATCCCTATTCAGCCCCTATTCAGTATACGAATGTAAACGATAATCGTGGGGTCGAATCTCATTTGTAGTATTATTAATTTTGTCACCTACCTACAGCGCTAAGTTCCGCCACATAAGACGCAAACTGGACGGAAAGTGGGTAACGGAGTGTCTTAACACTAGGTTTCTTCTGTCAATCCTGTTAGTTGTTTGTTTTATACTTTAGAATATTTTATAGTTTATTCTAACTTAGGCTTTATTTAGTCTAGTAACCAGCTCTGCAATGACTACCAGTTGTATATGACATGATACGTTCGAGATGTCAGAGGTAACTCTGATCATAGGTACAGTTAGTTACTTCAATGCTATTAATGTTTAAATAATTGCATATATACACATACATAAATAAATACATACAGATACATACTAATATATATTGATATGAACATTCATAAAAATTAGAATTAAAAATATTTCTCCCACAAGCTCGTGTGGCTCACGTTAATAATAAGTACCTTTTACTGCAATCTCTTTGTGAATCTCCATCACTTAATGACGTGTTTAGTATTTAATTGCTGAGCTGTTGGCAGATGAGAGTGTATAAGATGATATGAGAATAGTATGTGGTATTGCTGAAGATATTTTCTTTTGAATTTCCACTTCTCTTTATTTTCAGATTTATTGAAATACGAGTAAATAATCTTATACGTAAACAATGTTTTAAAATGCATATTTATAATTAACTTTATTTGTAATATATTATGTTGCGTATATTATATAACAAAAGTGACTGATGGTTAAAGAATTGTTGAAGATTAAGATGTTTGACAATGGAGAACCATTATGATACATAATAAATAATAAGTAATCTTAATTGTTTTGCTTCACGATGCATTTTGCATATAATAAATTACAATATTTTAATTTTATACAATTTAGATAAATTCATATTAATTATTTAATTTCATGTACATCATTAAAACTTGTACAGAAGTTCATACGAGTACCGCGGTCTCGGCATCAAAGGAATCTTCTCTCCTAGAGAAGTTAGTCAACTAATGTTGTGGCTAAGTACCAACTTGACCCATTCTAAATGTGCCCCTAAATTTCTCACCCAAGTACTATATAGTGTGTATTTAAATTAAGCATTCAATATTTCAACTTTGTTTGAGTAGCCATAGTGGCGCAGAGACACAGCGTCTGTCTATAAAACACGATATACTGTGAGTTCGAGCACATCTCGAGTTCATATGCATATTATATTAGAGTAAATCTGAACACATAAATATAATATAAGCGAGCCAAACCGCGAGCTAGATGCTAGTGAAAAATAAATTACATATAAAGCCTCTAACAAATTCAGCAACGTCTCTACCTAATTTGTCTCATTTATAATTAACCAGTATTAGAGTAAGATTACTTCCACCCTTTGATCTTAATTCTGTTTTGTATAGAGTGATCTATTTAGGGTTATTAAAGTGGATTAAGTAATAATCATCGTTTAAGCGAATAGGAAATTTAATAGACATTTTTTATTTTTTTTATGGTCTACTTTGGAACTTCAATTATTTATAGCTGTAACTAGTCTAAATTCTTTATCACTTACCTTGGTAGGTTGAAAGAACATAGTGTACAGACACTCGTCACTCACTCACTTCAAGATTTACTTTATGTATTAATTGAAGACTATTATTAAAGTACAATATACAAAGTAAAAGACAACACTTCAACTACAATTACAAGTAAAAACTAGATTACTTAATATCTTAGAAGCTACATAAAGAAGGAATTAGTTTTTTTTTCATTTACACTGATAGCTATAATTGTAAGTATCTTAATAACAACTCTCAAGTTTTATAAAACTTTCGTCTTATATAAGTTTTATTGCTTAATTAAAAAACTGCCAAGCACAAAACAGTTCAGTCATCTCAAAACGTACAGCTTAGTCGTATAATTTACTTGAATAATCCAATTTCTTTAAAAAAATTACACGAAATCCAGAAACAAATAAATTTGTAATCTTAATGTATACTATAGTCACTTTATGCATTACAGAGAGTCCTACTACCTGGTTCTTTAATTTTCTTGCCCTTTAGTTATAATGGATGGAAAATTTCAAAATTATTCCAATATCTGTTTCAACATTACAAGTCGTTCTTGACGTTGAGTGAATATGCGTGATGAATGTTCACTCAGTGTTACCGGATGTTGATTGATTTTGAAGCTTTGCATATACATAGTTTCTATAATTATAGTATTTTTTTTCTATAGTAATATGTTGATATTTCCATAGAAAAAAAATACTATGCTACTTTACTAAATTACTATAGATACTACTTACGTTTTGTTACAGTATCGGAAGGAGAACGAAGAGAAAGTTGGTTAATAAAGTCATAAATAATTCGTCAGGGAACTACAGTTCCACTAGGTAGATGACGCTGGGGTCGATGTATACTGTAATAGATTAGTTAAATTACAAGTATTCATAACTGTGAAACCTGCTAGTAAACTATTAAAATCGCTCAAGTCTGAGCAGGACTCACTCATTGAGGGTTCCGTATTAGTTTTTATTATAGTAGGTCAGTGGGAATTACAATGTATTTAATTTGACAAACTTAAGGTTGTGCGTGTAGGCGCTAAGTTTATATGAAATTGACATCACATATAGCGGAGAAAGCGAAGACTAAAACACTCCGTTAGTGTCATAACACTAAGTGTCTATGTTACACAGTTCCCTCTGCCTATCCTGCCCCAAAAAAATAAAAAAAACAACGTTTATAAATTTGTAATTATTTTTTCCTCTGATACACTTATAAATTTCTAATTTCTGGTACTCTATAAGTTATTATTATGTTATTCCTGTATGGAGTATACTAAAACTTTACTTTAAGGAATACGTTACATATGAGAGAATTGTTTAAAGAGCGATAAAGTAACAAAGATCTCGGCCTGTATAGAACTATTGTCAGTTGTAATCCAGAATTTCAAAAACGTTTCTGTTACTCGATAGTAACTTTTACATTGAATCTGGTTAAGGAGTGAGAAAAGCCCTTAAAATCTGCTATATATGGAGAGCTCGTTGAAAATACATTCTCAAAAGCAAAAAATTCCTGAAGCATTTTTTCTAATATTCAAGTTTACCAATTGTTAGAATTCACTTAAACTTTAGATTAACTTTATATTTAACAATTCACTTTTAAGCAGTGTAAGCCAGAGAAACCTTGTACGTTAAAGGAACTAGACAAAAACTATATTTGCCACATTCCTTCTTTCCAGGTCGTGAGTGTTGAATGAGGAACTCAACGCCGCGCTTTTGCATTGTTGCTGAAGTAATCGACCTCACACACTGTCACGAATGCAGGCAGATGCTGTACATCTGCACTCCGACAACTCTTTATGAATTTATTAATCAATTTAGAGTTGAATACTAGTCTATATAGTACAGCACAAGTCCAATACATACTATACAAAAGATGTGACAATATAGTGTAAGTATAAAGATCCACGCCTCTGCAGCATCTTAACCATTTTTCAGTCACTTATACTATTAATGTTCACCCCAACTACTGATTATTTTTCTTTGCATAGCTTAAGAACAAAGCTAAGACACTCCGTCCCCAGTATTGCTGTTCGAGACATTACCTATCGTATGTCAGAAATTAACGCCAAGCTATGTATTATCACTAGAAGCGATCAAAAATTAATTCATCGCCGAGTAGGAATCAAACCTACAACCGTCACGTTATCATATAGACGCTGATACACTGCGCCGTGTAACTAAAGTATAAAATTATGTTTATTTTAACATTTAGTAACACGAAAGCTCTATATAGAGACGTTTTGTTTTACATTTCCCTTTACTATATTAAATCTTCATATAACATGAGAGCTTGTTTGCTTTACAATGAAGACGTAGTTTACCACAAGCTGGCTGAACAAACTGTTTTAGTTTCGGTATTAATTTGCAAAATATTTAAATGAGGCTAAAGGAGAAATATGACACGATCTTTTATATTCTGATACTAAGCAATAAATCTTCAAGACAAAGTGCAGCGTTGAGTTACGTTATTCAATATTTACATCAATAATGGGGAAATATGAAGGAGAATTCAAGTGTGTCATTTTTCTTTTACTCCTTTGTGCATTCATTGTAGGTATATATGGGCCCATATCAATATACATTTTATGAATTTGTTATTAGAGAATATTTAGTATTAAAATAATATTTAATTAATTAAATCAATAAAACCTATTTGTAATGTAAAGTTCTTTATGATATTAATTTCGAATATTGAACAGAAATATCAGCTGTTAAATAAATAAAAGAACTGAATTATGTATTTTTAATGTCTTTTGTATTAACAATTGTAAGAGAATGTTTGTTATTTTGTTATGAAAAATGGACTCTGCATAACAAAACCCTGGCCTAGCGGCGACATATACATCGGACATTTAGTTGTAGAATTCAATACCGCGCTTTGTATGACAAAGAGAATCCATATTTGGTTTTCTGGAAGACTTCTTTTAGAATTAAGTCCACTTTTGTGAACTTTAGTTTAGTATTCTTATTACGTGTAATGTTTATTTATGTTGTTATTATTTTACCAAATTTTTAATTTTAATATACATTTTGAATTTTAATATAAATGAATGAAAAAAGACTCACTTATTTCCATAAAAATTATGTTTAAGAAAGTAATTATTTAATCATATTATTTATTTTTTATTTATTTATTTATATTTTCGTGATACAAACGGAAAAAGAACCAAATCAAATATATTCAAGCTAAGAATACAGATAAAACAAATACACAAAAGCTAGCTATTAATTCAACGCGGTATAGATAAAGATATGCGAGACAACGTTCGAACGTGTCGGTTAATAAAAATATTACATTATTAAGATACTTGACTTTTACCTGTAAAATTGTAAACATTGAATAAATTTTCTTTTATATTTTAATACAATAAGATATTTTTAAAGCAAGTAAGTACCTTGAATGCTTAGAGTTCAATTGGTGGCAAGAAAATTAAAATAGAAATAGAATAGAGTGGTGTCAAGAGAAGCTTGGACAGATAAGCTTTTATGACTATTTTAAAGAGCTCTAAAATAGCTTTTGGCTTCTCATCACAAAATCTGTTAGGCCCATATTCGTTTGGGTTAAAAAACTCTATACAATACAAGTTCAAGTACGTTAGAGATCAAGCGGACGAAGCTGCGACTGTGTCTATAGTATACATACTTGTACATTAAATATTTTACAGAAACAAGACGAAGTATACGTGAGAGGATTTTTCACGTACACATTGTCAGCAAGTTGGATCTAGTTAGGGGACAACGTGTTGTAGAAATATGTCATATATAGAAAATATATCTGCTACATTCTGTTATAAAGATTTACAAACACAAATACATTCTTTTAGAGTGACAGTTAACTTCTATTGCTTCACACTTTATCCTGCATATAAGCAGTTAAGCAGCCAACATGTTATGCCTTAAAATCAGGTAAAAAGCAGAGAATGGAGTATATTAGCTATGAACTCTCTACCGATGCTGGTGAGGTATAGAGCGTGAAACTAGAAACAATATTTAAATTTTTCCTCAGCAATATACAATATTTTATTCCAACAATTGTGAAAAATACAGCTTATTTCAAATGAATCGACAGTTTTTCTATAAAGCTTTGAAAACTAAAATAGGTATCGGTTTCTTATCGTTTATAAAATTCAGTTTTTAAATATTTCGAATGGCATTGAATTGCTCACTCACTGCCAATGATGTAATTATTAATATAATTTAGTTAGGTTTAGGTATATAATTTAGTTATACATAATATGTTCATTTATATCAGTAAACAGTCCGGTTTAGATAAAAAAAGGCGATGATTGGTAACATTACTCAGTGTGAAATTTAACATAAACTCATTTAATTTGTTTAAAATTTTAACCGAACACACGGTGTTAAGTTCCTCCATACAATACATAATATTTTAAACAAAAATATTAACAAAAAACAAGTCTTCTTCCTTCTTCTTGCGCAAGAATTTCAAAAACATAAGCAAAAAGAGAAACAAAATGCGTTATCATTTAATAGACTAGCCTCAGTGTTATGATATGGTGTTGTACGGATCTGGTACTCGGGATCCAAGTGTAGGTTCAAGAGGCTTCTTTGTAAAGCTCGCTTCCTGTCCGAGCTCCTGTCTCTACATAAATCAATCATAAGTGATCCTCTTAATACCACGTCTGATTTACTTTCTAGAATTAAATCAATATTCTTAAAATGTTATTTTTAGACCTTTTGTGATATTTATGTATATTATAAACACATTTTCTCAATTTTAAAAGTTTTTTAGTCAATTTAAACCCGTTGCCGTCATGTTATGAACATATCCCATTCACTATATCACAAAAGTACAGTATCTCATGAGAACGAATAATGCCCTAGAGCTTTTAATTAAATATCATCGAAACTATCGGCCGAAGGTAAACCGTTTTGAATGTGTCTACATTCAAGGTGAGCAATTCATAACATTGGCTAAAATAAAGCTTCGACATAAAAATAGCTGTATAACTTAAATGATAAAGTAAAGTAAAGAAAAAAATGTATTCTAAATGAGTATTCTAGTAGTTTTTTAGTAGAAAAATTAAAATGAATAATATTTCATATTCATAAGTTTTGCTAAAAAATAAGAGGAAGAGTATTAGAAATCAGAACAATATACGATCAAGTACATAAAGCTTAGTATTGAATTTCGACACTCTACACATATTAAGTAGAGAAGAAAGTATGACACTAATTTCTCTCTCTCTTACCTATTATACGAGAAATAGCATGAAGCTCGAGATAAAATTTGAAAGCATCGTAAAATAACAGTTGTAATTTTAAGCCATTACAAGATAATGAATACAGAAATATTTCGCTTTAAGAACGGTTATAAAAATTGCAGATTCCATTGTGTTAAGTATTATTTTGTCTTTTATTTAATTTCGTACGAATTTTTGTAGTATTTAAATAATAATGGTAGAGTAATTTGTCTGATATTTTTGAAATGTCTCAAAAGCTTTATATATTAGTGAAAGTATTTTTTTTACCTTCACTCTCTATAAAAGTAGTCTAGTGTTAAGACACTTCGTATTCCGCTTTCCATACAATGTACTATTTTAATAGTAAATAATTTATAGGTATTATTTATTACTTATGCTATATAATTTATATGTGTACTGGTTCTCTATCGTGATGTTGTTCTTTTGTGAAAATTATAATTTTTTTTCCTGTTAAAAGTCGTATCAAAAGTATAAATAAAACCAAATATGTACATATATAAGATCAACTTAAGACTTTATCACAAATGTTGTAAGGCACCTTATTAAAAAAAATGTAGATAGATATTAAGACTTTTGCAATGACTTTTGTATGATGACTTTTGCAAGCAAATGTAAATTATATTAGAGTACAAATGCAAGTCGATAAATGTACAAGTTGAAAAGGAAAAGCTTCAAGAGTAATACCGCGAGAGAGAAATCTGTTTAATTCTACAACAATCGACGCTTCGTATAAAATATATAAAGAAGTCTAATAAATTAATTTTGAAGTTCTTCAAGTATCCATACAAAATCACAATAAGTATCTCTTAAAAGTTATAAGTAAATTCATCAGAAGCCACAAAACGAGACATCCTTATGGAGAATATCTCGAACATTTCATGACCACTTCAAATGAACAATCAATACTTAATTTTAAGCAACTCTGCTGTCTTTTGTTTTACTTTGTCTCAGAAGTATATTTTTTGTAATATAAGTAGAATTAATGTTTTAAATTTTGAATTGACAGTATTAACTTTTTAAACAACTCAAAAACGAGATAGACGTTTTAAAGAATTAACGTTTACTACACGCTACAATCCCTGCATATTACTTTTGCCTCCTTCACTGTCATCGTCCTCTACTCATGATTTTCACCTGACCTTCCTCCGCTACCATTGACATTGGAAGTTCACATAATTTCAACTTTACTACTAAAAATTACTGTTTCAAATTCTAAAACGTTCCACCGTTTTGTTATACAAAACGTTCTTTCATTTTAATACAGTGTCTGTTACAGTAGAGTAATGAGATTTGCATTAAAAGTTGATTTGACCGCGTTAAGAATAATTACAGTTTGTTTTATATTTCAGAGTCAAATAAAAGTCTAAATAAATGTCGCAGTAGAATAACGCGCGACTGTAAGGGAGAGACAGTAGGTTCGTTTTTTATTAAAGAAAATCTAAATCTAAATTATTTCTATTTCTATCGGAGTAAAGAAGTTCAAAGTTGTTATCTGCAAAGACCACCGTCTGAGAATCTGTTAGACTATTAAAGCAGAGCCGCAGAGCTGTAAGAGACGTGCATTTGGAGTAGAAATGCAGATTCGCTCCATCGTCGGAGTATACGGTACATATCACCATCTTCCCTCACTTTACGATCAGGGTGTTGGAAACATTTCACTAAAATAGAATACTTCTACAAATAAATAGGAACAAAGTAAAATAATTCTACTAAAAACTATTGAGCCAACTAGACCAACCCTCCAGCCCTCACCAAGAATCCGTCACTTAACTGAAACTGTTTTTGTAACTACCATTTTTATAAATGAAACCGAATACAAATCAACTACTAACGTCATTATTTGATTAATCTAAAACACTGACATTTAGTCGCAGCATTGTCTCATTGTAACACAAAAAATTAAAATAAAATTTTAACAAGCTTTTATTGTGTTCAGAACAATTCTAAAACAATATTGCGGGTTTTAACAAATGAACATTTTAACATTAATTAAATTGTTAGAGTTGTAATAAGTTTTTAATTGAAATTTATTATGTGGCTGTTGTGGTGCTGCGTCTCATTGTATGCGTGACGGTTGTGAGTTGGATTACCGTTTGAGGTGATTCTTTATTTAAATTTCGTTGAGTTCCGCTATATAAATGGATCATTGAAAAGGCGAAAAGTGGAGAACGGAGTGTCTTAAAACTAAGCTCTCTACTTACCCTCCTTTGTGCTGGATACAGCTTGAAGCTAAGAAACACAAGACAAGCGGGGTTTTGTTTCACCTCTCTATATAGAATATCTCGAAAATTAGATATAATTATTTCTCCTCATCTCTAATAAAAGACGAGTAGAATATAATAAATGGTTTCGATAGTTATTGATATTATCTAACCACTCAGATCATTAGCAGTTGGATGCATCACATTCCATCCTTTAATTAAGAAGATATGCTAGGAAGGTCAAAATGAACTTTAGTATTAGAAATACTCTGACAGACAGTGTCAGCTTAAGTGCCGTGGTTGCGGGCCGTATAACGTGTAACAAGGTACAAATCTTTTCGCTTAAAAAGGTATCTTTAAAGTAATCTCTGGATTTTACACTTTATCTATTTTGTAATCTATTATCTATGTATCTTTAAATAAAAAGGGAAAAAAATTCTTACTGAATTTCGCGCCCCAATTTTTTTAAACATGTTCACAAAATATCATAGTTTAATAAACTAAGAAGACAGTAGAGAATAATAATCATAATAAGATTTTTGTTGGTAAATAAAATTGATATAAAATTGAAATAAAATTGATAGTAGTAGTAGTAGAATTCAGTTTGAATTTTAATTAAAAGTAAGTCTGATTTTATATAATTTTATACATTTCACTTAAACTCCATAAGCTAGTTCAGTTCTCTAAATTATTATCAATGACTACTTTTTTTATTAGAGTCATACTACGTACCGCACAAAGCAGGACAGATAAGGAACTTAACACCACACTTTGTATATACAGTAATATATATCTTATATATTCTTAAACGCCAAACTTTTTAGTAAGTGAATTGACAGACAAAGAATAGTGAAATAGGCATACATAGAATGGTGAAGAATGACACGTAGGGATAACAAACTGTATTTGTTTAATTTAGCCAAATTGCAAGTTATACCCATATAAGATTTAATTTTACTATTAAAGTGGACGAGAAGTAGCTTGCAAATTGGCTCAATCAAACAAATACAGTTTGTTGTCCCTACGTGTCATTCTTCACCAATCTATGCCTATTTCACAATTCTTTGCCTGCCAATTCACTTACTAAAATGTTTGGCGTTTAAGAATATGGTATATATTAATAAAACTCGAGCATGATTCGTAACGTACTGACGCTTTATTTGAATTCAGTGAAGGGTTCACACTTAAGCTCACAGGTGGCGCTAGTTGTACATAGACAATATTTTGGTACTATAGATAAAATATATATGTTTTACATACATAAGATATATACTACTGTGTATAATATATATTAAGTGTGAGATTGAGTTCTTCCTCTGCCCTGCTTTGTGCGGTACTTAGTATGAAACTAATAAAAAAGTAGTCATTGATAATAATTTAGAGAACTAAACTAGCTTCTGGAACCAAAAATAAACTAATGGAAAGTGTTATGTGGTGTATGTTATCATGACTAGGCTAAGGTTTAATATATTTTAATTATACTAGGATATGCTAAAAAAGAATTATTCCATCTTAAAATGTTAACGGGAACAGTTAACAAGAGACTTAATTATAATTTGAAATGTCAGCTTAAGCTTAAGGAAATTAAAAAATCAAAGCCCTGAGACGCGTTCAAAATTAAAACGTTTTTAAAGTATTTTGTAATGCTAAGGATTTAATTATTTCAATTAAAAAGTATGAAAAGAATTAAGACCATGGTGGCGCAAGATTAAATCTTAGCGTATTGCTGTAAGTGTGACGGTTGTGGGTTCAATTAACATGCAGGGAGAATAAATTACTTTATTTTGCTCGCTCTGACGCATCAACTGGTGCATCGCTTGTTTCATAAAAGAATGTTGTACCAAATTATTTGCATTTTTTATAACTCTTCTTTTTTAGATTTAACTTTTAATAGAATTCGATACGTTGTATTTTAAGAGATTTAGATGTTAATTGTTAATATCTCAATTCAGAGCGGAACAGAGAAAGTAGAGTTACATCCCTAGGCTCTGTCTGCGTATCATACTATTAGTATATAGAAGCTAAAAACAAAATTTATAATACACGGCTATTTTTATCTCGAAGTTCCATTCATAACCCGCGTCATAAATTGTTTTTCTATCCAAACCAAAACGGCTTCACTTTCCTGTCAATAGCTTCCTCGGTATTTTACTGAGAGCTTCGGGACCTTTATTCAATAGTTTTAAATATAATACTGCTGTGATAAAGTGAATGAAGTGTACACACTTGTTCGAATTTGAATCTATCGCCATATAGTAAATGTATTTACTATATTTTAGATTCAAATTTCGAACAAGATATTTTTTTGTATTGTAAGTATTAAGTATGTGAATAACACTACTATTATCGTTCGAGTGGTTCGTACGAATTTCATGATTGTAGGTCATCGGGAAGTTGACAACTGAACAAATAGTTTAGTATGAAATCAACTACAGATGCTAATCCTAATATAATTTTGTTCATAAATTTTTTAAAATTTCTTAATCCTAGGTCAGCGGAACGTATGTGGCGAATTCCTTAAATAAAGCAAAAATTAAGTAACAATATCCTTTGATTGCATTTACTAACAAATATAGGTTTATGTTTTTTTTTGTGCTGCAAATGACTACATTCTTAAACATCTGATATACAATCAGCTTTATATACGATCTTTTAGAGCAGTAAAGAGTTTGTAGGAAATAATCTGAAGGTATTAAGGTCAAATCTGCTCCGTTATTATATTATCATCAAATTCGCAGGATATCAAATGTCGTATCGACCTCGACTCAGAAGTTGCTCGCATTCTTCCGATAGCTAGAGAACAGTAAATGACTTGACGGCAGAAAGTTTTTCTTCTAGTATTTTTAATTTACGTACAAAGAGTAATGGTATCTCGAGACCTACATACATACTTCTATTATTATATTCATACTTCTATTATTTTTCTGTAAAAAAAATTTTTGTAAGTGTAAAATATTGTTCAAGAAAAGTAAATACTTCATGTAACCATTTTGCAAATGAAAACTGAAAAATAAGGAAAAACTATAGTTGGTGTATATAGCCTTAAACCTGCAGATAAAATTGTCATTCGCTGCCAGTTCTTTGTATGGAATCGGGACACCGAAATTTTGGAAGAATCATCAAAAAACATCCAAATACGAACAGGCTTTTGTTCAGGTAAAGAGAGAAGATGCGACGCTTTTATTTTCGTGTGTGTTTTTTCACTTTATTTTTTATAGTAGGGTGACTATGATACTTGCGAAATGGTTACGAAATATTACATATATTTTGTGACAATGTTGCATTTTATGTAATTAAGGGCTTTATTTTATTTTTAGCGCTGATCTCAGAAACTATTGAATCGAATAGACATAATTTGTGGTGCGCACTATGTAAACCTGAGATGACAAAATAAATTCATGAATTAGCTATTAATAAATTTATATATTATTTAGGGAGCGTTGCTATTATATATATATATATATATATATATATATATATATATATATATATATATATATATATATATATATATATATATATATATATATATATATATATATATATATATATATATATATATATATATATATATATATATATATATATATATATATATATATATATATATATATATATATATATATATATATATATATATATATATATATATATATATATATATATATATATATATATATATATATATATATATATATATATATATATATATATATATATATATATATATATATATATATATATATATATATATATATATATATATATATATATATATATATATATATATATATATATCACTTACCTACATATTAACTTAGAATATGTCATATACCATACATTGCTTTTAGTTTTTTTCATTTAGACGATCGGAGCAAAGCTGCAGGTTAAAGATTTTTTATATATAAATTAAAAATGTTAAATTTTAATTGAAAGATTTCGAAATGTACTTAATTTTAAAATTAGTAAATATTTCATAGTGTCAAAGTTAGTTTCTTGTTATTTATTTATGGACGACTCAACTAGAAATTATGATGTTGTGAATAAATTTGTAATTATTTTACTGGTACACGTCAGATTTTTCCCTTGGGACGCTTACTACAAAATGTCAAATTTACCACATTTTAAACATTTTATTACATAAATAATTTAATAATAACAATAATAAAATAATTTTAATTTATAATACTAACTACAATATTTATTTAATTAAATATATTTAATAAGTTTAATATCGCAAAATACAATACTGGCTGGATGAGTTGTAGAAAGTGTGTTTAAAAAAAGAACAAAAAAGAAAAAAATGACGCGAGCGTCATGTAAAGATTAGTTGTTTGGAAAATTCTAGAAAAGTTCAGATTTAGTAAATTCGTTACAGCTCTACAGGTTATTTAATATTTGAGATAAATATTTACATAAGAAATATGAGAGGGAATATGTAGTTGCGTTGCGCCTCTGCGCCACGACGGTCCTCAAAAATTCCTCAAGAATTAAATAAATACATTTTTTCTAGTTTTCGTGGCATTTTTTCTCCAGGACTATGTAATAGTAAAGAAAATAGAATTTAATTCGTTTTCAATTACATTACAAGTGAACATATAACTAGGTATCGTATTAACGATTTTACTATTCTGCCGATAATGCTAATACTGGCTTTTGAGAATTCAATCATGAAATTAGAGATTGGTCGCTGGATTGTCGATGTCTCTACGTTTATATTGAATTAAGTTATATCTTTTTCAATTGATTACTAGGAATTTTATTTCCGTTGATTTTATATTCAAAAATGTATATGTTTTCGTTTATCTGTTTATCTTTACCTGTTTCTAACAGTCTGTACTCCAACAGTACAGATATATTTGGTTTTTGGAAGTTTTAAAAATATATTTGGACCCAGTATGTTATGTTACAGAATATATACTGTCATATAAAAGCTGAACTAGAGATCTATATACGATCAGACACTGCTACACATTGCCATCAACAATTCTACTCCTTTTATAATCTCTCTCGTACCTCACATCACAGGGTAAGCGCCCAACATTAATCGTTTCCCAGCTTTGAGCCCAGTTTTCTAAATAGTGTATATTGAGTGTTGTAAATAAATACTGCCTTTTACCAAAGCTAAGAAATGAAAATAATTCTTTTCAACCTAATCGGAGTGGATACCAGCCCACGTATTAATAATAAGCAAACATTATCAGTTCCAGACTTTTTCAAATGTCTTCAAAATTTTATTGTCCAAAATTAATTATTGTTAAATTATTAATAATTGTTAAAAAAAAGAATTGAGCTAAGTTTCTTAAACCGATACTTCTCAGGTCTGAGGCATTAACTTAAGTGGACCGGTCGTAATGTTTTTGACGTCCAAAAAGAAATCGTTTGTTCTTATTCTGAATGAAATCTAAATGAAATTATTTGAATTTTAACTTCAATTTAAACATTACCTCTGACATTTTCAGATTTTCAGTTACATCTAGTCAAATTTGCAAAGAATTTTCTTGTAGCTTGCACCTAATAAGTGACTACAATATGCGGCATAGAAAAGGCAAAGCGAGGGCGTGCTAATGTTCCCACGGCCTAGTTTCTATTATTATATAGCCTAGTATTATAAAGTTATTATAATCCTAAAATTTGTAGCCTGTTAGTATGGACGTTCACGAACATAGAATTAAGGTACTTAACTTCTTATTCTATAAATATAAAATATATACGTAACATATATCACCCATATAATATGTTACATAACCACAATATGTATGTATATATGAAAGTAAAGCTCAATCACGCTCCAAAGAGTTACGGTCTTAGGGAACTCTACCAACGTGTGATCTTATTTTCGTCTAACAATGTTATGTTTTGTATGTATTTCAACTAGAGTATATATTAGAGATCGGAAAAGTAGTGTAGGTTTTTCTCTTTAACTAATTAGTTTAGTTCGATGTTTAATATTCTTCTATATAATTAAAATTTTAAGTACTTTATAATTTAGTAAGTTTTAAGAACTTAGTATACTTTTAGTTCCATTCTGTATCCCGCATATAGCTAGATTTTAATTGCAATTTTTTAAGTCCTTGCCTACTTCGTTATACAGTGTGAAACATGAAATAAGAATATTTAAAATTTTTAGACCAGCATTCAAAATGTAGAGCTTGTTTCAATATTTTATACGTAGATAAACCCAGTACAAGCGTTATATAAAGCGTCCTATATCATATTTATTGATGAAAGTACATATACTATGTGACTTGTGAAAATTTCAATGCCTACATTTTGTTATGTTAGTTAACAGCAGCAGTCATCGACATTTAACAGACAGACAGGTCAATTCAACTTTATTCTGTTTATAATAACCAATTTCCGGTGATGCAATACTTTACTGGTTACTGGTTTTCAGTATAGAAAGTTTAAAAAAATGCAAAAGAAAAGAGCAATCAAATGTTTTGTAAAATCAAATGTATATTTAAAAGAATGCAACTCAAGTCGAGCAACAAAGACGTACAAACGTAGACAATAGATGAATAGAAATGATTTGTAAGTAGTCTGACTTTTAGACCTTTTTGATGAGTTTACAAAAAATGTTGGAAAAGTGACATGTATTGTTTAACATTTAGTGGTATGGTATACCTGTCACAAAGATTCCTTTTTTTGACAAAAATATAAGCTTAGCTTTAAATTGTATATAGCCTATGTATAGACTTCTCCTTAATAAGTGAACTATTTAATACAAAAATATATTTTTAATTTGAACTAATTATTTTCCAGATTAAAGATGTATAATTTTACTATAATTTATTTTCGAGAAGTAAAAGAAAAATGTTAAAACTATCAGCCCTAAGTCCAAAAACTGTACCGTTTGTCTAAGTCTTTATGCTAATAACGATAATAATAAAGTGAGATAGATCATACTTTCTAAAGTTATATATTTTTCCAAATTTATATATTAATCTGTTCTCTGAAAAAAACAACTCAATGAAATAAATTAATTATATGTTCACTTTAGTTATATGTTCACTTGTAATGTAATTGAAAACGAATTAAATTCTATTTTCTTTACTATTACATAGTCCTGGAGAAAAAATGCCACGAAAACTAGAAAAGATGTATTTATTTAATTCTTGAGGAATTTTTGAGGACCGTTGTGGCGCAGAGGCGCAACGTCTGCCTGTAACGCGACTAACACGACGGTTTCTGGGTTCGATCCCCAGTCGGGGAAGATGGATTTTTCTATTTCCATTTTCTTCGCTCTGGCAACTAAGGCAAAGCGCGGCGTTGAGTTCCGCCACTCAACACGCAATGTCTCGAAAACGACTATGTTGAGACTATGTTATTATCAGTATTTAAATCTTCTTCGTGTTCGAATTTTCTTTCACCGATTTTTTCATCTTATTTGCTGAGATAAAGAGCGACATAGCAAAATTATCTTCATAGATATGACTCGAGAAATCTACTCGAATCTATATTAATACAGTAAATCCAAAGGGTATTTGTTATTTAATGCTCTACTCGCCAGATCTGTTGGTTCAAGTTAAAAGCATATTTTTGTGCCTAATAGGCTTATAAGCTCAATACAATTGACAATGTTACGCAGTTTATTAAATACATTGAAAGTACTCTAGTACCATAAAACTTTACGACGAGGCCGTGTTGTTTGTAGCATTTATAGTAGTTAAATGAAAATTATATTGTTATATTGACACTAGCTCGGACTGTGACTTTATCTCAGATTCATTATATTCTTCTGCTTATGTCTGGGTAGACGAAACACTAAATATACCTCATACGATCCGGGACTTAAAATAGATGGTAAAAGCATTTCTATAGTTTCCGAAGCGGCACCTTTTAAATTTCTCGGCAAGAAAATAGATTATAAAGGCCGTACTCCATCTTTAGATGTACTAGTCGACAGCTTTTTGACAGATCTTGAAAAGGTAGAACATCAACCTATAAGTAATGTCAAAAAAGTTTGGATATACGACAATTTTCTAACATCACGACTGAATTGGCCTTTCCTCGTATATGATTTTAATAAAACCCTCTTGGCTAAGTTAGATGCAAGCGTCATAAAGATACTGAAGTTTTGGCTTGGGCTAGCACATTCGGCAGACACCTCAACCTTATTTAGGGAAAAAAATAACTTTGGGTTGAGATTAAAGAAACCATCGGAGCTCTATAAACATCTAAGAGTTGCCAAAACACATATTCTGGGAAAATCACGAGATGAGATTGTTACCTCACTTGTGTTCCAAATGACTCTTCCAGATCAAAGTAATTTAGTGAGATGGGGTAAAGCTACCGATAAATCTTGCTACATCTGTAAAGAGGCAGTGGGGACAGCTAAACATATGCTGGTGGGGTGTACGGTACTCCTGGAAAGTGGTCAATACTCGCGGCGCCATGACAAGGTACTAGAAATTATACGTGAAGCCGTTAGTCTTTCAGTAGCAAGAGCACAGAGAAACATTACAACCAGCAAACGTTCAACAGAGTTTGTGAAAGAAGGATCTGTTAAAAAACACACGCAAAAACCTTTCTCAATATTAGATCCAGCTCCTGATTGGACTCTTTTGATGGACACGTATGAGATACAGTATAAAATTCCTGAGGACATTGGTGTTTCGTCATCCAGACCTGATATTTTTCTTTATTCTCGAAACCTAAAACGCGTAGTACTGGTAGAACTTACAGTTCCGTGGGAGACTAATATACCTAAAAGTCATAGCTTCAAACTTAATAAATATTTCGAGCTTACTAACGAACTGACCAGGAATAGGTTTAGAGTAAATTCATATGCGGTAGAAGTAGGAGCGAGAGGTATAACAGCGAAATCTCTCTTTAGCTTGCTAAAAGATCTCGGCCTGTCTAGAACTATTACTAATACATTTCTAGAACGTACTTCAAAGGCGGCATTAGCAGAATCTTTTCGAATTTGGTTAGGTAGTGGGAGGAGCTCGGACAGTGAAGGTGAGCGTTAATGCATTTTAAAGGGGCCCCTTTAAACCTACACTTGGGTCGCAAGTCCCAAGCGCTGATCGGAGCTCCTCTTCCTACAACGCGATGGGCCCGGCCCCCGCACGGTGAATCCATGGAATGCTAAGTAGTTTCTTCTCATATATTCACATACATATATGTATTTACATTTATATTTAGCAACGTATTGAAATTTGAGGAGTCTCTGTGACGCACAATGTTTGACTGATGAGACTGTGTGGGTTCGATTTCTATTCGAGGAAATAACGTATTATTGTTTTTAATGTTGTAATAAGATTCACTCAACATACAATGTTTTGAAATTTGACCTAAAATGATGAACAGAGTGTCTTGGTACTAAGTTTTATTAGATTATCTCGCAATACTCAGGATATGGTGTGACAAAAAGTAAACAAAACAGAATTTAAGTTCATTACCCGGTCTCCATACAACTACTACACTATAATAACGTTTTTTATAACAAAGTTATAGAAAAATCTTCACCCCCTTTTATATTCCCATATAAAAGGGGGTGAATTAAGTAAGAGTTTAATAATGAATTAAGTTCGATGGTAATAAATTAATGATATGCTGCATTGTGCTGTTCTAGTTATTGAAAACTGCTTTTTATAGCTGACTCATTTGAACAGTTGATTGTAGAACAATGCTGTGTAAAGGTTTTAATGAAAACTTGTAAAACGTTATTATTCAGGGCTATAATAATGTGGTTTAATAGAAAATTATATATTAAAAAGACGCAAGAGAACAAATTGTCCGTTTGTTATAAAGAATGTTGAGTTGCGGAAATTAACGCTCCGTTTTGTCTCACCAGAGTATATTTAAGGTATATCATTTCATTGAGTGGATGTCAAACTCAGAAACGTCACATTTACAATCAACAAGGATGGCTTTTAAACGGTAAACGGAAATTTTATTTTCAACATATTGTGTCATTACTATATATATAAGTGCTAGTAAATCATAATTTCAAAAATTATATATTTTTTTATTTCAAACAAACAAAATTTTATTCTCAATTTATAACTTAAACCGATCTAAGAAATTCAAGAAGGCCGCTGCATCCGGTGGCCGGAAGCTACGTAACGATATTAAATCCGAGAAGGATGTATAATATATGTATATGAGAGTTTTATATTATGGATAAGTTAGTATGTTTGTGATAGTTGTGGGTTCAATACAGCCTAGAGAAAGTGAGTATTTTTAAATGCTTTAATTATTGACGATCTAAAGGAAAACCGGGGAAAAGGGTGTTTTACTAGATATTTATTTATTTCTTTCTACATAATTATAAATATAAATACGTGAAAAGTACGTGAAGTTGAGAACAGAACTTTTTTTGGTTCACGCGCTATCCCGCATACTAAGTTACTTTCACTTATATACTAATTCGGGATATTGAGTTGCAATCGTGACGCTTTGCTTTCACTTGTTACTAGATCGAGGTAATGAAAACGGTTCATCGGTTGTTGAATTACTTTTAATTTCTACACTCGACTAACAACACAAAGCTAAGCTAAAAAAATACTTAAAGAAAACATACAAAAATATGAAACGCAGTGAGTTTTGTACGCTTTATACAGTTTATTGCGTTGTTAGCTACTTACCCTGAATGTCGATCGAATTTTACATCATAATATTAGTGAATACAGATAGAGTCTGTCACTGCGACATTATGACCTCTAACATTTTTATATAATTCAATGTTTTTTTTTTTCATATACAGCTATATTTAAAAATAACATTTTTTACATTTTATTTTTGTTTTTAAATTATAACATGTCAGCAACCACATGGTACAGTGTTTGAATGTAAGCACGTCTGTTGTAGGGTGATTCTAATTCAAATTAATAAATTACGTGCTATTTCCTCCTATTAGTAATAAGAAAGACCGAGGCTTAGTGTTCCGCCACATAACACATACTCTTGAAAATTTAAGAGAATGAACAATAGAGAGTTTTATCACCAAATATTCTTTACTTTCCTGCTTTATATGAGACACAAGATAAAGGAAAAAACAACATTTTTTTACTAAAAGCCATCTAAAAACCGAATCACGTCCATTACAGTCGCTTAGCAACAAAAAAAAAAAACAATTTCTCAAAGTAATTTTTACTTTTTTACAAAAAACCAATGTTTGCACTTAATTTATTTTAATGCTAGTAATAAGCCTTTGTTACCAAGAAAAAGCTTTATTCTAAGTGTGACTGACATTATGCGCATCTTGCTACCAGAACTAGTTAAATCTCAAAAAAAGGGGTATTCGAACCATCAACACCGGTCTTATAATCAGACACTGTCTTGGAGTTATGTAAGAGTCGCATCTCTATAAAACTCCATGATTGAATTTATAATTTTGTGACAGTTTTATTTAACACACTGCGGCGTGTGGTGAGCCTTAACCAACGAGATTACGATGTGACAAATAATGAACTTTTTTATCATTTGTATATTTAATCGCTTTTCCTGGTTTATGAAGCTTATCGGGATTTAAATGTGACATTGATATAGAATTTATCGCATTTTTTCAATTGACATCTAATATTTGTGTAATATATATTATATGTAGTAACTATTTAAAATATATCACTGTTTTTTTAGTAGTCTACAAGGTGTATTATACATGCATATGCCCGCTTGGCACAGTATATGAAATATAATGTTAGGACAATCCATATTATTTTTTACATACAACTCAAAAGAAATTCTTTGATTGTTGAATATTGAGTGTGTAAGCAAGAACTACAGTATATATCACACTCTAGCAGAATATAATATTACAGTGCGGGGTTGAGTTCCGACACCGAGCACATAATTACTCGAATTTTGACTGAAGAATGGAGTGTCTTTATTTTGTCTACAAAACTATAACAAAGAACACAAAAATATTAAAATATGTTTTATATTTTAAAATAATTTTGAAAGATTATTAGTAATGGACCTTGCATAAAATACGGCTGTGGCGAAAGTTAATTATATTTAATTTTAAAAATGTATTGAAAATAGTTTGTAAATGTATTTTGTGATGAATTTTTGATTGAGCATCTTTATTTACAATGATGGTAGCAGGTTCACGACCTATTTGAATAAGCTTTATTTTCTTAAATATTATTGTTTTCGGCAAGGTAAGTTTTTGTAATGTATGTTTTGAGTTTGAATGTTAATTAGTGTAAACACGAACACGTCTCTAATTAGTAACGGTCCATAATTTACATGGTCTTTTTCCTAAGTTTAACGAAGAGGAAATTCTTCATATATATTTTTGTTTTGACCTAGATACTAAAAAAGAACTAAATTTGCATATCTTTATAAGTTTTTTGGTAAAAATATATGATAAAATGTTGCAATTAATAAAAATGGAAACGGAACTGCCTTCTAAATCAGTGGTAGTGACATGCTTTTTAAAAAGCACTAGAGTAAGTCTTCTAGAACTAAAGAACTAAAGAAATTCGTGAAGAAGAAAATAAAAATAATAAACTTTGCAATTGTGTTAACAAAATCCAAACTACACGCGTCCTACTAGCATCTCATAAAGCGTATAGCAACTAGAAGTAATTCAATACAAAACTCTAACGTATTCTGTAGCTGTTCAGTTCACATACAATTGTTGTTGATGTTTCAAAGACAACTTAAATGAGATTAAAGTTGTAAGTAAATTGTACGTAAGTTTTTTTTATCCCAGTGTCGAATAACTACTAATATATTTATTATTATATTTAATAAGTTAAAATATTAGATTTTTACTTAGATTGAGCAAAATGTATACTTTACGACTTAATTAGAAACAAGTGCTTGGTGGGAATCAAGACTGCGGGTTTTTTTCTCATTGAACAATAATTTATATGTGTACTGGTTCTCTATCGTGATTTTGTTGTTTTGTGATGAGTAGTATTTTTTTTCCTGTTAAAAATCATATCAAAAATATAAATAAAACCAAATATGTACATATATAAGATCAACTTAAGACTTTAGCACAAATGTTGTAAGGCAGAAGGTAACCTTATTAAAGAAATTGTAGATAGATTAAGACTTTTGCAATGACTTTTGTATGATGACTTTTGCAAGCAAATGTAAATTATATTAGAGTACAAATGCAAGTCGATAAAAGTACAAGTTGAAAAGGAAAAGCTTCAAGAGTAATACCACGAGAGAGAAGTCAGTATAATTCTACAACAATCGACGTATTATATCAAATATATAAAGAAGTCTAATAAATTAATTTTAAAAGTTCTATAAGCGTCCATACAAAATCACAATAAGTATCTCTTAAAAGTTATAAGTAAATTCATCAAAAGCCACAAAACGAGACATCCTTTTGGAGAATTATTGTAACATTTCATGACCACTTCAAATGAACAATCGATACTTCATTTTAAGCAATTTTGCTGTCTTTTGTTTTAATTTGTCTTAGAAATATATTTTTTGTAATGTAAATAGACAACAAGTAATACTGGTTCAAATTTCGAATTGTCAATATTAACTTTTTTAACAACTCAAAAATGATAAAGGTTTCCTATTAACGTTTATGTTTTTAAATATTTATTAGTATTTTTTGTAACTTTTTAATGAGTACTTAGTTTTTGTTCGATTGGATTGCCCAGAAATGTTTAAAAATACACCTGTATTGATTCAATCATGTTTAGGTAATACTTAAATTTCCGTAATAAGTTTAATTTTTTTTAATATTATTTTCAAGTTTAATTCCTATCAGTGGAACAATGCGTGACTGTAAACGAGATTGTTGTAGTTTCGATTTCTAATATGAAAATTAAATAAATTATTTCAACTTTCTGTCTTTGTAAAGAAAATCAAAGCTCAAAGGGTTTCCGACGGATTTTATGAGTTGTGTTGGGCTTCGATGAGTCCCACAATACCTGTATAGCACAATCATCCTACATAATAAAGAGTAAACAGTGAAACCTAGTGTTAAGGCACCCTGATTCTCTACTTACAAATATTTTTTGAGAAATTTCAATAAAATAAAATAATAATTCTACAAGAAGACACTAAACCAACTGGACGGAAATCTTACACAGTTGCCGAAATTTGAACTAGCATCGGACTCAAATCCCGCTTCACTTAAGCTTTTTATGTATTGGCGAAATCATTTTATAATTCCCATGTTAATAAAATGAAACCGGAATCATCTAATAACGGCATATTGATTAATCTAAACAATACATCTAGTCATTGTGCGTTGTCTCATTGTAAACAAAAATCTTAGATGAAACGCATTTAAACAAGCTTTTTATTGTGTTCAGACCATCTGAAACAATTATTGGGGTTACTAAGGAAATACTGTACCATTCATGGAATTGTTTATAGTTGTTATAGTTGTTTTTATTGCAATATATAAGTGGCTTTGATGCATGCGTGCAGAGTCTGCTCATATTCGAGACGGCGTGAGTGGATTCCTGTTTGAGGTAATTATTATATAAATTTCGTTGAGTCTGCAATGTCAAAAGCATTGGGTTGTGAAGGCAAAAACGGGAGAACGGGGAGTGTTCTTAATACTCCAGCTCTATAATCTATCTGCTATACGCTGACACAGTACGAAATTTGGGTGGTCTTATTTCTCTTGTGAGTACTCGACTCATAATGAGATACGTGAGATGAAAAGCAAAGTTTAAAGCCAAGTTATGAAGATTTTGTACATAAGTGGATCTGAAGAGAGAGAATCCGTAACCTAATGGTTAAGGCTATTATTGCACTACACCATAACTCGCAGGCATCAAATTTCGTATCCGCTCTCGACTCAGAAACTTACTAGCATTCTTCGATATTAAGGACGTAAACTAACTGGCGGCAGGAAGGCTTATAAGCTCTGAGGATAAAAAATAAATTGAGGTATTTCTAATATTTGTTATATTTTATTATTTAAAGTTATTGATGCTTAAAAACAGACATGTTTCTTCAAGTCCTGTATTAACTTTAGTCATAATAATCAGGGCGTCGGATAGGGTTTGTCTCAGAAACAAACCCAAAAGGAGGATGACCAAAGAGCGGTGTTGAGTACCATCATCTCAATACAATTTTCGATAATTGGTTTTGATACTGGGTTTCCTCACTATTACTCGCCTGTGCCAGATACCGGCAATATTGTGTACAGCTTAAATAACAATAATAGTTTATTTGAAACCGTGTTATAATTTGTTAATACCTCTGTTCAAAATATAATAGCTGTCATTGCCAACCCATCTTGGTAAACCTACTCGTATAATTTTAAAGAATGTTATCATTTTCTAGAGTGGAATAATATAATTAAATACTTCATATAATACCATATTGCAAATGGAAACTGAAAAGGAAGCAAAAATAATTCGTCTGTGTATAAAACCTTAAATTTGCAGAGTAAAATTGTGAATTGCGCCAGTTCTTGTCTGGAATCGGATACAAAAAATTTTGGACGAATCATCAAAAAAACATCCAAGACGAACGAGGCTTTATTCAGGTAAAGAGAAGAAGATGCGACGCTTTTATTTTCGAGGTTTTGCACCTTGATTTGATAGTAGGGGACTATGATCTTGCAAAAGGGTACGAATGGTTTTTTTAAGAAGTAGTTCGCTGATGAGAGATAATATTCTCTTTAGATACCATGAAATTGAGACTTATGTAATATTAAAAAATGATCATCCTTCCCAGTAGTGACAGGATCAGGTGCTGTCACACTGGGAAGCTCAACGTCAACCATCATAATCTCCCGCGAACGGATTCTTCTCATATTCTCAATGAATAAGCAAGATTATAACAGGTTGAGTTAGCACTCGAACCGAGGCGAGTTTTACCAAAAGGCCTATGATGTTACATTAATCACCACTTGGCTCGAAGTTATCGACTGCCCATTGTCCGACTTAAAACAGATGGACAGTCGGTAATATTTGAACTTTTCAATTATGTGTCGTTCTTATGACGCGTCCATCCTCCCCATAAATCTTGTTGAAAGCACCATATGAAGATGGCTAATTACAATATGGCAAAATATTATAGTAGGTGTTTTCGTTTAAAAACAAATGAAGCTGAAGCCGTTGAGGGAGAAGCGCCATACACCGAAGTATAACTATAGATCGGTTGTACATTCGATACACTCAGATAAAGCAAATTATTTGAATAACCAGTAAGAAGATAAGCGCAGTGATTAATTTTATTTTTTCCTGTACAGAAATGTGTAAAAAAACAGGGACCATCAAAATATTCCGTTCTCGGCGGTTTACGTAAATATCTCATATACCGTAACAGAATTAACGTACTTTATATTACTAAAAGTATTCTAACAAAAATGATAACAATCTATAGAAACCTAGAGATATTTCATTTGTAATCAGATAGACAAGTTATTGGCCAATAAAATAACATTTATAAGATTACTTTAGTCGCGTAGTATTAATAAAGTAATTATTGGACTAACTTTAATAATTACTGTGAAAATATATATTTGTAAGGAAAAATATATTTGCAAGAATTATATTATTAAATAAGAAGAAATATATTATTAAGAATATATTTGCAAGAATTCTTCTATGCTTTGTAAATATGAATTACTTCGTTATAGGTGATGACTGTATGGTACGACTAAGGGTTATTACTTAGATCTCTTTAATCATCTCTTATCAATATCAGGCAAAGTGAATTGAGCTCAAGTGTCTCGGTTGACGCTGTAATTAAAAAGAAGATAAAACAAGCGTGATGCTTAAAAAATACTCGTAAAAATTAAAATCACCTCTCCCTATCTACCTCCTTTTAAGATGGATAAAATTTTAATAAAAACTATGATACTTTAGACTAATATCATTAAAAGTTCGACAACAAAAGCTGTCCATCCAAGCTTGAAGTTCTGAGTAGTAAATAATTACATAACGCTTTCCTCTTTAGGTACCAAGTAATAATTTGCTTATTTAAGTTATTTTATAACGCATATTAATTTTACTCTTATTGCTTCATGCTATATCTTGCATAAAAAGATAGGTAGAGAGTACTACATATCAACACTCGCTTGATATTCCTCTTTTATCACTGAAATTCATGATAAAAACATTTAAGTTACGTACTATTTTGTTTTACTAAATTGTTCAAACGACAAATCATTCCCTAGATGCGATTGAGAATCTTACAATTATCGCTGTTAAATTTTAATTTAAAGATGTCAAAGTGTGATTAATTTTAAAACTAGTAAATATTTTATAGCGCAAAGTTAGTTGCTTATTACTTATTTATGGATGACTAAAACTTTTTGATGACTTAGAAACTATGATAATTTGAATAAATATGTAATTATTTTACTGGTACACGTCAGATTTTTCCCTTGGGACGCTTACTATAAAATGTCAAATTTGCTGCTTCTAAAATATTCTATTACATAAATAATTTAATAATAACAATAATAAAATATTTTTAATTTATAAAACTAACGAAAATATTTATTAAATTAAATATATTTAATAATTTTAATATCACAAAATACAATGCTGGCTGAATGAGTTGCAGAAAATATGTTTAAAAAAGAAAAAAAAAGAAAAGAATGATGCGAGCGTCATTTAAAATTTGGTTATTTGGATAATTCTAGAAAAATTGAAATTTAATTAATTATTTTCAGCACTAAATTTTTAATATTAAATATTTGAGGTAAATTTTTAATATTAAATTCACATAAGAAATATAAGGAATATGTGATTATAATTGAAATAATCGAGGATGGTAAGATAAGCGCTTCCACTACATACAATTGAGACTATTTCTTGGTGAGTTATTCAATTATATTATTATTATTATTTAGAATAATACTACTGTTGTATATAATGCCGTAAAGAGATAAACTTTTTTATTTTTATTTTATATTTTTACACACATTCCCGCACATAGCAGAGTAAGTTTGTATTGTACAATACGTGTATTGTATTAAGCAGAGGGAACCACAGGAACTGGGGACACCTAGTGAGTAAGTAAGAGAACATTATATATAAACATTATTCCAAACTGGAAATTAAGGCATGGAGCTGTTCTACGAGGTATGTAAAATTATTATAGTAATAATTTCATAAGGCGTCTGCTGCCATATTAATAATTGGTGAATGAGGAATAAGCGGTGAAAATTTGTATATAATTGATACTATAGATGAATCTACTTTGTAGTAGCTTTTATTCTCCCCAAGTGGGAATCGAACCCAGGACTGTTACATTTATAGTCACACGATATATCACTATGTCACAATGTACACTTTTATCTAGCATATAAGTAAATTATTTCAATACACGTTGATAGGCTATTGTGCGGTAAAACCGTTAGTGTGTCCAGCTGACCGCGTTGTTGTGACAAATTTAGTTGTATAGTATTAGCGTACAATTGTGCAGCATTTGTCATACTCTTAGGACACGTATTCGATCCCTTTGCTTTGAATTTTAAATGTACATTTACAATTTTGACCTTTTAAATAAAATTAATAAAAAGTGTTATTCTCATTACATTTTATCTTATAAGAATAATAATTTTATATCATAAATTATATTAAAGCTATATTTACAATTGCTCTAAAAGTATATATCCGAGTGGCTTAAGAAAGAACTTCAGGATAGTTGTCATTTTCTACTCAGATAATTACTGAACGTTTCCAAGAGTGAATTTCTCTCCTCGACCTGGTACAGTAGTAACCTGGACAAGGCAAAACATGGCGGTGACTTCCTTCACTTACCACGCAATATTATGAAAGACTGAAAGCAGGTAACGGAGTATCCTAACACTAGTTTCCTTCAGCTTATCTTATGTGCATAATATACTGTTAAGGTAAAAAATTACATATTATGAAATAAACTTATTTACGATATATATGAGCGACATTTTCTTATTAACTGACATCTGAGACCTCAATTTCGAGGAAATCCCTTCGTTTGCTCCATTTTTCTTCTCAGCATTATACAAATCAGCCTAATCCAAGCAGAATGAAAAAAGAACTTAGCTTGAATAAGCCTAGTATGTACAAAAGATTTCTTTTTAAATAAATGTTGTTATTCTGATGCAAAGCATAGAAACGTTTGAATTGTTACTTTTATCGTGTACATATTTTTGAGAATATCTTTATTCCGGGTAGTTTAATAGGTAAGGTAAAAACATTAGATTCAAAATGATTTCGTACAAATATTCGAATGATATTCTTAACTAAGTTACAACGTATAAAAATCTTCTTAATATAAACTGTTCATATTAATTACACAATATTGGAATTAGAATATTGACATTTATTTTTTCAAATTCACATTGAGAGTGGAAAAAATGCTTAAATAAACTTTATAATATTTTGAACATAACGAGAAATCATATAAAAATACATGTCTTCTTTCAGTATTTTTTCTATTCTCCTTTGTATGGATTGACACTATAACAAAATCATAAAAATGTTTAACAAAAATAGCATTCTCTCTCGTCAAACGATTGTTCTATGTTAATTAACTTTGATTAGCAGAAATTTATAAAATCCCCGTATATAGATGCTAACAACGAAATAAGTTGTTTGAAATATATAAGAATTTTGTCGCATGGCGTAGTTGTCAGAGCTCGTGCATGGTTTGCAGAAGGCGCGAGTTCTAATCAGGGGGCAGTGCAGGGGGCATTAAAAATTTTATATATTTAATTATAATTAAGAGAGTAATGAAAAGTCTCGCCTACTAAATTTTCTTCAATGTTATGTCAAGAAATTAATAAAAAATATGGAGGAAGAAAAAATGTAAGAAAATTATAAGCACAAATATATCCAAAGCAAATATAATACTGTGACGTTTTCATCAGACTAACTATACATATTACTTTTATCTTTTGTTTATTTTATACATAGAAGTTACTGTTGGGTATAAACTAAAGAAATTAATTCTATTTTCGGTATCATAAATTGTAAAAAATAGTGCCGTGCACATTTGTCACTTCGTAACAGGAGGGACAAAAAGGAGACACAAATTTAATATGAAGCGTCACACGTTTTCCACATTCATCGACTAAATAGAAAGATAAAGCAGCTGAGAAGCTCATTAGCTTTCATCATAATTTTGTTAATTTAATATTAATTTGAAGTTATTTTTGTAATTAATTCCATATAGTCTTATATATTGCCGTGAAATAATTGTTTCTGACATATTAAAACAATTACTTCGAATATATACAAGTTCTCTCTAATTATACAAAATAATTCATCCTTTTTATTATATAGAGTCTGAAAGAGCAAATATCTGAACGTATGCTTAAGACATACATACGACATCGTAGAACGATGATGTTGTTAGGAAGTTAAGTGCTATCCGTCCTTTCTATATGCCCAGTGGAGATATAAACGAAAACACAAGGATAAAGGTTTCTTTGAACTCAGCCAATATGTAGCAATACGTAGAAGTGCAATTCATGTGATCATACGTTGTTGTTCTGAAACTTATTCGTGTAAGTTTTTTTTAATAATTTTTCTGCCTCAGTATATAAGAAATTTGCTTATACTATTCAAAGTAATATAATAAAGATAAAGGGTTTATTAAGTTATACGTACTAAGTCATGAAACTATAACTTGAGCATTTTATTTCTGACTTTTAGGCATAATGATCAATGATCAGCTTAGTTATCTATCTAGTTATTACTTAGTTTATGTAGTCCTGATTAGTCAAGATTTTCTGGATAGTTTTTTTTTTTTTCAATTCAATATTCAATTTAATTCAGTATTGCTATATTAAAATGCAGAATATATAATATTAATTATATTTTATAACAATTTTCGATATAAATTAAAATTAGCCTAATTTTTTTTGAAATCACACAGGAAACAAAAAAAATACAATTTGTAATACGTCTTTAAAAAACAAAATCGCTAGTACGGTGGTAGTTCACACGGTACTACCAGGTACCGTATTATCAAGTATTCTATTTACTGAAGACGTAATATTTTCTAGTTTCAACAATGTTTCGTTGTTTCAGGGTGCAAGTATTGTATAAACGCCCTTTTGTCACATTATTTGGCTAGGCTAGGCTATCGTGGCGCAGTGGAACAACATTTCAAAGATTTGTTTATAGAAATGCAATAATTTCATATTACATTTATTGTTTGTCTACGTCACATATAAATATATTAATACCGTATATTAACATCGTAGTGACGTGAGACTACGTTCTGATAGTAATTTTTATAAGTAAATAATAATTTAAAACGAGATATACATATCTGACTTTATAAGCATGATGGTTGTTGGTTCGATTCTTACTTGTGGAGAATGAATTATCTAATTATCTAATTTAAAATGCAGTGTTTAGATCTGACCCTCAACTAGTAAGGTGTCGAAAAAAGGAATTTATTGGACAGAGTACTTCAACAACAGGTTTTTTCTTTTGTCTCCATAAAAATAAAATCTGCATAAGACGTACATTTAATTCAATATTGTCACTATATTATTAAATAATATAAAGAATTACGAGTCACAGTCACTTTTTTTTAATTAAAACAATAATAAATAATTAAAAATAAGGAAACATTCAGACATTGACTGAAAACAACACATAATTACTCTTAGTAGCTATCATTCACAATATCATCGCGAACCCTCCCATCTATTTCACAGTCAAACCCAGTGTTGCTCAACCCTCATTCGCAAGTAGGTCACTTAAAATTAGGGTACCACCGATACCTAGCAATGGTAATGGGGGCTAATGTTATTATTTAAACAAAAGCATGGTTTAATTTGACTTCAAAATACGTTTTTATAACTATCTTAGCAGGGATAGGTGTAATTTCTCTTTAATCTTCAGCAACATTGGTAGAGACCACAAAGTGCTAAAACATTACATATATTAAATAATAAGTAGAGGAATTCAACGCTAAGTTAATCATATCAAAGTGGAGATATGTAAACAATTCATTCTTCTTAGATCACATCCGCAACCATCTCCTCATATACTGTCCCTACGCAACGATGTCTTTACTCGTGTACTCGTGTGTATATATAAATAAAGCTAACATGTAACTTGGTGAGCAGAAACAATCCAATAATAAGATACTACGTTTTCGTTCTCCACGTTTTTATTTTTCAAATCACTGTATCGGACAACTGAAATGATGAGGTAAGTACTGCTTAGTCATTGAGACACTTCTCTATTCTTGGACCCACACTAATCATAATGTTTATAGTGAGGTGTCCACTTATTGTAGGTGTATTCTTTTGACAAATTGTTTACCTTGGAACTGGGTATGAATATTAATAAACTACGAAGAAATCCGCAGATGAAACCACCGTGGCTTAGAAGGATATCGTCTGACTAGAAACAATAATGGTAAGTTCAATCTTGTTCGAGGGAACGATAAAACAACAAAGCACGATGTTTAAATGTAACACTTAAAACTTATCTTACCCTCTATTTATGGATTCTGGAAATTGGTAACTTACCTGAAAAAAAAATTAAAATACATAAATAAAAAGTAGTAAGTTAACTCTAATAGCTAGACACCAACAATGATATAACAAAGTAAACAATGTTTTGAAACAATTTAAAAAAAATGAAATAACAAAATTATATTTCACTTTATTCTAAATTAAAATTATTTATTTTATCTCGTTATTTTTTACCTTCACGCTATATATAGCACAAAAGGCATAGAGAAGCTACACTCCCTTAATTTTTTGCTTTCCAGGCTGAAACGCATTCCGTGTCACTCTGTATTTCTATCTGACGCAGTCTCTGTCGAAATAAAGACAATAATTGTGTCCCCCGAGATATAGAGATAGATATGAAACTTACAATCAATTGTTGATGTAACCAAATTATATATAACTTAAATAGCTGTAAGTAAACTGTATGTAACTTAATATTACGTTATATATTTATACGAGATTATATTTTATACGAGTAACTTAAAGAATTATAAATATAATAAAAATAAAGTCCGATCCAAGTCTTTCCAACACAGTTTCATGAGACAAAAGATTTTTCATTTTTAGTTTTTGTTTTTACGTAGAAATTTAGGAAAAACCTTTTTCAATGGTATCTAAACCTTTTTATGTTATATCATTTTAATTCAAAGATCGATATATTGCTATCACAATATCTCCCAACTCCATACATCAAAGGGTTATCACGCATTAAATTGACTAATAGTCTGCGGATAACCGATCCGATTATTTACTATCGAATTGGTTGGTTAAAACTAATATAGGCTTTCATGAAATCATAAATTTTTCATATGCATTATACCTTTATGTAATAAATAACTATTGTGAAAAAGAAACATAAGACACGATTGTGAGTTTGATTCCCAGCAGAGGAAAAAATATTTTTATTTTGTTTGTTCCTATGACAGAACAAGACTGAGTTTCGCTACTGACAATGCAATGTGGAAAGTGTCTTGCATTTAGATTCTTCCATCTATTTCACAATACGCAAACTGCAAAAAAGAAGAAAATTATAAAATACATCAGAAAACTAAGAGAGAGTTACTCTCTGCTTTAATTTGAATGAAGATGGTAGACGACTACGGATGACGGTGACGACACCAACCATCTTCAATGTCATCCGTCATCGATATACAAAAATTTGTAAGAAAGAATATCCTTGTTAATTTCATTTTTATCCTATATATAACAAATGGAAAATGGTTTTTTTTGTAATATTATCAGTTTCTAAGAACCTATAGTATGTATTTTTGTAAGAAGAACTTTAACAAATGTTTTTCATTATTTTCACTCAGTTTATTAATTCTATGACTACATAACAATGTTTATTTTTTTAAAAAACAATCTCTTTTCGAAGTAGTCTAAAAACGAGGTCATTTAAACATTTTAATAATTAAGTAATGAATTTATTTCTCAAATTACAAAAAACAAAGAGAAATCTAATGACAAAATATTCCGTTCTCTAATGAGCCAAGGTTATATAAGTACATTACATTCGGAAGCAAGTCGAGCATTAAATAGGATAGATTGCGGTTACGCGAGCAAAAGGGTTGAGGATTGGTTATAAAACGTTATCCTACATTTAAATGGAACTCTGCTTTATTTACTACATCCATAACGTAAAGTAAAAGGAGGTCGCGGGTTCAAATATTACGAGGACTTTTAACGGCGACTAACTGAAAAAAGATCTTTTCTTTAAACAATGTTTCTATTGATATTAGTTTTTACGAATTTCGCTATCAGTTATAGTTTTTACACAATTTCCCGAATAACAGAGTAGACAGAGTATGTCGAGTGATAATTTCAAATATATTAGAATTCAAATGTCATACATATTTTAATTAGAAAATGATCTTTTCAACACATATTCTTCATTATATGTAATTTACCTAATATAAGGAACCGTTGAAACTGGTGTTAAGACACTCCATCAGGTTGAGCGGTAGACAATTTGTGCATTGAGTGTTTAGCTCAACGCCGCACTATACCTTATTACCAAAGCAAAAAAAAGGAAAGTAATTCACTCTCACTCAGGAATCGAGCCGCCTGTGAGCGCAACATTTTGTACGTCGCGTTTACAGATCAATGCCATGTTTTTATGCTACGACGGTCCTCCGTGAATTATATATATATACACATACATAAATAAATACATACAGATACGTACTAATATACATTGATATGAACATTCAAAAAAATTTGAATTAAAAATATTTCTCCCACAAGCTCGTGTGGTTCACGTTAATAATAACCTTTCACTGCAATCTCTTTGTGAATCTCCATCACTTAATGACGTGTTTAGTTTTTAATTGCTGAGCTGTTAGCAGATGTGAGTGAGCTGCAGGTGATGCAGCTGATGTGAGGACAGTATGTGGTGTTGCTGAAGATATTTTCTTTTGAATTTCCACTTCTCTTTATTTTCAGATTTATTGAAATATGAGTAAATAATGTTGTACGTAAACAATGTTTTAAAATGTATATTTATAATTAACTTTATTTGTAATATATTATGCTGTGTATATTGCATCACAAAAGTGACTGATGGTTGAAGAGTTGTTGAAGATTAAGATGTTTGACAATTTAAAACCATTAAGATACATAATAAATAATCGTTCATATCTTATTTGTTTTTAGCTTCACGAAGCATTTTGCATATAATAAATAACAATATTTTAATTTTATACAATTTAGATAATTTCATATTAATTGTTTAATTTCATGTATATCATTAAAACTTGTACAGAAGTTCCTTCATACGAGTACCGCGGTCTCGGCATCAAAGGAATCTTCTCTCCTAGTGAAGGTAGTCAACTAAAGTTGTGGCTAAGTACCAACTTAACCCATATTAGATAAACGTTGAAATTTCTCACCCAAGTACTTGGTAGTATGTATTTAAATTAAGCATTCAATATTAATTAATATTTCAATTTTATTTGGTGGCCGTAGTGACGCAGAGACACAGGGGCACAGTGTCTGTCTATAAAACACGACATTTTGTGAATTCGAATCCACTCGAAGTCTACTCATATGCATATTATATTAGAGTAAATCCGAGAACATAAATATAACATACGCTTATCAAAATAAAGTAAAGAATATTAAAAAAGAACACTGTGCACGTGAGCCAAACCGCGAGCCAGATGCTAGTGTAAAAGAAATTATATATAAAGCCTTTAACAAATTCAGAAACGTCTCTACCTAATTTGTCTTATTCATAATTAACTAGTATTAGAATAAGATTACTTCCACCCTTTGATCTTAATTCTCTTTTACATAGAGTGATCTATTGAGGGTTATTAAAGTGGATTTAAAGTGGATTAAGTATTATCATCGTTTAAGCGGAAAGAAAATATAGTAGAAATAATTTATTATTTATTTAATTGAGATTAATTATGTATAATATGTATAGCTTTTATATTTTATTTTGCTTGGCTTGTTAGGTAGAGGGAACACAGTGTGCAGACACTATAGGGTAGTGAACACCACATCACTTTATGTCTTAGTAACTGCATAAAACAAATTGCGTTTTTTAAGACCTAGGTATACACTCCTGTACAATATTTTGTTTTTCATTTACGCCGAAACAGAATTGTAAATACGATTGTTTCTAAATAAAAATTAGAACTTTTCATTTAATTTTTTGTCGTATATGAGCTTTTTCGAGAGCTTTACTAGAACAGCAAAACAGTTTAAATTGTTGAACTTATTTAATAATAAAATAAGAAATTTAGATATAAGTAGAATTATAGCTCAATATATACTGTGGTTTCTCTATGCATTATGGTGAGTCCTAACACTAGGTTCTTAAATGTTTCTGCTATTTAATTATACTAGTTTGAAACTTTCAAAGTAATTCCAATATCTGTTACACCGTTACAAGTCGTTCTTGACGTTAAATATGCGTGATAAATGTTCTCTCAGTATTAACTTATGTTGAATGATTTTGAAGTATTACTTAGAATAAGGTTCTATCATTATAGTCAAAAGTTCTATTTAAATATACATAATGTTATACATATATTTATGTAACGTATGTATAGCGCAGTGGAATGGTAGTGGATTTGCACTGGTAGTGGATTCTTCTCTAAACGGAGAGTTAAGTATACATTTATTTTCGTTTCTCCGTTTTCGCAAGAATAAGCACGGTGCTGAGTTTCTCCACTCAATGCACAATATTTAAATGTCATAGAAATAAAAAATAGTATATGTTGACCCATGAGTTAAAAATTCGTATATCACGATTCGTATATCACGACACAATAATTTTCCTATAAATTTATCTTACTTTGTTGTATTATTAAAAATCTAAAGCTCACTAAAAGCTTGAAACTTAACACCAAGCTTAAGCAACACATGTCCGGATATATAAGATGGATGGCATGCTTTGTAGTAATAAAACGTTTTTTTTATTTGAACTTACTCTTTGAGCCTTTAGTAACATCCTTGTCCTTACTAAAAGTAAAAAGGTTTTATTACGTTAATAGTAGGCATATGCTTATTTATATACTAATATATACTCAGTATGTTGATTTATTAGGAAGTGTGAAATCTTATTTTTCACGTAATCGTAGGCTAGCTGGAAATTAGAAATTATTTTACTTGAAATTTTGAGAATTTTTTTTACTTGAACATGATTAGTAAGATTCTAATGTTAACTTCCGCCACATAATAAGTAACATGAAAAAAAATACGTGTGAGTACTCTCACAAAACGCTACTTTATATTTCCCCACTAAACACTATTTAATTTAAATACAAGAAGAACACGGAAGATGGGGTGTCTTGCCTTTAGCCTGCTTTCATTTTGTTGATTTCTTTTTGATAAACTTATATATCCAAAATTGTATATAACAAAGAAAAATCTAAATTACATTAAAATTGTAAAGTCCACGTAAACAATATTATAGGTGACAACTATTTGTAGTATAATATATATTTGTCACTTATAACAAAAGACAATGCTATCATAAATCTAACGCCGCTCCTTCAGGAAATAGCTTCAGGAATATAATAATAAAAATATTATTTTTGTGATCTCTATCCTGTAGAGCTATAAGTAATTTTATTTGAATTAAGCTCAGTTTTGCTTTTTTCGAGCATTGAAAGTGCATTTCTCTGATTACACATTTCAAACATTTAGACCAATTGAGTTAACTTCAACATCCTGTCTCTGTGAAATTACTATGCTGCCAGTTCCCGTAAATGATTTATTTTTGCGGGAACTGGCAGCATATACTTATCTTTTTCTAAGTATTTGTATCATGGTTGTAGTATGCTTGTGATTCAACCCGAGCAAGGGAATGAGTTCTTTTAATTTTAAGCCTTAAAAGAAAACACGGCGTATAATTTCGTGTTAATTTATATGCAAAATAAAAATAAATGGGTAAAAGATAAAATGTTAAAAAATTTAAACAGCAAAAACGAAAATTTGTAACAATTTTATAATAGTTTTGTGTTTTATATAAAAAGAATTACGATTTATTTTTAACATCAACAGAATGTTGCTTGTTTAAACTGCTATTTGACTTTAATTATTGACTCGGTGAGATCAGACTCAGTCCTGTTTATGACGTTCGAGGAGGAGTGAGGTGATACATCGTAGCTCATAAAAGTGTAATTAACACGTTCGTTGCATTACGAGATCTATTAGATCTCTTACAGGACTTTTGTATTGTGCGTTGAACATAATCGTGTTGTTTTACTCCTTGCGGGAGGATCTAACGAGTAAAGTTCTTTAGGTGTGAGAATGACAAATATACATATTTGCTTCCTACTTAAAGATGAATTCAAGGACATTAAAAAATAAATTAGAGATGGATTAGGTCCCTAACACACAGTACTGTAATTATTTTCATTCCTTGCGTTAGGAGATATGTCGGTACTCGTGGAATCGTACGCCTCGTAGACGCAAGAGAGGGAAGGTGGGCGGCGCGGGCGCTGCGTGACTTGTTTTAGTGTTGTCCTAGCATCGACGTGGGACGTCGCGCGCACGTTTGCGAAATAACACTCGCGCATATACCTACGTGTAGATTATCATTTTTGTTATACAATGAGTGCTTTTAAAAGAAAAAAGTGTAAAAAATCTATTTATTTTGGTGAGATTTCCAACAAAAAATCAACACCGGATTATATTTGTGCATCGTCCAGTGATTCTGATTATGAAATATTTGACGCATCTAAAAAGAAAATGATGAACCTTTCTACGCTGGAGCACACGCAGCTAAGTAATGAAAATAATATATATATCAGCCCATGTACTGGAAAACGATTTAGTGTGCTTCAGAATACGATATCCAATCCAAAAAGTAGTAACAATAATACCACAATATTGATGACGAATACTACACCGACAATACCTACTGATCCTATGACACCTACTCGTAGATTTTGTGGTACTGTTTCTCGTAACCATAGTGTTTTATCTACTCCTAGCTCGTGCACTCAAATGCTAACAGAAACATCCAACACAAATGCTAAAGCTTCTCCTGCCTCATTGAATGCTTTATGTACATCAAGTAGGTGCTCGTCTTTGAATAATATTTCATGTTCGAACTTATTACCTTTAGAATTTAGTGAAAGCAGTATGCAAAAATTGATTAAAACAACTATAAAGGAAAGAAGAACCACAGGCAATACAAACAATAGTCAATTTTCTTTTGAGTATACTTTTGAGGATGATGCGCTCACTTATGACGTAAAAGCAGAAAGAAAAACGTCAAAATGCAACTTGAACAATAATACACAAAAACATTTAGAAGAGAGAAACACTGAAAAACAACAAGAAAATAATATAATAGGACAAGAAAAAGACCAGAATAAGCAAAATAGAAGTCTAGAAATACAGAATGAAAAAGTGGAAGAATTAGATCAGGACGTGGAAAACGAAAAAATACAAGAAGACGCTTCGGAGACGCAGACTGATGAAGCAACCAATACTGAAATAGAAGAAATCGTTTCAAATGGAAGTGATGATGATACAGGTGAAAATCTCTCATCCGATATAATAAGTGAAGATGAAGATAATATGTCTGAAAATTTATCAGAAAGTGAGGGTGGAGAGCTTGAGAGTGATAAAGATTGGATTGACATTCCCGACAATGACGTATTGAGCTTCGATGAGAGCATACTTGATAGCGTAACAAATGTAACTATTCGTAATAAATTGCCCGTCGATATTTATAGTTTGTTTCTAACTGACGATATTATTGATAAAATAGTAGAAGAAACTAATAAATACGCAGATAAATATTTATTAGAAAAAGAAATTACAGCAAAATCACGCTCTAAAGCTTGGAAACCTACAGATGCAAATGAAATGCGTCAGTTTTTCAGTGTCATACTTACGATGGGCTTAAATAAGGTTCCACATTTTCACGATTATTGGTCAAAGAAATCCATTTACGGAAATGAATATATATGCTCTCTCATGGGAAGAGATAGATTTATTTTGCTTCTAAAGTTTTGGCATTTCAGCGATGAAAGAAATGATACTGAAGATAGACTCTACAAAATTCGACAAATACTTAATATGTTAAATAATCGTTTTAGAGATATTTTAACTCCAGGAAAATTTATCGTGATAGACGAATCAATGATTCCCTGGCGCGGGAGACTTAATTTTCGCCAATATATCAAAAATAAATCGCATAAATATGGAGTTAAATTATATAAACTATGTACTCCTGAGGGGTACACTTTTAAAACCATGGTATATACAGGTAAAGAAGGAAATAGAAGAGAAGTGAACCATGGAAAAAATATAGTTATGAAGCTCATAGAGGGTCTAGAATATGAAGAACGAGTTTTAGTAGCCGATAACTTTTATTCTTCTCTTGATTTAGTAGAGGAACTCTTAGAAAAGAAAACATTTTACTGTGGCACGCTAAGATCAAACCGAAGAGGACTTCCCAAGCAATTTATGTCTAAAAAATTGAAAAAAGGCGAAATTGAAGGGATAATGCTGCCTAGTGGTGTGAAAGTTATTAAATGGCACGATAAGCGCCAAGTTTCAATGATAACTTCCTGTAAAGCACATAAAGCGTCTCTAGTAGACACAGGTAAGATACATAAGAGAACTAATGAAATGATCAGAAAGCCACTGTGCATTTTAACTTATAATGATAATAAAAAACACATCACTCTCTGGTAAGTTTCTGGTAGCCTAAATTTCGGTTATTAAAACAAAAACGTTGTTATAGTAAACTTACAAGAGACCTGTGACATCCAGCTTTTATTTAATACCTCCGTATATTTTTTTAAAGCAACAACAACCTAAAAACAAAAATATACATAAGACACTCGAATTACGAAACTAATAAAATTAGATTTCATCGCATTTACTTCACTAACATAGTTGCATGCTATTTATTTATACAATGTGTTAGGTCTTTTAATTTTTTATTTATATTTAAAAAAAAGGCTTGTTTATAAAAACTAATTTCTAGTATAGCAACACTTAATACGTAAAAATATTTGGCGGGCTGCTCGACGATTGGCTGATGACAACGTGATGTCATGAGCCAATCGGGAGCAGAGTGTTATAGCGGGAAAAAGTTACATTTTCTTGGCCGGTTGGCGGTGTGGTTCATTCTGGTGCTAACTTGAAAAGACGAAAGTCTAGTCGAGATAGATTGCAATAATTGTATAATTTATATTGTAGTACTGCTATTATATTTGTTTGAATAGTATATCTAAATGAGTGCAGTGTAAAGTCTAATAAACTTAATAAGTACATTATGGTGTTTCTTTGGGAGTGATCTCACATTTCAGAAGTGGGATTTTGCAACCAAAACGTAAGTAACACGCTCAGTTATTATTGTGGTTATATAGACTGTTTCTTATCTGGATATATCAGTATTAACACTAATTAAACGTTATTCGTTAAATTTTACATCAATTAATAATCATGAGGGTAGATAAAAAAAAATAAGTTATTAAAATTTTATAGGGTTACTATGGCTGGAATATGGAGCTTTCTAGGGCTTTCGAGGCCGTTTATTTAGATTCTCTTAGGCCAGAATAGTAATTCCGTTACCTTGTTTGCATAACCTAGATATTAGATATTTTGCTTATTAGGGAAGATGGTGTGTTGATGGCTGGTAAAGGGATTTTCTAGGGCTTTCGAGGCCGTCTATCTAGATTCCCTATGACTAGCTTGATTACCTCATGCTTATTAAAACAGATACCATAACATTTATGTTTTATTGAGACTACTATTAATAAAGTTAACTTTTATTTCAATTTGAGGTACGTTACGTACCATGCTTATAGTTTTTCAAATAATTATTTTTGCAAGTTTTAACTCATTTACGTTCTACCGACGCCGGTTTGAAATTATTTATGTTTTGTTGTTTTTCTAGGGCTACCGCTGCTATGTTTTTGTATATCTAAAACCTTAGGAGCTGGGTTGTACCAATGTCACCGAAATGAGCATAGAACTTAATAGTCAGCGTCCAGTCGTTTATCGTCCATACAGGTTGTCGCACCACGAGCGGGAGAAGGTACGTTCTATGGTTAGTGATATGCTAGATGCTGGAGTGATACGAGAATCTGTTTCCGACTATGCCAGTCCTATTTTGCTCGTGCGGAAAAAAGACGGTTCTTCGAGGTTATGTGTTGATTATCGCATGCTTAATTCGGTGACGGTTAAAGAGAGATATCCTATGCCTCTCATTGAAGATGAGATAGCACGTCTCGCTGGGCAATCTTGTTTCATCACCCTCGACCTAGCCTCTGGCTATTACCAGGTGCCTATTTCGGAACAGAGTAAGCATTTGACCTCATTTGTTACACCGGACGGCCAATACGAGTACAATCGTATGCCGTTCGGGCTAGCTAATGCGCCTGCCGTATTCCAACGTATGATGAATACAATACTAGGTTCAGCTCGTTTTACTAAAGCAACAGCGTACATTGATGACGTCCTCATTTTCGGTAAAGACGTTAATCAGTGTTTAGAACGATTGGAAGAAGTTTTACAAATGTTAGAGAAGGCGAGACTTACCCTAAATTTGGCAAAATGCGAGTTCTCGAAAGACAAGGTAGACTATTTAGGTAATGAAATTAGTGCACATGGTATCAGGCCCGGTGAAAAGAAAATACGTAGTGTTATTAATTTTCCAAAACCTGAAAATATACACAACGTCCGGCAATTTCTAGGGCTTGCCAGCTACTTTCGTAAATTTATAGAAAACTTTGCGCAGATCTCGTCTCCTCTTAGCAAATTACTTAAGAAAGACACGTCCTGGGTATGGAACAATGATCAAGAACAAGCGTTTGAGAGGCTAAAAGAAATATTAGCTAGTAGACCGGTTCTAGCGATATATGACCCTGCCGCGGAATCGGAATTACACACCGATGCTAGTAGGCTAGGGATCGGTGGCATTCTTCTACAGCGAACGCAAGGCTGCGCGAATTTCCACCCTGTTGCATACTATAGTCGACAGACTTCTCCCGAAGAGAAGAAATTCCACTCTTACGAGTTAGAAACCCTTGCAGTAGTTTGTTCTCTTCGTAAATTTAGAGTTTATCTTCTATGGAAAGAATTCAAAATTGTTACAGATTGTAGCGCCTTGCGTTCCACGTTCTCAAAGAGGGATCTAATCCCAAGAATAGCACGGTGGTGGTTGACGCTACAAGAATTTAACTGTACAGTTGAATATAGGGCTGGTACTAAAATGAACCATGTAGACGCTTTGTCTCGAAATCCTGTAGAACCATCGGAAAATCTCGAGGATCAGTTTCCAATGATATTGTCCATTAGTAGCGATGATTGGCTTCATACACTCCAACTAGGTGACTCGGAGCTATGCAGAATAATAGACATATTAAATAGCGATTTAGACGAAAAGGGCCTGCGATACATTAAGGAGAATTATATCATTAAAAAATAATCGATTATTTCGTTACTTGAATGGGGATCAGGATAGTATTAGATGGGTAGTTACAAAGGGTGCAAGGTGGCAAATATGTAAGCTTAATCATGACGACATTGGACACTTTGGGGCTGAGAAAACTTTAGAGAGAATTAAAAATAATTATTGGTTCCCAAAGATGTCCAGGTTCGTCAAGAAATATGTGGGAGCTTGCATTGAGTGTGCATATGCAAAAAACAACTGTGCCACTAGGGAAGGTTTACTGCACCCCATTGCCAAAGTAGAAATTCCATTTCATAGTTTGCATGTGGACCACCTTGGACCCTTTGTGAAGTCTAATAGAGGTTTTACTCATCTATTAGTAATTGTGGACGGCTTTACCAAGTTTTGCTTTCTCAAATCCGTTAGGAACACCAATACCCAAAACGTAGTTAGGGTTCTGGAGGATATCTTCAGCACTTTCAGGAATCCTGATCGTCTCATAAGTGATCGCGGTAGTTGTTTTACGTCACATTCGTTCAAGCGCTTCTGTCTAGATAGGGGGATAAAACATGTTCTAAATTCAGTAGCTAGCCCCAGATCAAACGGTCAGGTAGAACGGTACAATAGAACAATATTAGATTCTCTGAAGGCATTTAGTATTAAGCATGGTGAAAAAGAATGGGATAAAAACTTAGGTAAAATTCAATGGGGGCTAAATAACACTATTCAAAAAACAATAGGAAGGAAACTATCAGAAGTAATGTTCGGAACCTCTATGAACAGCGAATTTAACCCTATGCTTAATGACGCCACAAGTAATGCTAATTGTTACTACTATTAGCATAATGAAGATTTAGATGTCATACGCGAAGAAGTTAAAGCTAGAATAGATAGGGAGCAGGTTAAGCAGAAGGATAGGTATGATAGTAATCGAAAACCGGCGCGTACCTATCATGAAGGTGACCTAGTAAAAATAACACAGACATGTTTTAATAACGATGGACAAAGCAAGAAACTCATGCCCTCTTTTATGGGTCCATATCGCGTTAGTAAGGTACTAGGCAGTGACCGTTATGTTGTAGCACCCATACCGGGCTTAGGGTATACAAAAAACAGACGCCCAACGACCGTCGCTGCAGACCGCATGAAGCCGTGGATTCATGTGGCTGCTCTAGAGGTCGACGGGACCGACGAAGTTGATAGCTATTTTAACAACGAAATTTATACTGACAATATTTCGAACTAGTTTACTAACATCTTATTGTATTATGCCAAATTAAGGATTTATTATGTACAGAATATTTTTCGTTGTTACAGAGCCAGCATGCGAGAATCGATCGGTTCGCAGGCTGGATACTACGAATGTTAGAGAAAGACCTACGGCTGCTCCACGAGCATAAATCGATCGGCTCGTGCGGGCGTCGCTAGGCATCCTGATTAATCGATCGTTCAGGAGGTTAGGGCACCCTGATTAATCGATCGTTCAGGGATCTAGTTTGTTTACGACATAAATCGATCGGTCGTAAACTTACTCTGTTGTATGACCCAATTAATCGATCGTTTGGGTTCATTTCGATAAACTTAAACGTCTTAAATAGACGTTTCGTTACATATATGCAGAAGTCGAATATAATATAATGAATTGATTAAATATTTAATATTATTCTTAAAATGTATTTTATTAACTATGTTCAATGTAATTGATATCAATTGATAAGTTGTTAAATCCATGACTTTCTCAGTTAGTAAAGATAATCGATCATTTAACTGTCTGGTTAGATTTGCGACATAAATCGATCGGTCGTAAACTTACACATGACGTAATAATCCAATTAATCGATCGTTTGGGTTGGTTTCGAAAAAATAGCAAAAAGATTTCGTTATAAATATGTATTTGATATATGTATACTCGTTGTAACTCAATTTTACTGTTTTATTAAATTTATAACAAGTTTATTAGTTGATTGCGAATATTATGTAATATATTAAAGACATTTGTTATAATTTGTTACTAGAACATTTTCAGAGTTTTTATTATTGTAAGAAGTTCAAACAACTGGCCAAGAATCCGATTGTTAGGTTTCCACCTGGAGCCGTGTGCAGGGCCGCACACGGTGTCAGGACGGACGATTGTTAGGTCTTTTAATTTTTTATTTATATTTAAAAAAAAGGCTTGTTTATAAAAACTAATTTCTAGTATAGCAACACTTAATACGTAAAAATATTTGGCGGGCTGCTCGACGATTGGCTGATGACAACGTGATGTCATGAGCCAATCGGGAGCAGAGTGTTATAGCGGGAAAAAGTTACATTTTCTTGGCCGGTTGGCGGTGTGGTTCATTCTGGTGCTAACTTGAAAAGACGAAAGTCTAGTCGAGATAGATTGCAATAATTGTATAATTTATATTGTAGTACTGCTATTATATTTGTTTGAATAGTATATGTAAATGAGTGCAGTGTAAAGTCTAATAAACTTAATAAGTACATTATGATGTTTCTTTGGGAGTGATCTCACAAATGCACTTTATTACAGAATTACCCGAAGGAAGATGTACTGATCATGTTTTCCAACGTGGCGACAAAAAAAGACGTTGTGTGGGTTGTTACGAAAAATTACGACGTACATTAAACAGCACTGACGCTTCTAAAAAAACTAAACGAATTGTTACCATTTGCGCGCAATGCAAGCAATCAATGTGCTTACCATGTTTTAATGAAAAACACTTTGCATAATTAATAAAACTTTTTCAATCGACAACTGAGATATTATTTTATTCCCATCACTACTTACTACACATATTGAACTATCTTCCGTTGCGGTACGAGATACAATCGATATCATTTTTTTTTTTGGTATTTGTAGTTTATTCAAATGTCATAACTGCGTGCGAACCTAGCAAAATGTAAAGCAATAGGCTATCTTTCACCCACAAAAACTTCAAAATATATTTGATTGTTTTTTTGGAAGATATAAACTATTCTGAAAACTGTATCTTTAGGAGACCGATTAGGTCTCAAACGCACCAAATGGTAGGTTAGTTTGGAGATCTTTTAGGTCTCCAAAGCACCAGCTGAAAGTTTTTTGAAAGTGATGGCGCAGGGAACGTGATATCCTTTATACAATAAACGTTTGTTATACAATTTAGCTTTGACATAACGCCATTACAAAAATTACAATTAGCTATACACTTTTCAACTATAAGCTTTTCAAATAGTACCGGTAAATATCTTGTGGCATTATAATTACAAAATATAATAAACTGATAGACGACTTGCGTGTAGTTAGATTTTTTGGTTATTTAAGGATGGACGAACGGTATTTTAGTAATAAAATGCATTATTTTAGATGTAAAGATTTTCTTATTATTAGATAGATGGCTTAAAGGAATTTTAAAATAATATTGCATAGAGATAATGTTTAATTAATATTGATATAGAAATATTTTACGTAATCGCCAATAAAGAATATGAATCTGAGTAATTTTAAATACCATATCATCTTAAGATTAATGTTTATTTATTTGTAGTTTTGCTGAAACTGTCATTTTGAATATTTGAAATACAGTTTCATTTGTTATTTCTGACATTTTAAATTTAAATAATTTTAGAATAATTCTTTAACAAATGAATGCTTTTATATTAAAATTATTAGGGTTCCTTATATATGAAAATAATTTATAAGACTGTTTTAATTGACATTATTGTATGTTTTTGAGGATTGATGTCGGCTGTCGAAAATAACTCCATGGAAGAGCTACCAAGAGTGATGACACCCACAATTAAGAAGCGGCAACCAATTCAAAGCAGATGCAGCATGGTGCAGCCATACTTTACACCAAGCCAAGAATTAAGTTAAGTTAATGAAATTTATAAAGAAATACGTTTATTGTAAATTTACTATTTATAAACATAAAACATAACATAGCTTTACAAAAATTAATTAGCTATATATTTTTTAACCATAATATAACTTTTTTAAGAGTTCCTGTATACGAACAACTTCCAAAAATGGCGCGGCTTCGCTTCAGATCAAGCAATCAGCTACATACACCGAGTACGCCACAGCGTGCGCGATTTACAAGAGAGCTCGACCGTAAGCAGCGGTCGCTGAGTTGGTTGATACACTGATCTCTGGTACATATATCCTCTTGAATTTATTCGCTCTGTATTAATAAACACTCCCATGCGTATTACATTATGCTTCGAGAGCATAACTTCAATTCAACTCAACCTCTTCCGTCCAAGACATTTTTCCATTTTTTCTTAGTAGTAGAGAAAGTAGAAAATGATCTAGAAAGTTAATGAAGTAGAAGTAAAGAATGAACGTCTTCATAATATTTGTCTAAAGAAAAATAATTACGAACCGAAAACTACATACGTTTACGAGATAATAGTATTAGACCTAACGACATTTGCAAAATTATTTTGCCGTCCGGTTTTATGAACAGTCACCGTTATGCATGAGTACTCAAGACGCTTTTACTTATGTATGAAATTTCAAGGAGCCTAATCTCTTCGTAACTTTTACCTGTAATCCTTCGTCGTAGGATATCGCATCAATGTCAAACATAAAGAGAAGCTCGATGTTTGGCTCGGTGTCGCTTTTACGAAATGATAATAGAGGAGATGAAACTATTGAGAAAGCCGTACTATGTCAATCGCCACATAAAATCAGGGAACTTGTCGCTTAAGTTTTATTATCTTACGGTCTTTCTAACCCTTAAACTCTTTGGGGTAAGGACAAAGAATTTATGAAAATATTATATATCAACTGCAACAAGTATATACAGATATGACTATCAATTAATATATCTTCAAAGAAAATGAAGTTTTTACAGTGGTCAGAAAGCATGCAAAGCCCTTGACGAGACAGTGGGACAGGAAGATTTAACAATCTAGTAACACAATCAGTAATTTGAGTAAAAAAATATGCTGTAGGATGAGAATGTAAGCTTTAAGTGTGGGATGAATGTACAATGTCTCACAAGAAAGTCATTCTGGGGTGCACCAGTACATGAAATCCAATGCTTGATTTCAATCGTCAAGGTTATGGTCGAGATTGGAATACAAATACCTTAATATTTGTTTAAGGACTCAAACGCGAGCGAAGCTAAAAGATAGCAGGTTCAATTCCGTTTAAACAAATTGATATGCAGTGTATAGAGACGTAAGTTTAGAATTATAGTTTCGTGTTATAAATAGATATAGAAATTCACTTTGATATTATAATAAGATTAAGATTTTAATGTTATGAAAATAGCCGGTCTATGCGCTACTTTCAGAGAGTAAAATTCTTGAACTTAACATCAGTGAACGTTCAAATATATACTGACCTCTATTAAAAAAAAAATACTGACCTCAAAGCCGAAAATAAACATATCAAATGTATGTAATAGTTAAATAGTTTAAATATAATTTTAAATATTCTAGAAATCATATTTCATTTGTGACAAGCTTAAAATAACTCTATATGTCACATCAAAATATTGCAAGTTTTCGACGATAAATAATATAAATAACTTGCGTGTTATGTTAACTACACGACTATTTTTGATAAAATAAGCATGGCCGAGCGGTCTCTTAGTAATAAGACTTAAGTTTCAATTTATCCTTTTAAAATTGGTGATTTTCTTATTAATTAAATTTGTATATTCGCCTTTAAGTTTTATCATTAATAGACAGACGGGCTTCGTATGTCGTAGTGGAATTTCAAATATAGGGATAATTTTGACCGTAGCTTAGAATAAGGAATAGGAAACTGATGAATATAGTTTAAATTTAATGTTTATCTATTTATAATTTTACTATAACAGTAATTTTAAAAATTTTACATATAATTTAATTTATTGCCATTTTTGATAAATGATTTTAGAATTAAATACTCCAAATAATCAATAAAAGCTGACATTGTCGACTTTCCTTATATCTTGAATCAATTTCTTAGAATGTTTTAATTAATGCTTTTTTATGTTTGAGGGATATGGTGCCTGGTGTTGAAAATGACTTAAGACGCTACCAATCCAGAGAAGTAAGAACTTGAATGAGAAACGGAAAAGAAAAATGCAGATTAGTATCCAGTTCTCTACTCAAGACGAATCGACCGTATGGGCAGAGAAATCACCTCAAGCAATTCACACGGGAGTGCTTCAGCCTGCCTTATTTAAATTTATTTATACTTTATTTACACTAAGCTAATTTCCTTAAAGAGAAAAAAAAAAAAAGAAACAAGTTATTTCATGATGATGACGTAGATGGTGTTTGTGTGTTAAATTTATTTTATATCCAAATTCCTATCCAAATATCCTTTCCTTAAACGCTGGCTGGCCACCACGCGTATCCTTTATCCTGGTCTTGTTGGGCAATGTACCTACTAAGGTGACGCCTTATACATCTCGAAATGGGAGATGCCTACGACGATGAGTCTACATGAGAGACGCCTTACATAATAAATGCTGTTTGTGTTAAATTTATTTATCCTATCCAAATATCCTTTCCTTAAACGCTGGCTGGCCACCACGCGTATCCTTTATCCTGGTCTTGTTAGCAATGTATGGTGATGCCTTACACATCTGGACATGAGAGATGTCTTACGTCTCGACATGAGACTCCTTACAAGTTGGTTACATCTCTATATGAGATGCCTAGAAGATGAGATAAGAAGCAGCGCAAGGGACGCGCTGGAGTCAGTAAGGCCGTATGGGCGCAAATCAATATACATTTTATGATTTTATTGTTAAAAAGTATTTAGTATTGAAATTAATGTTTAATTAATAAAACCTATTTGCAATGTTAAGTTCTTTATGCTAATTTTGAATATTGAACAGAAATGTCAGCTGTTAAACAAATTATGTATCATAAATCTATTCTGTATTCACTATTGTACGAGAATAAACCAATTGCTACCACTCTGTTATTTTATTATGAAAAATGGACTCTGAACAACGAAACCCTGGCCTAGCGCCGACATATACATACTTGGGCTCTTAATATAAATTGTTCATATTACACAATATTGAATTTAGAATATTAATATTTATTGTTATGATTTTTAAAGTGATAATTCACACTGAGGATAGAAAAAATACTTAAAGAAACCATAGATTATTTTTATGTCTTCCCGCTGCGTTCATAATGATGTATGTTTCGTTTACATATTTTTAATACAAATAGCGTTCTGTCTCTCTGGTTCTTATTTATTTATTTAATCACCAACAAAATACACACTAAAACAATCCAGAAACATGAATAAAAATTAAGAAGAGTGGTATCTTACTTACAGGTGATAACAGCATGCACAAAATAAAAGTTAAGCGACAACAAAAAGAATTTAAAAAATGCTAATTAAAGATTATTACAGAACAACAATAAATTAAAATAAGGATAAGAACACAATTAAACTATCTAAACTAACAATTTTGAGTAATTATAGTTTCTTTGTAATTATAGGAAATACAGGGTTGTAATGTACTAGTAAACAAAAAGGAGAGACAAATTTAATATGAAGCGTCACACTTTTTCCACATTTATCGACTAGATAGTAAGATAAAGCAGCTGAGATGATCATTAGCTTCCATCAACATCATTAGGTTCCCTCAACACTATTTAATTCCATATATTAATAACATTATAATATTCTTATATAAAAAAGCTTTTCCCAATTTTGTTTAATTTAATCTTGATTTGAAGCTATTTTTGTTGTGATTTATATTTCACAGAATCTTATATATTGCTGTGAATTAATTATTTCTGACGAATTTAAATAAAATTTAATTACGTCAAGTGTATACTAAATTTTCTCTACATATACAAAATATTACATCCTTTTCATTACATAGAGTTTGAAAGAGCAAATATCTGAACGTATCCTTAAGACATACGTAGTATGATGATATTGTTGGGAAGTTAAGTGCTAACCACCCTTGCCAACCCAGTGGAGATATAAACGAAAACACAAGGATAAATGTTTCTTTGAATTCAACTAATATGCAATTCATGTAATTATACGTTGCTGTTCTGAAACTAATTCGTGTAAGTTGTTTTTAATATTTTTTCTGTCCCAGAGTATGTGAGATTTGTTGATACTATTTAAACTAATACAATAAAGATAAAAGGATTATCTTTATTGTATTAGTTTGATTTTACAAACTAAACTATAAGTTGAAATTTTTAATCAGACTAAGGTTAGAGATATTTCTGACTTTTAGATTACAAAATATTTAGCTCTTTTAAGCCGGAATATTTTTGACCAAAATATCGCTATGTTAGCTACAGGTATTATTATATTTGGCAAAAGTTGATGAAGGTATTATTTTTATTGTTTATTTCAAGTAATAAAAAGTCATGATTTTCTGGATAGTATTTCTTCTAGCCTTAACTCTATTATTATATTGAAATTCAACATGTATTAATCGTATCTTGTTATAATTTTTGATCACGCAATAAGCAAAAAATGTACAATTTGTAATTTCTTTAAGAAACAAAATCGCTTGTACAGTGGTAGATCCCACGGTACTACCAGGTATCGTATTAATGAAAATAATGCTTATTTGCGCTTTGCGACTTGTTAGATAAATTAATTAAAAAAAAAAGTTTTTACATATAGGAGGAAAAATAGAGAAAATTAAGAATAAGGTCACTTCACCTTTAGCCAGATTTTAAAACATTAATAGAAAATATTGAAATTATAATGACTCTTACTTTTGGAGACTAGATCTCCGTTCTCTAGAATTTTCAATTGAAATTTATAATTACCATTTTTTAGTGAACTGACAGTTGCATCACTGTAAGATCTAGACAAATGCACAGCTGTAACATCTAGAACTTTTAGGTGCTCTATATAAAGAGCTGAATTAATGAAGCTTTTTGTATTGTGATAAAAGTTTCACTCGCTAACGATTAATTTTATTAATACTTTAGATAACTGTATTGAGATACTTCATTTACTAGAAAGTTCCTTGAAGTACCAGTGGAATGAGTAAATTAAATTATTTTTGTTTTACATTGTATCCCGTATTGTAAAAAAGTATTAAGATTTATTCCCCATTCACAACTTTGGCCTCAAAATGATAACATGATAACAAAAAAAGGAACTATTTTTTTTTTTAGCTTCACGCTTTATCCCGCACAAGGCAGGGTAGGCAGAGGGAACTGCAAGGACCGTGGGAACCTAGGTTTAAGACACTCCGTTGCTTAGCCCCTGCTTTCTCCGTCCCCGTTTTCCGCCGTTTTTGAGGCATTGCGTGTTGAGTGGCGGAACTCAACGCCGCGCTTTGCCTAGTTTGCCAGAGCGAAGAAAATGGAAATAGAAAAATCCATCCTCTCCGACTGGGGATCGAACCCAGTAACCGTCGCGTTTACAGGCAGACGCTTACGCCTCTGCACCAAGACGGTCTATATAAAAGGAACTATAATCAAAGAAATTTCTTTGTACGATTACTCTCACAGTAAATACTTTGAACGTTTAACTTAATCGTTCGAAATAGACTTACGTCTTCTGAAAATTGGTAACTTACCTGAAAAAAGAATTAAAAGATATAATTAAATAGCACTAACAGTAATAACTAAATAATCCATATAAATAGTGTGAAGAAAGCTATCAGTCAATAGCTTTCCCATTACGTGGAAAAAAAACTGAACAAAGTTATTTAATACTCAAAGAAAACATATAAAATTTGAACGCAGCGGAATTACATAAACCCTCGTCTCGTGGAAACTGCCCAAGATTTGAAAATTGTACAGCTTAATTAATATTAATTAAACATATACTTAATGAACTCTCAATTTATAATAATAAATCATAATATTTGAAAATTGAGTAAGGATTTCTTCAGTTAGCAGTCAATGTCAGCTAAACTTTTAAGTTTCGTCATTTTAATTTAAATAAAAATGTATCTTTGATGCAAAATCTCCTAACTCCATACATCAGAGGTTTATCAAACATTAAATTGACTAATAGTATGCGGTTAACCGATCCGATTATTTAGTATCGAATAGGTTGGTTAAAACTAATATAGGATTTCATGAAGTCATGATTTTATTACATATATTTTACATTTATATACCAAATATCTATTTTGAAAAAGAAAAATTTAAGATTGTGGGTCCAATTTCTAGTAAAAGAGAATAAATTGTTTTTATTTTCTTTGTTCTTATAATAAGACAAAGCGAAGCGTTGCAATGAAGAAAGTGGTAAATAAAATATCTTAACAGTTGGCTCCTTCCACTTCTTGAGATATGTGTGAATGTGGCATTCAACAAGAAGCTAATGAAAATTTTAGTTATAATTGTAGTTATAATTATAAATATGGAGAAAACAGCTTCACTCTTTATCCCGCACTCTACTTTAATTTGTTTCGAATCCAGCTAGTATTGGAATTCAAGGGGGCTTTCATCATCTGTCATGAACAAACAAACAAACTTATTAGTTTCATTATTGTCCCAGGAATTTTGTAACTATTTCTATCTTTAAAAGAATTATCTCCTTTCAAACCCTTATAAAATGAATTCATTTGAAAATTCTAATAGAGTACTAAATTTATTTCTCATATCTCGTAAGACAAAGAGAAATCCAGTGATAAATTATTCTGTTCCCTAATAAGCTAAGGTTATATATGTAAGTAATACATTCGGCAGCAAGTCGAGCATTAAATTTGGTAGATTTTAGCTACCCGAGTAAAGGGTTGCTGATTGGATATAAAACGTTATCCAACATTTAAGTGGAATTCTGCCTTATTTACATTCATAATGTGTAGTAAACGGGGGTCTTAGGTTCAATTTTTTTGAGAACTCTTTTAAAGCCAGGCGATTAAGGGAAAAAATCTGTTCTTTTACAACTTTTCTTTTAAAGTTGATATTTCCTTATGTACACTTTTCCAGAATAGCTGGGTAAGCAGAATTAAACCCACAAATCTTCACGTTTACCGACAGTCGCTATGTCTGTACCATGAATGTACAGGCATAGCGCCCTTCCTCAATTTCCACTTCTTTCAATACTCTTTCAGGTTAATTTTTTAGCTTCACGCGTTGCCCCGGACATGGTAGGGTAGGCAGAGGGAACTGCAGGATCTCCGCCGATTATGAAGTAACTTGGGCGAATAGTGGAGAACGGAGTGTCCTTTGTCTTCGGAACTATTTCTTTTATATGTTAAAATATAACATTTAAAAGAAATACACATAGTGTATTTAAATACAAATAGTAAAAATATATATTTAGTCTTGTAACTAAGCCTTAAAAATAACTAATATACATAGATACATATAAAAGTATATACAACAAAATACATACATACAAATTGAAATTAAAAATTCTTTTTCCACAAACTGGCTTACGTCAATAATAAGTACCTTTTACTGCAATCTCTTTGTGAATCTCCATCACTTAATGACGTGTTTAGTTTTTAATTGCTGAGCTGTTAGCAGATGAGAGTGAGTGAGCTGATGTATGAACAGCAACTGAAGAAATTTTTTATTTGAATTTTAAATTTTCATTTTAATATTCAATTAAATATAAGATATAAATTTAATTTAATAAGATAATAAATTAAATGTAAGATAGACAATTTTAAATGCAAAATAAATTTAAACTTAAATAATATTTTTAAAAGGCATATTTAAAATTCAAATTTAATTTCTTTATACATATATTTTTATTATGACATAAGTGACTGATAATTGAAAAATCGATTAACAAACTATTAAAAACTTTTAAAATGTTATGTTTTGTGCGTATTAAATTTATTATACATAATAGTTTATATCTTGATTGTTTTTAGCTTTACGATATGTCTTGCATGTAACAGGATGAACTTAGTGTTAGGACAGGGGTACCCAGTTCTGGCAAGATTTTCAAAGCACTGTATGTTGAGAGAAACTCAATTCCACGTTTAAATAATAAAGACTTATTATCAATACATAAAGAGATATCTTTCTATTTAAAAACTGGAATAAATTACAATCTTTTAGTTTTATACAATTTAAATTTAATATATTATATAATTTAAACATGTTTAGAACAAGTTTCTTCATACGAGTACCGCGGTCTCGGCATCAAAGGAATCTTCTATCTTAGTGAAGTTAGTCAACTAAAGTTGTGGCTAAGTACCAACTTAACCCATCTCAGATATGCGTTGAAATTTCAAACGTAAGTACTGTGTAGTGTGTATTTAAATTAAGCATTCAATATTAATTAATATTTCAACTTTATTTGATGGCCGCAGTGACGTACACTGACAATGACATCAAATAAAATTGAAATCCACAGTGTCTGTCTATAAAACAAGACAATTTGTAAGTTAGAGCCCACTCGGGGTCCACTCATATGTATATTATATTAGAGTAAATCCGAGAACTTAAATATACGTTTATCAAGGTAAAGTTGAGAATAGTAAAAAAACATTGTTCACGTGAACCAAACCGCGTGCCAGATGCTAGTGTGAAATAAATTACAAAACCTTTAACAAATTCAGCAACGTCTCTACCTAATTTGTCTCATTCATAATTAACTAGTATTAGAGTAAGATTACTTCCACTCTTCGATCTTAATTCTCTTTTATATAGAGTGATCTATTGAGGGTTGTTAAAGTGGATTAAGTACATCGTTTAAGCAGAAAGAAAATTTAGTAGAAATATTTTTTATTTATTTAACAGTGAAATTTGGAAGTTCAATTATTTTTTTTTTTTATAATAGCACTAGGATTCATTTTACTTAGCTTGATAAGTAGAGAAAACATGGTGTTAAGACATTCCTGTTATCATTTTTGTATTGATTGGCAATAATTTTTGGAATACAAAATATAAAATATTAAAAAAAAATAAGTATTATTATAATAAATGAAGCATTATTATTATACAGTTCTATTTTATGGCTCTTTTTCGTTATGGTACAGTAACAAAATGATTGAAATACAAGGGAGATGATTAAAGAATCATAAGTATGTAGTATCCATAAGTTAAGATCGTATTAAGTATTAAGTTAAGATGCTATTTCTTGCCATTTATAAAGAGGTCTGTATAGTGCAGTGGGGAAGTGTCTTGATGACGCGCTGGTGTCTGGTTCTTCTCCAATCGGTTGAATATACATTTATTTTAGTTTCTCCGTTTTCGCCAGAATAAGCACGGTGCTGAGTTTCTCCATTCAACGCACAATATTTAAATGTTATAGAAATGAAGAACTGTATATGTTGTAACACCCATGTGTTAAAAATTCGTATATCGTACAAGTGAGGGAATTTTTTTTTTTTTGAGGGAAAATATTGTTTTTTTTTAGTCATAGTCACAAATGCTCTCTCTACTGCACTAGCAATAACTATAAAAAGAAACGTACAACTGTGATTAAACGAATCAACTGTTTAAAGTTAAATTTAACTATTACTTAACCTTTGACTCAAGTGGGAAATTGAAATATTCTAAACTTATCCAGCTCTTTGTAAGCCATTATCTATTTGTTCAAGATTCTGGTTGTTATTTCGTGTATATGAAAATACTTCACATTGTTCAATGATGTCAGAATGTGAATCAGATTCCAATATGGGATTCATTTGAGATAGAGAAAGCCTAATGAAATACTCTGTTTTCCACATTCTGCCAAATTCAAGACATTACATGTTTTTTTTTATTAGAAAAGAGATAAATGTCGTTGCGCTTATAATGAAACTTTATACCTACATATATGACACGTTCCTTCTATGTAGGAGGACAACATACATACATACATATATTTAACAGGTAAATTTCCTTAAATTTAAAGTTAAAAGTAAGCGGTTAGTACTAAAAGCTAATGGTACTTGAGCTTTGAACCATCTGCTAGTCAAGGACCACTTTAAACACTTGTCAAGGAGCTACTTTAAATCATCGTACCTATATAAGTATACAAATTTATATGAATTACGATGTCAAGGTCGTTGTTGGTTCGATTTCTACTCAGGGGAGTGAATTACTTTTTGTATTTCACTATGTAATAGTAGTTTATATAGTAAAAAAGGGTTTAAAGCCTATTTTTTAGTTTTCAAATACTTTCGTTGCTCAGTGACTGACTAAGAGACAACGCATAACCAAACTACGGAGAGTAGAAGCCTTATATTCGGCATGGGTCCTTGAGAACGGGCAAAATTCATATTATTTTACAGTCGTCCATTATGTAGTACAGTAAATATAGTAAGTAGAGCTTTTTCTTTAAATGAAAATTTATCCATATTTTAAACAATTCTTTTTACATGAAGCTCCACTTAGTACGTGGTACTTAAAAGCTCGTAATATTAAATTATGAAGTTTTAATAGTCGTTAAATATAAGGGTTCCATAACTTTCTGATTACACGTAATATTACTTTGAAGAAATGTGTTAGTTTTTTTATATGAGAATTTGTTTTATATCTTTGTTGAGCTTCAACCATTGTTCATTCAAAGGCTTGGCAGAGAGAACTCATGATTCACTTTGTTTCCTTTTCTCTCGAATATAAACTAAAATGTATAGGGCAACTCTAAATAAAATAATAAATTAAAAAAAAATTCTAAAAAGTAGTAATTGAAACTTTAAAAACAAGACTCATAAAATAATAAACTCTACCATTATGATAGACGTCACGTAAATTCGTAGAAAGTGAACGATTTGATTATTTATAATTTGATTTTCTCCAACTTTCTCTCCCACTCCCCTGAAGTATCAGAATATTTAATATGATTAAGCTTAAATTATTTAGATTGAGACTATCGTAGCGTAGTAGTTAAACTCCTCAAGTAAATGCAACGATTTGGGAATCAATTCCCATTATAAGCAATATTTTTTTCTTTATTCTGTTATGGAACGTTGATTAAATAACCGACGACCTTCTAGATTGAATGCGTGTATACCAAAATATATCAGGCCTATTTGTCAATAGGAATGGAGTCAAACTTCTGTAATTCAATTGGACTCACCCAAAAGGGGATAAAACAAAAAAAAAAAACATTTAAAAAAATAGTTTATATATCGGGTCACCCAGCTACGTCACAAAGAACTATGAGTGTTTAAATATAAAAAGGAAAATACATATAAATATAAATGAAACAAAATTTCTTCGGTAACCTTTCGTTATTAAAGAACATGATCAAAGTTAAGGTAAAATTGCGTGAAGTATGCTTACTGGTGTAATGAAATTTTATATACCGTTGAAAATCGTAATAAAGATTCCTTCATAGCTCAGTATAACCGGTGATACTTTCTAATACTACGTTCGATTTCTGTTCATCTATCAATCTTCATATGTTTTCTTTAAGTATATTTATGCATTTCTCCGGATAAATAAAATCTTCATTTATGATAGTTACACAATAAAAAAATTTAATTTGAGGAATTTATTCACAAAGCAGAATTATGTGTCTTACAAATACTTCTATAAGGACCGTCATGGGCCATGCCGCAGAGGCACAGTTATCTGATGACATGATAGTTTGTGGATTCGCTTCCCACTGGGTGAGAAATATTTATTTTCATTTCTTTCGCTCTAGCGACAAGGTAAATCCGCGCTTGGGATTGTTACGATCTGTCACCTGAAACGCAATGCATCTAAAGCCAAAATCTGGGGAACGAAGTGTCTTAACACTCGGTTCTTTGTACCTAAAAACGTATTTTTTTTAGCTTCACGCTTTATTCCGCACATGGCAGGGTAGGCAGAGGGAACTGCAGGAACCATACGAACCTAGTGTTAAGACACTGTTGCTTAGTCTCTGCTTTTTTCGGTCCCCAAATGTTTACCATTCTTTATTTATTTCTCATATAAATTGAAAATTCATTGAAGGACACCAAAGCTACATTTTTCATGATTAGTTAAAGAAATTGAAATTATTAATAAAATTTAAGTTTAACTGGAAATCGAACCCGTTATGGGTCTACTGGAAATCACGACCTGTATGTAGCATCTACGTCACTACGACTATGAGAGCATACTTACGTTATTATTAACGTATTAAGGTTAAATAACTTAGAAGAATAGACATTCTTATATGACTCATCAGAAATCTGACATATTTTGGTAATAATTAATGTTCTTGCGCTCGTAAAATAATATATAAATTATTTAACATGTAATTATTTAAGCTTCATATTTTTTTTAAATAAACACGTTCAAGACAAGATGTATGGAGTAATCAAATACTCTCAGTGAATCGTAAGTTGAGAGGCTCGATTGATTTTCTTATAAATAGCTTGTAGCGGAGGATGTTTGTTAAATATAGGCCACTGTAGTACAATAGAAGGTATACCACTGATTCGATTCCCAGAATGAAAGGATGATTTATTTCCATATCATTGCAAAACGTCGTGTTAATTTTTTTTAATAAAATAGTTCATATAATATTCATAATATTTCATACTTACATACATTTATATAAAGTCAAAGTCATATATATACGTAACACGTATACATTTATATGTATAAATATATGTAATGTAAATCTAAATATCTGACCGTAGTTATCGTTATCGAACATAAAAATTTGAATATTTTCATTTGCCGTTCTTGGAAGATTTTCATAAAAATGAAGATCGTAAATTACGTTATATTCCTTTATTCAATTTCCGGTATATATTTTTGGCACTCCATTCGTGTAATAGTTCTCTATTACTTCATTCGTTGAAATAAAAATATTGGAGTTATTGAAATTACTAAGCACAAATGTATTGTTAATATGTTTTTGTGAGACCGTAGTGGTGCAGTATTTGGATGTAAGCACGAAAGAGGTTGGTTCGACTTCCTTAATATATTAATTTTATAGCTCTGGCAAGGAGATAAAGCACGGCGATAAGTTACACGACAATATACTCACAATAATATCTTTGTCTAAATATATATATATATATATATATATATATATATATATATATATATATATATATATATATATATATATATATATATATATATATATATATATATATATATATATATATATATATATATATATATATATATATATATATATATATATATATATATATATATATATATATATATATATATATATATATAATTGTGAACACTAAGAGATGCGAGTTTTTGACCTAGAATTTTATTTTGGGTACCGTTTTTATTTTATAAGATGTCGAAAAGGCGAATTTGATGAAAATATGACCGTTGTTTGAACTTGAATAACTCTATTGAAAATTGATTAAACAAATTCTACACGTTAGCGTGTTGAATTTGTTTAAAAAACATTTGCACATACTTTTTAGTAGTCTTAAAAATTCTGTCTTTTAACAAAAAAAAATTTACTTTACCCTAAAAAATCATAACCGTGGGCACCGACAAGTGTCTATAATCTATAGAAAGTTATATACATATAACCAATGCACAGAATAAAATGTACTATTTATCTATATCAAAAACTTAACAAATATTTAAAACCATATTTGATAAAATTTAAAATTAATTCTTAATAGCTACTAAGACATAATATTTATCTTAAAGATCCAATCTAAGTTCAGAGACCAATTTAATTTACCAATTTACCTTTATTTATTGTAACAGTATATATCATAGATAATATATGAAAATTTTTAAATATTTTTTTATATAAAAAAATTTATAATAATAAAATAATATTATTTTACAATTTAAAATACTAAAGAAAATATTTAATGAAAAAAAAATATTTTGATATCGTACAATTTAGTGCTGGCCGAAAGTGTTGAAACGCAGTATGATTAAGAAAAAAAAAGAAAAAAGGGAGGGAAATGGCGCGTGCGTCATGTAAAGTTGTGCTTGGAAAATTATAGAAAGTTAATATGTAATTGATTAGTCAGCTATATTTGTTATTTCATATTAAAAAAATGATTTATTAAAAAAAAGATTACATATGAAAAATGAGAAGTGGAATATATAATTATAAAAGAATAATTGAGACTGGTGAGAAAAGCATTTCTAGAACATTTCGAGAACACTTGAGATATGAAATTGTCTGTTGGTAAGTTTTTAACTAAATATTAATAATGAGAAGAATAATTCTATAACACATAGGTAATGGTCATGAAGATTCTCACGAGGTATGTAAAATTATTATATTATTAGTTTACATACAGCGTCTGCCGCCATATTAATTTATTGTTGTATGGGAAATTAGCAGAAGAATGTTCTTGTATATAACTATTAATATTGACCAATCTGCTTTATAGTGAGTATGAATATACTTTAATATGTGTTACGTTGTTAATGCTATATCTGTATGAAGTTTATTTATTAAGAACCGAACTAATTTGATGTGTTTTTATTGAAGCGAAAGGCGAAAATGAGGACAGTCGTAGCACAGCGGCATAATTTCATTCAAAGAGAATAAATTATACTCAATTTCTTGCTCTGGCGACAAGGTAAATCGCGGTGTTAAGTTGCGCCACTCAACGCATTGTATTGAAAGGCGGAAAGGGAGAAACGGAGTAGGTTTCTTCAGCCTACCCTGCTATACAACGTATACAGCGTAGTTAGAAAAAGAACTGGATCTTATATCTAGTGTAACAATATACATAATTCCAATGTGTAGATACTCTCAGCGTCTGAGTTCAATATAAATTCGTCTAAATCAAGTAGACAGATGCATTTGAAATGCGGCCACAATCTTCTATCATAATTACTGGATGCCCGACATTGATGATCAATGGTTCTCAGTTGGTGTGTCTTGATAAGGCTTTGTAGTGCAGCTCATAGAGTAATAAACGTTATAATTATTCGATTTTTAAAATAAGCTTCAGTTAACATACAATTTTAGTGAGAGAGAATAAAGTATTAAGACACTCATTTCTCATTTTTTGATTTGTTGAGTCATTACTTACATATTTCTTCAAATATGGATGATAAATGTTAATTGTGAATTTTATATTACTAGTTAATTGTGAATTTTATTTAAGTATCAATAATTATTAAGATACAATAAAATACATTTGTTTATTAGTTGTGAAAATTTCAACTTTCTAGCTAACGGAGTTTATGAGATGCAGTCTGGGGACAGACAGTCAGATGGACACGCAGACAACGGAGGCTTACGGAACCCTAAAAAAGGTATAGAAAATTTAGAAGTATAGCTAATTTCATACAAACTTAGTACACACGTATGCAATTTTAATTATTAGTATGAAACCCTCGGAGCGTTAATTTAAGTTACATTTGACTGATTTTTTTAAGATGAACTACGTACAACAAACAAGTAATTGAGGTACAATATATACTCTAGTTAAATGTAAATTAAAAGGTGCTTTATAAGAAGCTTACGTGGCTTAATCCGTTTTAATCCACTGAGTAATAGTGTTGTGCTAATCCAATCCAATATATTCTGCCGTGATAATAAGGTAGGAATTATAAGAAATTAGTTTTAACTAGTGATGTAATTGATATGCGTATCGTAAAGTAGTTTCAGTTCAGGTTGCTAAAAAGTTTACAAAAAAATTCAATTAGCGTAAATTGAACCCAAAACTTCATTACACGTACTGTAAATTGGCCTCAAAATATTTAAAACATTTCCATTTAAAATTAAAAATTTAAAAATAATTTACCTATAACACTTAAATTGATCTTACTTGGTTATATTATTAAAATGCTAAAGCCCACTAAAAGCTTGAAACTTAATACCAAGCTTAAACAACACATGACCCGACACGTGAGATGGATGGCATGCTTCGTAGTGATAAAGCCTTTTTTATTTGAACTTATATTCTTTGGGCCTTTAGTAACATATCCTTGTCTAGTCTTGAGTGATAATAAAAGTAAATAGGTTTTATAACATTAATAGTAAGTATATGTATATATATACAAATATATACTCAGTATGTTGATTCTGAAATCTTATTTTCCGCCTAATCGTGGGCTAGCTGGAAAGTAGAAATTATTTTACATGAAATTTTGAGAAGTATAAGTAGAAGTATTGATTTTTTTGAATTAAAATACTGCGTTAACTTCCGCCACCTAAGTATAAATATATCGAAAAACGAACACAAAAAAAAGCGTGTGATTACTCTTACAAAGCGCTACTTTATGTTTCGTCACTCAACACTTTTAACTCACATCCGAGAAGAATATGGAGGATGGAGTGTCTTAATATGTATCCCTTAAGCTTGATTTCATTTTGTTGATTTCTTTATTTTTTTTTATTGATTTCTTTTTAATGGACTTATATATCTAAAATTGTATAAATCAAAGAAAAGTCAAAATTATATAAAACATTTAAAGTGCACAGAAACAATGTTATAGGTGACAACTATTTGTAGCTTAATATACATTTGTCACTTATAACATAATATAGTGCAATCATAAATCTGACGCCGCACCTTCAGAAAATAGCGACGGTTGCCACCTCCCTTAGAATCGCTGATTTGAATATAATATTCTATTGGATAGTGAAGAGCAAACTAAGGTCATAGATATATGAAGCATATATTATGCTCTATATTTTGTTTGGTTTTTTTTTGAAACTCTTTATTTTGATTGAAACTTGAGAATTGAAACAGTATCTCTCAGATCACACATTCGAACGTTCTAACAAATTGAGTTAACCCAACAAACACCATGTCTCTGTAAAAATACTTTGCAGGTGCCAGTTCAAGTAATTTATTTTATTTTATTTATTATACTTTATTACAGAAATATAGCAATTTCATTTTAGCTTTACATATAATAGATATGTATGATATAATAATAATATATAAAGGCAACGTCGAATCGAAACACTATGACCTCCGGTGCTCATTCAAATTCGTAACAGATAAATCAAAACAAGAATTCAATCTTGAACCTTCGACTACTATGTAGATTTTTCATACATATATTTAATATGTACACATTTCGTACATTTTTATATAAAGTTAAACTAGTACTGATGGATCTTTGAAACTGTGAAAATACATGAACCAGTTAAAGTTCAAATGGAGATAATTCTATTCAAAGTAAGATTAATGTTTTCAATGCCAGAAACCACCGGATCACTAAAGTAAAGTATTCAAACCCGAGAAGGACCGACGCAAAAAACTCAGTGAGACTATTTTTTTTAAATAGTCATTAATAATTTAACAATTATTAACTGTTGACAATGATACCTTTGAAACAGACTGGAGAGAGCATTTATTACCAATGTAATAATAAGGTATCGATATCTTTAACACACAAATGTTGTTAAAAAAACTTACAAAACTTAAAACCTGCTGGTGCATTCTTGAGTACTGCTAGTAGTGGTTTTATACAAGTAGTGTTTCCTGTTACGTACAACATACAGAGAATACACAAGTAGAACTAGTGCTGCATATAAAAGGAGGTGCAATCGATATCTCTTAAGCACTAAAGCCTTCAAAGTTAGCATCCTATACACATAAATCCCTCACTTCACAAGTCAACAGGAAGAAACTACATAATGGAATTGGAGTACGTTCAGTGGAAGTACCTGAGATATATTATATTTTCTGTTGTGGTGGAATGAAAGTGTGAATGATTTAAATAGATGCGGGTTCAAATTCAAAGAATTATTTATAGAATAAATATAATAATAAAAATTAAAGTACATGTATGACAAGGTGACTGGGCTCCGTTTCTTCTGACTGAAAAGTTGTAGCAGGATTGCTGTTCATAATTACAATGTGCTGTCATGTTTGTTTTAACACGCCATAGAATTAGCTTATAAATCATCAACATATAATAATATAAGAAAAAAGAACTAATAGAATCATTCCATATGAAGCTTTGTTTTAGAAGTGGAAGGTGAGGAACGTGTACTTTGAGCGTAAACGTAAAAACGAGGTTCTCTTCGTTTTCTATATGTTAGAAATAGTGTGTATGTTGGGCCAAGTAAGAAAACATCTACAAGAATAATTTACGAAGTCACCGTGGCGAAACAGCACAGTGTTTGTTAACTGACAACACTGTAAGTGAAGGTTCGATTTCCACTTGGGGGAGTAAATGATTTAATGCTTAATCGCCTCTGTCTCTGGCAAATAACCAACACTATCAATTTCAATTACTTTTCTATTTCTAAATATTTATATCAAGGTTGCAATGTATAACGCTGTTTGTGATGCAACACCCGATTAAGGAATTGAGTTCCTTTGTTTTTTATACCTTGTAACAAAACACGGCGTTGAGTTTCGCCGATTATAATATGCAGCGTATTAAAGTAATAGTATGATGAGTAATGAGTGAAGCGTTCATTAGTAACAAAGCGGGTATTGTAGCAAAAACTAAACTTTGTACCAATTTTATTTGGCTTTTGCTTTTGTTTATCAAAAATATTAAGTTTTATTTTTAGCATTAACTGAATGTACTGCAACTTGACTGTGTGTGTATTAAAATGGCTACAGAACTAAGTAAAATGTAAAACTCGGCAAAAAGTCGTGCCCCTTAAGTAAAGAAAGTTAGAGGCAACTAAAATTCGTTTAAACTTGATGTCTTTACTGAACCACGTTTTATGGTCGTCATAAACTAGACATTTAAGAGAAAAGGTTAACTGTCTACGGCTTAAGGCTTAAAAAGCATTACGTTTCTTAGATATTAATAAATAAGCAGTTGCTTCGAAGGTAACAAATTGTGTCTCTTTGTTCTCCTCTTATATTTCGGTCTCAGTGAAATTCTGTATGTCTTAATTTGTAATTTCACTTTAACTTATACTTTACGTCAATCATACAAGAACCTAAAAAGAATAACAATCTATAATGCATTATTTGATTAATCATTGGCAACTTTAAAAATTTGGATAATTAATTTGTTAAAGCATAACTTTTTTCCTTTTTCTAACTATTGAAACACGTGAAGATCGCAAACAGTAACTCATTTATTTTTATTTTCAAATAAAAAAGAATTACAATTGTCACCGTACCACAGATAAATATTTTATAATTTTGATACAACATTCCAACACCCCCACTTATCAAAATAAACAAATAAAATCATATTGGTACGATTTCCAATTTATGCAGAAACTTATTATGTTTGATAGTACATAATCCTTTTGTAAAAATATCAGCTATCATATTTTCAGTACATAAATAGAAAATCTTAATGTATTTATATTTTACAACATCTTGTACATAGCGATATTTTACATCAATGTGTTTCGATCTATTGTGACTTTGATTGCTTACTGACAATTTTAAGGCACTTTGATTATCACAATATACCTCAATCATATGAAAACTACCTATAATTTCATGAAGGAGATTTCTAAATATACTGCTTCTCGAGCTGCCTCAGACAGAGCAGTATACTCTGCCTCTGTGCTGGAAAGGGATACTGTCTTTTGCTTCCTGCTTTGCCATGAAATTAAAGATCCAGACAACATAAAGCAAAAACCAGTATATGACTTTCTGTCTAAGGTGTCACTAGCCCAGTCACTGTCCACAAAACCCTGTAACTTGCTATCATCTTTACAAAATCTTAAACAATAATTTTTTGTATGTAACAAATACTTTAAAATACGTTTTGCATAATGCCAATGAGTATAATTATAACAATTATTAAATTTTCTCAAATTACTAACGGCATAGGAAATGTCTGGTCTAGTTAATACTGCTAAATACATTAATGATCCAATTAATTTTTGGTAGGGAAGATCAGACACACATTGATCAGCCTTTTTAATATTCAATTTACATTCAATTGGAGTTTTATATGTTTTGCAATTTGACATTTTAAATCTAGAAGCTATAACTGTTCAATATACTGTTGTTGATCTAATGTTATGACATTTTTATTTTTGTCTACATTTATTCTCATGCCTAAATATTTTCTCACAGGTCCCAAATCTTTTATTTTAAATCCTACACTCAAAGCACTTTTTAAATTATTAGTTTCATCAGAATTATTAGAAAAAATTAAAAAGTCATCTACATATAGGGCCACAATAATTCTAGTTGTACCATTTGACTTTGAGAACAAACAAGGCTCATACTGACTTCATACTTACTTGTATTCAAATAAACATTTTACAATTTTGATATACCATTCCAACAATTATTAATAATTTTAATTTTTTTAAACTGTTTTCAATAACGTTCAACAATTGAATGATAAATTTGCCAACCCAAATACGTGCAATACTGGAAGCAACACGTCATTAAATAGTACAGGCATGTACAAGTCTGTGTTTAGACAAGTAAATACTTGAAAGCAATAATCTCCAAAACATAATTGTACAGATGTAAACATAAGACAGTTTCAATTATTTAGTTAATGCATTCAATTTTATAAATAATATCCGCGTGTAAACAGTTGCATACAATTCTTGAAAGTCAATTATTGCGCTTCAAATATTGCATTCAATTATTGCTCTTACATATACAAGAAACTGGCACCGTGTAAATGAGCCTTAACACTTTTACTTCAAGAATGGCACAGAAAGCGAGATTATATTTTGACAGACTAAAGATATCGTTTTAAAATATTGTTAGACACCAGTTATAATTTATATAATTTTATTCAAAATAAGATTCAGCTTCAAAAGGATTACCCCTAGTTCACTATAGTAAAAGCCTAAAACCTGTGAAGAACCCACGCAAGAAACTCAGCGGGATTAATTTTTTTATATAGTCATTTACAATTTCTCAATAATACGTTTGAAACAGACTGGAGAGAACATTTATTCCCAAGATATGTTGTCATTTAAAAAAAAACATTAAGATAATAGATTTTAATACATAAAATTCTTACTTTACGACGTCATTACTGGTGCAAGTCTTTTCGTCTTGAGTACTGTTAGTAGTGGTTTTATTCAAGTAGTATTTCCTGCTACATACAACATACAGAGAATACACAAGTAGAACTAGTGCTGCATGTAAAGGAGGTTCAATCTACATATATCTTTTAAGAACTAAAGCCTTCAAAGTTACATCCTATACACATAAATCCCTCACTTCACAAGTCAACAGGAAGAAACTATATAATGGATTTGGAGTAGATTTAGTGGAAGAACCTGATTTATATATTCTATTTTCCGTTGTGGTCAAATTAAAAGTGCCAATGAATTTAACAAATGTGGATTTTATTTCAAAGAAATATTAACAGAGTACCTATAACTATAAGAACACGAGAATGTAATATAAGAATATAAATTATTAAATATAAAATAGTGTAAACTGTAGCAATAAGAAAAATGTAACAATTTTATATTCCCTTTGTGTTTAATATGAAAAGAATTGCGTTTTATTTTTAGCATTAACTGAATGTACTGCTATTTGACTTTATGTATTGACTCAGTGAAGTTTCCTCTTTATGACGTTCTGAAGAGTTGTATTGTTGTTCATAAAACTGTAATTGAACGTTAGAGTAAGATTGTATAAGCGTCTTACTGTAAATGCGACAGTTGTGGGTTCGATTCCTAGAAAGAAGATTGGATTATTTCACATCGTCCCTCTAGTAGTAAGACAACATGCGGCGTTCAGTTTCGCCACTTTCCGCGCTTTGTATCAGAACTGAGGGGATGGTGGGGAATGAAGTAACAATATTGGAACATGTTTACTAAATATTGCAATAACAACAGGCTCCCTTATCGCTTAGAGAGTAATTCGTGTAGAATTTTTAGAAAAGGCTAAGTAACAAAAGTAAACTGAAGTAACAAAAAGTAAGGTGCCTTACAATACGTTCTTTTTACTTGAAATAAAATAAATATTTGAGAGTAAGAGAAAATAAAATTAAAAGTACAAATTAAGGCTACAGTTTCCATAAAAAATTCAGCATGAAATCGTGTCCCGCAAGTAACAGCTCAATAAGAAAGTTAGAGACAACTAAAGTTCGTTTAAACTTGATGTCTTTACTGAACCACATTTTATGGTCGCCATAAACTAGATATTTAAGGAAGAAGGTTTACTGCCTACAAGGTTTGAAAAACAATACGTTTTGAATCTAACATTTTCTTATATATAAATAAATGAATAGTCTTTCTTTGTTCTCTTTAAAAGCGTCATCTGTATTACAATAGAAAAAACCAATTCTGGTAAATTGTCTGGTTGTTGTTGTCTGGTCTCTTGATTTCTAATTTTACTTTATCCTGTATTCCGCATATAGCAGGGTAGATCGAGGGATTACAGTTTGTGTTAAGGCACTCTGTACTGCACTTTGCATAGATTTTGGACAGTTATCTTAGGTGACGTCAACGCGAAATTTTAATCTTGTACAAGAGCGAGCATATAAAAATAATTTATAAATCTTCAAGGAGAAGTCAATAACCGTCGCATTTACAGTTAAACGTTGTATAGCTATAAATAGCTTTTCTTGGCCAATGTAACTTTTGTTTTTTTTTTACTTAACTCTGTATTACTTTATCGGAGTAGGAAAAGGGCTACGAGGGCTAAAACACTATCTTCTACTACCCAACTTTCAGCCCAATTCGAGACTTTATGGCGTAACATTTCATGCTTTGTCACTCACCAGGGACGCCAATAGTTCAACGTGGGAATACCCCAGTGTAAGTGCAATCCATATACTAAACTAAATGTAATAATAATATATATAAGATTAAATACGTAGATATTTTGTAAAAAACATTCTTTCTGATATATGACATTTTATTAATCAAGTATGATAATCTGAAGAAGTCACGACGTAATCACGACAGACGGTCAATATTGTTAGGGCTACAGACATATTGATACAGATGTTATTTACTTGAAATAGCATAAATTAATGGCTTGGTGTTAAAACATGCAGTTATTATGTTCGTATACATGTGCATAATGTAATTGTAAAAATTAAAGAAATTTCAAAAATATTCCCGAAACTTATAAAAGGACTTTACTTTTAGAATTGTGGTTTTCGTAGAACTCTACTTAAAGTTATTTGGGGCGTAAAATGTATTCACGAGAACGGTATCCAAAGTAATTTACCCTGAACATGTGTGAAGCTTAATTTTTGACTTGAATTTCATGTATTATCCCATGATATAAATATGTATATAGTTTTTTAAACCACTAAATGTTAAGTCAACCAGTCAAGCATAGAATATTTATAGATCCACTAAAATGTAATCCCTTTACGAAGGATTTGCACCCTGAAGATTTAGCGGTATTTACAATTCAGAATACGTACAAAATGTTCCTCTTCGAATGGCTAACTGCCCGAGGGCAAGGACGTTTGTGAAAAATATTTGTACTCTCTGTTGACATCGCTGACTGAAGCTATGATAAGTATAAAGAAAGTTGATCAAAGGACGTGTCTAATGGGCAGTTTTTATATGAAGCATAATATTTTACGCTTTCAGTGTAGATAATGCTGAAACTTGTTCTAAGTTTTATGTGGAAAACTTATAACTAGAGAGGCTTACAATATAAAGTAGGTTTTGTAAGTGTATTATAATTTCGAGGGCTTAGTGGTCAAAGTACTCGGTCAGTTTCCAAAGGGGCGTGAGTTGATATCATTTTACATGTTTTCCAAAAAAAATTCACATATCTTTTTAGAGTAGATAATAGTTGAACAATTATACTATAAGTTAATATTTATGGTGATAACTTTTTTAGCATTAAGTTTTTTATTTTGGTGCTACATAAAAATAACTATATTATCAACCCTAAAACTTCCCTTTGCCTAAGCTGCTACAAATATTTTCTTGGCTAATATTGACCTCGCTTCTTTTACCTCTTAACAGATAAAAAGTGAAACATAAAGTAACATCTTGCTAAATCTTCTTTTACATGTACTGAAGTAAACAACCTCTCACTATACCGTCGAGGTTACTATGAAGTATTTACAAAACTGACTTGACTTCTGTATCTCTAATACATGATTGAGCGTAAGTTAAATAATGCGTGACGAGCTTTGAGGAATATATAAGGTGGTAAATATAAAGAATATATTGATTTTCTATAAAGACTATTATTGGCTCCTGTGGTCCAGCGGTATAGCGTCAACATGATCTTTATTTCGTAATTTGGGCCGTTTCTTCTTTAATACAGTTTTACTTTCAATATAAATTTAATTATTCAATTCAAAATATTTTATACATAATAAAGTAGAATGTCACTTTCTTTTTTCTTATTTCATAGACTGTGAAAAAATAGGGATAACATAAATATCGATAAAGTGCAATTAGATCTCGCAGACTATTTATTTCACGATTCCTACGCACTCACTTTGTATAAAAGGAACCACAATATGAATTTGTAATGTCTTTTGTTTCAGGGATATATCTACGAATTAGTTTAAACTACAAGTTCTAGTAATATATTATGGAGGGCGCTACTGTTCTCGTGTTTACATTGTCTCCGTATATTTATGTCTATTAAAAATAGTAAATACTAGAAATATTACCAGTTTGCAACTAATTCGACTGCAGTTAGTGATAATACGGAACATATAGTGTTATCTTGTGAAAATATATCAAGACTAAGAAGAAAACAACGAAAATAGTTTATAACGGTCGTGTTCAAAATTTTAAAATTACTTTTACGATTACGTCCAAATGCTTCAAGTTATGACTGCTACGAGGTTAGTCCATTAAAATTACTCGTTATTGAACATTATTAATCTAAAACTTGTGCTGATTATAAGAATATTTCAAATATAAAAATAAAATCACATACTTAGCAACAGACATCGCCATCTATCGTAGAGTAGCGTAAACAATAAATACTCAATACTTATTAGTCGCTACTGAACAACAGAGGGCGCTGTGAAGTAAAAAATGGAAGACGTATTAAAAATACTGAAGGAAATCCAAAAAGAACAAACAGCACAGAAACAAGACATGAAAAATATGGAAGAAAACATAAAAAAATCAATTAATAGACATTTGGATGAAAAGTTTGGACAAATTGAAGAAAAATCCTCAGAATTAGAAAAAAAAATTGTTGAGCAACAAAATTTTTAGAAAATATTTTTATAAAATAGTAATATTAAATAAAAAATATGTTAGCAGGGATATATCTCACGAACAACGCTCAAACAAAAGAATACTCTCTGAATCTCCAGATCCATCTGAAATTCAGAACCAATCAAAAATAAGTGAAAATATGAAATATAAGCAATCTTCTAAAAAAATAAATCTAATAATATTGTAACCTATTTGCGTAAGCCTAACTCAAATTCAAATATAGAATCCGACCAAAATAAACATGTTATACTTTCAAAAAACGATTAAGTAGTAGCCCCTCCCCACCTCCTCCAATCCGGCTGGTCCCCGTGGAGGCAGTAGACCAACACCCCCCAAAAATAACCACTATGAGCCCTTATAACAACCATATTTTAAAAAACAAAAATAAAATAGACAATTACTTTTATATATCAAGTCTAAATGTTAGAACCATGCTTCAAAACGAAAGGATTACGGAACTTATAATTTCTCTTCAGAATATTAAATGGGACATTGTTGGGTTAAGCGAAGTAAGAAGAAAAGCAGAATTAATAGAAGAATACGACACATTTATCTTATACCACTCCTATAGCGACAAAGGAAGGAGTGGCGTTGGTTTTTTAATTAAAAAATCTTTGAAAAATAACATTCAAAGCTTGAAAACCTGCTCAGAACGAGTGATAGCCCTTGAAATAAAATTAAATAAGAGCAGTACTTGGGTCATCATTCAAGTATATGCTCCTACAGAGAGTTCCAATGAAGATGAACTAGATTATTTTTATAATTCAATGGATGAAGCCATCAATTCAGCAAGCACAACAAATATAATTTTAATGGGCGATTTTAATGCCAAGATTGGAAAAAGACAACAAGGTGAAAAAGGAATCTTAGGAAACTACTCGTCAGGAAAAAGAAATAATCGAGGCCAGAAGTTAGCAGAGTATGCACTAGAAAAAAACTTCAAAATAGTAAACAGCATGTTCAGTAGAAAACCTCACAAAAAATGGACATGGCGATCACCAAATAGTCTTTTTTATAACGAAATAGATTACATACTAACTAACAGGCCAAAACACATGCAAAACTTTGATATAATAAGTAAATTAAACTTCGAAACAGACCATCGTATGATAAGATGTGTTTTAAATGTAAACATTAAAAATTACAGGAAATTTATTAAAACCGACAACCACCACCTAACAAATAAATTACAGATTTGTTCCAGTGAAACTGCTCAATATTGGCAAAAGCAATTAATGAAAACCATCATCAGAAGTCCAACACCAATATAATAACTTCGTATTGAATATAAAGAAATTGATGCAAGAATTGCCAAAAACAGAAAAAATACCTAAAAATAAGATCAGCAGAACAACCTTTAATTTATTAAGAGAACGTAAAGAACTATACAGTTTGAAAAGAACACAACTAATACGTACGAAAATCACACAGTTAAGTAAGGAAATAAACAGAAGCCTTCGAAGAGATGACAAGTTATTTAGACAGAACATTTTTGAAACTTACATACAGAAAACAGGGGCAATCAAGAAAGCTTACAAAGATATAAGAAATAAATCAGAATGGACACCAAACTTAAAAGATGAAAAAGGAAAACAAGTAACAAAAAGACCTGCCATACTAAAAGTGGCGACAGATTTCTTTAGGGCCCTGTACACATCTGATGAATCAGTATCAACGATTCCGGAAACTAGTAATAACTTAGAAAACACTTCAACATCATATCTTAGGGTACTACAATCCGAGATTAGATATGCTATAGAGTCTCAGAAAAACAATAAAACACCAGGCGAAGATGGTATTACAAATGAACTCCTAAAATATTTGTGTGAACCCTTACAACCCGTCCTGACAACACTTTTTGACAATATATTGAAGACTGAATCAACACCAGAGCAGTGGTCTGATTCAATAACAATACTTCTGCACAAAAAGGGTGACCGTAACGATCTTAACAATTACCGACCTATCAGTCTGATGACTAACGTCTACAAGGTATTTTCTAAAGTTATACTAAATAGAATAACGAAAACATTAGATGAGAATCAACCTTGCGAACAAGCGGGATTTCGGAAAAACTACTCGACCATAGATCACATACAGGTAGTAACACAAGTAATAGAAAAGGCTAAGGAGTATAATAAAATAATTTTTATGTGTTTTGTTGACTACAAAAAAGCTTTTGATTCATTACATCATAGCTCAATATGGGAATCTTTACATCAACAAGGAATCGATAAGAAATATATAACGATTTTGCAGCAAATATATAAAAGAAGCTACGCAAAGATTAGACTGGAACGTGATGGTGAGAAGTTTCCCATTCAAAGAGGCGTCCGGCAGGGCGACCCAGTGTCTCCAAAAATATTTACAGCAGTCCTAGAAAATATTTTTAGGAAAGTCAACTGGGAAAATAAAGGATTGAAGATCAACGGTGAATATTTAAGCCACCTCCGTTTCGCGGACGATGTAGTTATTTTCGCAGAAAATTCAACAGACCTGGCGACTATGCTAAATGATTTATCAGGAGAGAGTAAAAAATAGGCCTACTTATCTACATCACAAAAACTAAAATAATAACGAACAGTGAAGAAACTTTTCCCATAACTATTGAAGATCAAAACATAGAATATGTAAAAGAATATATTTATTTAGGTCAAATGGTCTCTTTCGAAAATCAAACTATAAATGAAATAAATAGAAGAATTGCTATAGCGTGGAAGAGATACTGGGGTCTAAAAGAAATTATGAAAAACAATTCTATTCACATCAATATCAAGAAAAAACTTTTCGATATTGCAATATTACCTTGTCTGACGTACGGTTGTCAGAGCTGGTCACTGAGGAAAAATGAAGAGAATAAACTGGCGGTATGTCAACGTAAAATGGAAAGAAGTATGTTAGGAATAAAACTATCACATAAAATAACAAATAAGACTATCAGAAAGAAGACACAAGTTACAGACATTGTAGAAAGAGTGAAAACTTTAAAATGGAACTGGGCAGGACACATATGTCGGATGCCAAACGATAGATGGACTAAGAAAATTATAGAATGGATCCCAAAGGATAATAAAAGATCACGTGGACGTCAAAGGAAAAGGTGGGCAGATATTTTCATACAAAGAGTAGGACCGGACTGGATGGCAAAAGCTCGAGACAGGAAGTACTGGAAGGAGATGGGGGAGGCCTACGCCAAAGAGGCGACTACTGCTTAAATCAAATAATAAAGTAACTTGTAGAGTATTGTATTGTATCTGCAAAAATGAGTAGTAGAATAAATGGCTTTTTTATTATTTATTTTATACAAGTTCTAGGTTATCGTGTAGTTCTAGGCTATCTAATATGAATGTCAACGGAAAGTAAAACTTTTTTATACAAAATATAAAAAAACAAAGCAATAAAATCCTTGCTTCAAAGAGTTATCGAATTCATCATCGTTTTACATATTCACGAGATTTTCACGTTGATTGGAAAAGTCTAGACAGACGGACTGTTAATAAAATAGTTATAAAGCAAGCTTTTATAATTATATATCTTTTTATTCATTTTGTGTGCACGGGACTATAAAACTAGGAAATCCTCCACCTACAATCATACAATAAGGGAAAATGGCGGACCAGAGATTAAAATAAACCTGGTCTTCAAAAATACATATGACTAATGTGTGCAATAAGTGATTTAATAATAATCATATGAGGAAATATAAGAAATCTAATAGACAATAATTTCTACTAACGTATTTAATAACATTTTTATACGGATTGTTTATCCAATAACACTTATTGTATAGCTTTCATGTTTTCTTGTTTAGATCTGATTGTGGGACTTACATAAACTAAGTTAAATTAACGTGGAATCCCTCCGTCTTGTTATTTCCACTTGCTACTTATTTCATCTATGGTAACACTAGTGAAGGTTTGAAATCAAGTGCTCTTAGTTTATTTTCTAGAAGTACTAGAGCCATTTAGGTGAAAGAAATAGTATTAAACAAAATATTTAATAAATTTTAAAGTATTCGTCATTACTTCATATTTAATTCATTAAAATGTGTTTTCGCCCTTTATGTCTATCCTGCAGTAAAGGCAGGGCAGTTTCAATAGAAAACGTTTGTTTACTAACTTAGAAGGAAAGTTGTCTAAACGTTTTAATTTCTTCTTTTTTTCGTTCGTCTAATGACCGTTTTTAAGTTATAAATCAAAAAAAGGTTCAAAGTGTTGTTGAAAAATCCAAATGCACTCATGTATTTATAATGTCTGAACCCAACGTCGAAAGCGTATATCCCTATATTTGAACACTATCTGAGTACTATGAACCTACGGGACAGCATCGTGATTCATATATCAGTTTCATGGACAGATGATAGTTAGTTCAGTTTCTGTTGATACTTCCAATTTTTAACCTTAGGAGGTATTTTTAATTAATTGAGGTAAAGTAGTGCGGGCGGTTGAAGTTACGTCAACAATACACATTGATTTTATGAACTCCTAAACGAAACAACATATACTGAGGGCAGCGAAGCATTAAAAGGCCTAAAAATATAAAAACCAATGTTTTACAATTATTTAAAAAAAAAAAAAAACCCTCCATGAGAATCTCTAAAGTAAGTTACACCATTTCAACACTTTTGTTACACAACAAAAACTGTAAAGAAATAAATCGAAATATTAATGTTTAGCCGTTTAAAGAAGGGGAAGCTAAAGCCCTATAGATTGTCAGTGAGTTTTTAATTATTTTTTGTTTAATTAGAAGTGCTAAACAGATTAGATTTTTGCTAATATTATTTTTTACTTTTCATTACTATTTCATCTGTTTCGGCATAACCAACATACGTGAAAAACGACTCAAAATAAGATATGGAGAAACTATGTCACTTCAATAATATTTATTAGTAATTTTTTATATTGTTTAAGTTATAAAAGTTTGACATAATCATAACTACATTCATTTAACTGAAATTAAAAAAATTTGTATTATTAGCAAGTATTTCTAATTTATTGATCGTTCAATATTATCAGGAGCTTTTCTAATAACATTGATACAAAGAGTCATCATAAAATAATATTTTATTTAATGGCTTCGTTCTAACATCCCTTTTCATATAATGGTTAAGATAACAAATCCTGGTTTACACGTTTACACGATGACTAATCGAGGGGCTTATAAAACACGAGTGTTATCTATACTATACTTTTGAAATAAACATGGCTTAGTAGAAATATCTAACGTTTAAATTTTTTTTATTTGTCTTAATCATCCTTTACATTCAGTTAACTTATTTTTAATAATATAATTAATATATTTTTAATTCGATGTGATTTCAAGAATACATTAATAAACAAAGCTAATACATTTTTTTTTAGCTTCACGCCTTTATCCCGGCACATGGCAGGGTAGGCAGAGGGAACTGCAGGAAACCATACGAACCTAGTGTTAAAACAGCTCCGTTACTTAGTCCCTGCTTACTCCGTCCCCACTTTCCGCCGTTTTCGAGGCATTGCGTGTTGAGTGGCGGAACTCAACGCCGCGCTTTGTCTTAGATGCCAGAGCGAAGAAAATGGAAATAGAAAAATCCATCTTCCCCGACTTGGAATCGAACCCAGTAACCGTCGTGGTACAGACAGACGTTGCGTCTCTGCGCCACGACGATCCTAATACATATACTTATTATTTTCAAAAGCTGCAAGAAATATATTATAACAATTCCTAACTCCATTATGAAAGTGTGAAAAGCTTATTATATGCCTTACTTACTTACCACTAACCGCCATTTACCCTTTGATTTACTTAACTTTATTGATAAGTAAGTAAACTACCTGTAAGAAAAGAGAAAGAAATAAGATTAGTATTGGATTATTTCATACAGCCTTTATATATTACTTACGTATGAAGACAGCGTCTGTGTATTGTAAATGTGACGATCGTGGGTTCGATTCCCACTAGAGGGAAAGAGTTATTTAACTTTACTGTATTTAACCTTTTTTGACTTCCTTGTCTTGTTAAGACGACAAAATCTAAATTAAAAAATATTGTAATGCTAAGATACTCTGTTTCCAGCTATCCTACCATTGTCATTAGCTTTGTTTTCTTGTTAGAACAAAGAATTCTTCTCCGTATAAATTCTTCAATAATATTCTCCATTTCTCACCAGTACATAAGTCATACAATCTCTTGCTCTCTACTTTTATTTGATAAAATCTAAAATTTAGTCAATGATTTAATAATCAATCTCTTGAAATATGTTTCTCAGTGTGTACTGTAGTAACAGAGAAGGAAGAACGTACTTAGTTCAAGTCCACCATCAGATGTGATGATCCCAATAACATGCATAAGTAAGTAGAGTATTTCAAACCAATTTAAGATATTACGTGGTAAAAGGCGGAACCTTAACACCGTGTTTTGATCCAGGGCAGGAAAAGGATGTCATTTATTCCCCTGAATGGGGCTAAAACTCAAAACCATCACAATTTACAGTCATATACTATACCACTGCGCCACGATGCCCTATATCCATATATTACCTATATATACCAATAAAAATGATAAATGTTATCATTTTATACTTACTTAAATCTGACGGTCTAAGCAACACTAGAGGCACTTGACTTCCACCTGTCTATGGCAGATAATACCGCTGGATGAGAACTGATAACCTATAGTGTCATTATGTAAATACGATCAACTGAAAGTGCTAAGATACTGTTTATTTAAATAGTTAATATAGGTTAAAGTTTTGTATTAAATTATGATTCAGCACAGTGCTGTGTCTGACGGTACACGATGGTTGTCGGTTCAAGTCCCTTTTAGTGGGGTAAATATTTTTCATTTCGTCTCTATAGTAAAAGGACAAAGTGAACTAATGTCTCTACTCCATGTTATGTATGTTTTTGAGTAAATAAAGGTATATACTAAAAGTTTATTAATTTACTTGAACATGTTTATTATTTGAAAAATGGAACAGCCGATGATAAATATTTCATTATATTAATACTTATGATTCTAGTACAACAAATCCTTATTATTTTATAGTTCACATTTTCTTAATGTTCCAGTTTCAACTTCAATTTGGTTAAATTGTTTTTAATTTTTGTAGAATAAGGTAACGTTAATGACATTAAAAGAAGCGAAATAATTACTGCGATCCGTTCTCTCTGTGTTATGATATTAAAAAGAACTGGAAAG